>OZ038499.1:11542625-11562625 GCA_964036315.1 Acanthosepion esculentum | reverse complement strand
AGTACAAGGAATCTGTAAGAGAGAGATTTTATAAAAAAATAAAAGAAACGTAATAAGCACGAAAATGAATTGACCAGCAAGAATTGACCAGCAAGATGTGATCAGCAAGAATTGACCAGCAAGAATTGACCAGCAAGAAGTGACCAGCAAGAAGTGACCAGCAAGATGTGATCAGCAAGAATTGACCAGCAAGAAGGGACCAGCAAGAATTGACCAGCAAGAAGGGACCAGCAAGAAATGACCAGCAAGAATTGACCAGCAAGAAGTGACCAGCAAGAAGTGACCAGCAAGAAGTGACCAGCAAGATGTGATCAGCAATAAGTGATCAGCAAGAATTGACCAGCAAGAAGTGACCAGGAAGAATTGACCAGCAAGAATTTTCCACTGCCTTAACCGGGTATTGAACTCACACCTTTTGGGTATTGTCACTGGATCTAACTTAGGCCTCAATGACACATGGCACAGTGAATAAATACGTTAGTTAGATCCAGTGACAGGACCGAAAGAGTGTGAGTTCAATACCCGGTTAAGGCAGTGGAGAACATGGAGAGGGTATTATCAGGAGATAACTGATAACTGACATCCATTAAACATGAAACTTGGAACTAGAACAATCTACCCCATTGAGCGAAATAAAGTGTTTAGTTCAACATTCCAACCACCTGAAGAAGGCCGGTGCGTACAACGGCCGAAACGTTGTGATATATATGGCCACAAAGTTGAGGACAATAATCCGAATAATGTAAATAGTGTGCAAATTATATCTTGCTACGCAAATTTAACTTTAGCTTCCTAACTATGAGATGAAGAAAGCAGCCGTGGCGCACTTAACGCATGAAAAATGCTAAGAGCAAAGTTTTTATAATCGAGTTTAATTACAAGAATGTGTGTTTCAATTGCAAGAAGACAAAATGCATGCGTGTTAACAAAAGGGACAACCCAACCTGCAAATTACAAATTGGAGATACCAAAATCAAAGATGCACAACAATTTAAAAAATCCTGCAAATATTTTAACAGAGGATGGAATGTACAACACCGAAATCCGATGACTTATAACACTTGGTACTTCCAAGCGGTCACCCATCTAGTTACAGACCACGCTTAACTTCGGCCGTCGTACGGAATGTGACCGTAAGCCTATACATAGATTAATTTTTACAGCTTAAGTTCTTATCCATGAACGTGTGTCTAAGGGTATGTATGTGTACACCCTTGTGAAAATTAATTGAAACAAAACGAATAATTCCGTTATTATTTACTTTTTTCCGCATTTTTCCAATGAAACATGACCCGGGGTAAATGTTAGTACCGAGCAAGCTAAATCCACGAGGTCGTTTCCTGCAGATTGAACAGAGATTCTCAAATGAATTTAAACCAGGAGAGTTTCCGGGCCAATCTATAGTACTTTGATTTGCTCACCAGTAAGGTTTGTCATTGTGTTCGTGCAGCGTTACAATTTTCGTACGCTTCATTGGAGTAACGTCCATCGCAGATAATGACAGTAAGACAACTAATCGACAGTCGAGACAATAGTGTCGGGGCGTGATGAAATTCTAATGAAATCAATGGATGACGCAGTTTTTTTCAAGGTCAAACAAATTTCATCATACACCTCGAAAACAGATTCATATTACTGCACACAACTGAAAATGACGTATTCTGAGGGGAAAAAAACCCAAATCGACTACCCCCGTCTAAAACTGACCGTATGATGAAAGAAAAGAAAAGAAACTAAAGCGGTTGTTTCAATTATTTTGCAGAATGGTGTCTGTTCGTGTGTATGTGTGTGCATATGCTTGTGCATGTGTGTATGTAAGTATGTGTGTGTGTGTGCGTGATTTTCTTCTTTTTTTTCCCCTGTGAGAATAGTTAGAGCACTGGGGAGTAAATTTCGGTAAATGTCTTCAGCCCGTTCGAAATGCCTGCTGGGCATGCATATGCACCTGCAGCATTCTGGATAGCTGTATTTCATCCCTGCAATAATCTGCATCACGGAACCTGACAACAATACAGACCTGACGCTTTAAGCGAAATAATAAATTGCGACGGCGTTAACACTGAAAACATCTGTTTGTCCAGTCGCAGGCGTCCCTGAGGCTTGAAGCGTTTGTTTTCTTTTCACTAAACCAATTAGAGTTGGCCGTGTCGTTCGACAGAATTATAAACAACTTAGATTTTCTCAGTCAGCTCGAGTGGGCGTAATTATCGACTGAAACGAAGAGAAACACAACATTTCTTATTCTTCTATGTGCCGTGTCCCTTCAGTGCGTTGCTGATCATGGCTCTCCATAGTTTCCTTAACCTTTTAGAGCTCTTAATAAATGTTGTCTTTTTATTATCTCGCCTAAACCCTGTTCCGTCATCCATTCAAGCTTGCTAGGTAGGTTATTCGTTGTTTTCCTCTGTCACTCTTAACTTATCTGTCCTGTGAGTATCAAATTTTCCAAGCCCTCTTTTCTCATTATGTGTTCTAGAAATTTCATCCCTCTCTTCCTGATGTTAAGTATAAGTGTGTTTTTTTTTGCTTTCCGTTTTCTCTAAAACTTCATCATTGCTCACATCAGCGGCCTATGGCATTCTCAGCATCTTTCTGTAGAACCATATTACTGTGGCTTAAAGTCTCTTCTTCATCTGTAAGGAGATTGTCCAGCATTTACTGGAATTAAGGAGGACACATATTACATAATAGTTTAGTACGCTTTTCTTTATTTCTAACGAAATTTTCTTGTTTCTTAATTCTTTGCTTAGCTTGTGGAAGACATCTTTCGTAATCCCGCGTTCGGATTTCAGTGTCACGCATTCCGCCCTCTGTTTAAAAACACTTCCCAGATATTTAAATTGTTGGACTTTATTTGATTTTGATATCCCCAATTTGTAATGTGCATGTTGGGCTCTTCCTTTTGCTGATAAACATGCATTCTGTTTTCTTGCAATTGAAACACACGTTCTCGTAATTAAATCCAATTGTAAAAACTTAATTCTTTGCTCTTGCTTTTATTTTTATTTTTTTCCTGTGTCAAGTGTGCTACTGTTACTCTCTGGGGATCATTTTGTTCTATCTAATAGTTACTAAACTAAGGTTAAATTTGGGTAGCAAGATTGTATTTCAAACGTGAGGATCTGCTGTCGAGACAATGGCTTGTGTTGCTTACTAAGCTCAGCTTAGTACAGTGTAAGGCCTGATTTAATTAAAAAGAGTTTTGCGCCAATTTTCTAAATTTGGGAGGACCTCTTTGTTTGAGTGCGTTGATAATTAACAGAAGAATCTCGGGTGACACTTGCTGGATCTGATGGATGGCCCAAAAGATTGGTCGTAATAATTAAAACCACCATATTGGAAATTCTATTTACTGAAGGGAAAAAAAATCAACAAATCAACACATAACCGTTTGCTGGCTGTTAAGGAGAAGGCTCATTATATTAAAACGTCAATGCTCCAAGTGTGTTATCATATACACCCTTATGAAAATGAATTGAAACAAAACGAATAATTCTGTTATTATTTACTTTTTTTTCGTTTTTTTTTTAATGAAACCTGACCCAGTGCACATGTTAGTACTTCATATGTCCATTCTACGAAGTCATTCCTTGCAGATTGACGACAGATTCTCGACTGGATTTAAATCAGGAGAGTTTCCAGGCCAGTCTATAGTACTTTGATTTGCTCACTGGCAAGGCTTACCAGTCTGTTCGTACAGCGTTATAATTTTCGTACGCTTCCTTGAAGTAACATCCATCGCAAACAATGACCGTAGGACAACTAATCGACAGTCGAGACAATAGTGTCTGGGCGCGATGAAAATCTGATGCAGTTACGGATAACGGAATATTTTTCAAGGCGAAAATAGATTAATATTACTGCACACCACTGCAAATGACCTAATCTGAGGAAAAAAGAGGAATCGATTACACCCTGTCACTCCAGTGGGTCTAAAACTGACCAAATGGTGAAAGAAAGGAAATTAAAGCGGTTGTTTCAATTAATTTGCACAAGGGTGTATATTTGTTATTTGTTCTGTTACTGATGTTGATCAATTGCTGATGATTTTATTATTTTTGTTATTTTGCAGTGAAACGTGATTTTTCTGGTTTTGCATAGTAACTTCAAACTGCAGTTTTTATAATAAATTAAATATCTTTAAAAAAAACAATTTTTGAAAAAATTTAACGCAAGATTTGTTTTTATATCTAAATTGTTTAAAATTTAACAAAAATTGTTCAAAGTTTTATGAGGTTTGCATAATAACTTTAAATATTTGTTTGTAACCCTGGGTTTCACGTTTTGCGTTTATCAAAGAATCTCTTTGATGATCGCAATAGCCTGAAACCCAAACTAATATCCATACAATTGAACAATTGAGAATGTTAAACATAAAAAATGTCTTTGAATATATATATATATATATATATATATATATATATATATATTTGTAAAATAAATGACAATAAGAAAACAGTAACTGCTGACGCGTTTCGTCCAATGTGGACTTTTTCAAAGCAAGTAACGAAATGAATTTAATCAAAGAAAATTAAACATATTAAAATCAAAAGAAAATGGTTGAATCCATCAATAAAGATTAATGAAATGTTCTCCACACGTGACATTAACTGACGTCATTTTCAGTTAACAATATGAAAATAGCGTTTCCTACATTCCCGTTGCTAAAAACACTCTGTTTTTTGTTTTTATTAATTTTCTTTGTTTGATTAAATTCATTTTGTTACTTGCTTTGAAAAAGTCCACATTGGACGAAACGCGTCAGCAATTACTGTTTTCTTATTGTCATTTATTTTACAAATATTGTCTTCTCTAAAAGTTAAATTTGAGAAATTTTCACATATATATATATATATATATTTAAAAACAAACGCTTTTGCGTAAGCCTCTTTTTCGTTAATGTTAACTTACTTTATACTAAGAGGTTTTTTTTCTTTTCATATCGACAATATCATAAAATTCCCAGAGCACTTCTGTGGATAAGACAAACTTGTAGAAGAAAATTGACAATAGTAAAAACATTTTAGTTTTTGCCGACGCGTTTCGTCTTTCGACTTTATCAAGGCAAAATTGAAGCGAAATGTTTTTGTTTTCATTGTTACATTAAAACTTAAAATTTAAAAAGAAACGCTCTTGCGTAAGCCTCTTTCTGGTTAATGTTAACTTACTTTATACTAAGAGTTTTTTTTTTCCATGTCGGCCATATCATAAAATTCCCAGAGCAATTATTATATTGTCGACATGAAAAAAATACTCTTAGTAGTTTGGATTCAGAGTTGTCCTTCTCCTAGACCAGTTGCCATACAAGACTATAGAACCCAGTCTGGCCTGCTATTTACCCATAGCTGGAGGGAGAAGAGGATTAATACCTTTCCCAAGGTTATTAGCGCGTAAGTGAAGGTAATGGACTTGACTGGAATTCGAACTCGGCTCCCCGATTTCTTAATCCAAGCCGATATCCATTACTCCAAGTGTCGCCTTTGTCTCAGTTTTCTATTTGCTATCTATCTATCTATCTATCTATCTATCTATCTATCTATCTATCTATCTATCTATCTATCTATCTATCTATCTATCTATCTATCTATCTATCTATCATATAATAAACTTTCACAGAGCACGTCTGTGGATAACACAAATTGGTAAAAGAAAAACGACAATAAGAAAAACATCTTAGTTTTTGCCGACGCGTTTCGTCTTTCGAATTTTATCAAAGCAAAATTGAAGCGAAATGTTTTTTGTTTTCATAGTTACATTAAAATCTAAAATTTAAAAAGAAACGCTTTTGTGTAACCCTCTTCCTGGTTAATGTTAACTTAAGAGGCTTATGCAAAAGTGTTTTTTTTTAAATTTTGAATGTCAAATACAATAATATGTATCTAGCAATACTTACAAATGTAAAATAAAATAAGAATTATCATCAAACTAAATTAAAATAAATGAATTCGAACGGTTATATTGAATCAATTGGTAGGTCTACTAATGAATTGGTAGGTCTACTAATGAAGTGGTAGGCCTACTAATGAATTGGTTGGTCTACTAATGAATTGGTAGGTCTACTACTACTAAGAAAGTTGATTAACTGTGCCGTGCCAAAAAACTTTTCTCGTCTTAAGTCATCTTGCACATTTATACATCTACCATCCGTCCGTACATTGAATATTGCTGCCATATCGGGTTTGGTGTTCTGGTTATATGTCTCGATATTCGCGAAAAGTCCAAAGGAAGTTCTGTTATTTTAGCGGTTCTGCCATGGCGTCACGACTTCGGTCACTTTCCGACCATCTAACGTGATTTCCCTCTGTTTTTTCTATAAATATGTTCTCCTCCTTGGCACAGTGGCCGTGTGAATTTAAGCGTTCTACTTGATTGGCGTTTCGTCTGTTTAATGTTGAAATAGCGAGATGTAGCCGTAAGTTCTATTTTAATAGTTTCTTTTTTTTCGGATTTCACACCTGTGGAAATCTCTTCCGATTTCCCTGCTACCTTAAATATTCAAAAATTTAAATACAACGTCAATCGCCATCTTCTGTCTTCCTGAAACCTGTTCTTTTATTGTCCTTTCTCCTCACTAAAGTCTTCTCATTCTCTTTCACTCACAGTAAAATCTTGCGTCTTAGTGGCATTATCGCCATGTTCTGTCTTCCACAAACCTGTTCTTTTATTGTCCTTTCTCTTCACTAAAGTCTTCTCATTCTCTTTCACTCACAGTAACATCTTACATCTTAGTGGCATTATCGCCATCTTCTGTCTTCCTGAAATCTGTTCTTTTATTGTCCTTTCTCCGCACTAAAGTCTTCTCATTCTCTTTCAGTCTCAGTAACCCTTTGCTTCTTAGTGGCATTATCGCTCTTCTTGAGGTAAAATGATACAAAGAATGTTTCACAATTATGACAAAAATCCGAAAACCATTCGTAGTTACTTGACAGAGGTACTCAGAAAGCAATTCGGCCAATGATGAAAAGTTGACTTACCACTTACTAAATATTAAGACGAAATATATCGCCGCGTGTTCAAACACCCTACGGTATTAACAGAAGGTTATGAATAATTTCTTTTCTTGTTTTGTTCCGACTTGGATTAACGACTTCATTATAAATGGCTCTTTTTCGTTAGCCTTTAGAGAGGGAATTATGTAAAATTTCTGTTATTACGCACAATGTTTCTCTCACTTTCAGGAGAATACAAGTACAAAGCACTTGCTGAGAATAAAGATAATCACAATAGCACTAAACCTTATGGAGAGTCACCCCTTGAAATATATATATATATATATATATATATATATATATATATATATATATATATATATATGTCAAGGTATATATATATATATATATATATATATATATATATATATATATATATATATATATATATATATATATATAGGTATATTCAACTTTTAACATTGCCAGGAAAGTCGGCTCACAGTGTCGTGCTAAACAATTCTTTTCACCCGAACCTGACTTGCATCTTTATAAGTCTACCATTTATCCATGCATTAAGAATTGTTGCTACATCTGTTCTGGTGCTTCAGCTATATGTCTAGCTATATGTTGCGATGTTGTCTTTGTCCAAAATAGTTAGAAAGTCTGTAGCCAGAGAGGGAGGGAGAGAGAGTATCGAAGTAACAGAAGACTATGTAGGGAAAACAAAGACGAAGAGGTTTATTAAATACTTATACATAGAACTGTTTTGATTAATCAACTACTCCTCAAATCCTACTCTAATGTGGCTACTTGCCATATTTATGAGAAAAAACAGTCCATTGTCAAAGTAGTTGTGAAGAGGAGGTAGTACTACTCTACAACAATAAAGATTCTTGAAAAGATCCAAAGAATCTGCAATATTATCCGTCCTGACATGGCACTTTGGCTTCTACTTCACTTTTGCCTTCTTACTTTGCTGTGAATTACGATCTAGAATAATTTCAATTCAATATTAGTCGTCACCTGTTTCCTTGAATCCCGTTCTTTCTAATGCCCGATCCATTCACTCTATTGTCTTTCATCCTCAGTCTTCCCACTTTGCGTCATAGTGGCTTTAACGCCTTTATTGGAGTGAAATGATTAAAAAATGCGTGGTGCTTAAACTTAGATCAAATCTCGCGATAGTGGTCTTGGAAGCTAGCCTGCTTTACTGAGCTGATCCGCCAGACAGTTCTTTGATATTTACTGAGCTGAGCTAAGGCGACTACAAAGCAGATGTAATGATTAAAGAGTCTTCTTTTGTGTGCTGTGTCCTTTCGAGGTGTGAACAATCGTAGCTCTCCACAACCTCCTATCTTTCTGTAAGCAATATTTGTCCCCTCACCATTCATCACAATTCATATTCTGCCATCTATTTACACAATCTTGTCAGGTATATTACTCGTTTAATTAGCCTCTTGCCTTGAATGTCCTATAAGTGTTATATTTTCCAAGCCTTCTTTCCTCGTGATGCGCTCTAGAAGTTTGTACCCTCTCTGTATGAGTCTTTTTAGTTTATATTTTTCTTAAAATGTTCTTATTGTTCATAGGTTTTGTTCATGATATTCCCAGCATCCTCTTCTGTTCCTTCAAGTTTCCTCTTCGTCTGTGTCTGTGTATCCAGTATCCGCTGCCATATAGGAGGATTGAAATTACATAGCAGTTCAGCACTCATTTCTTTGTTTTTAATAAAATATTTAATGTTTAGTACACTAGTAAATTACTAATGTACAATAAGTATCGCGCTATGGTAGGCTATTCCAAATCAGTTTACTTCTGTCTAGATATGACCAAAATATTATCAACTTTGTTCTCTTTTCTTTCTTTCAGTTTCTCTCATTTTTATCTTTCTTTTCTTCTCTCTCTCTCTCTCTCTCTCTCTCTCTATCTTTCTGTTTCTCTACTTCTCTCTTTTGTTCTCTTTTCTTCCAGTTTCTCATTTTTATCTTTATTCTGTTCTTTCTCTCTTTCTGTTTCTCTCTCTTTTTGTTCGCTTTTCTTTCTTTTTATTTCTCTCATTTATATCTTTCTTCTATTTTCTGTCTTTCTGTTTCTCTCTTTTTCTTTTTTGTTCTCTTTTCTTCCCTTCTGCTTCTCTTATTTTTATCTTTCTTCTCTTCTCGCTCTCTCTTTCTGTTTCTCTCTTTTTTTCTTTTTTCTTTACATCTGTTTCTCTTTATTTTATCATTCTTCTCTCTCTTTCTGTTTTCTCTCTTTTTCTTTTTTGTTCTTTTTTCTTTCTGTTTCTTTCATTTTATCTTTCTTCTCTTTTCTGTCACTCTCTTTCTGTATCTCTCTTTTTCTCTTTTCTTCTCTTTTCTTTTGTTTCTTTCTTTCTTTCTGTTTCTCTCATTTTTATCTTTCTTCTCTTTTCTGTCACTCTCTTTCTGTTTCTCTCTTTTTCTCTTTTGTTCTCTTTTCTTTCTTTCTTTCTTTCTTTCTGTTTCTCTCATTTTTATGTTTCTTCTCTTTTCTGTCACTCTCTTTTTCTCTTTTCTTCCCTTTTCTTTCTTTCTTTCTGTTTCTCTCATTTTTATCTTTCTTCTCTTTTCTGTCACTCTCTTTCTGTTTCTCTCTTTTTCTCTTTTGTTCTCTTTTCTTTCTTTCTTTCTTTCTGTTTCTCTCATTTTTATGTTTCTTCTCTTTTCTGTCACTTTCTTTTTCTCTTTTCTTCCCTTTTCTTTCTTTCTTTCTGTTTCTCTCATTTTTATCTTTTCTTTTCTGTCAGTCTCTTTCTGTTTCTCTCTTTTTCTTTTTTTCTTCTCTTTTCTTTCTTTCTTTCCTTCTTTCTGTTTCTCTCATTTTTATCTTTCTTCTCTTTTCTGTTTCTCTCTCTTTTTTCTCTTTTGTCCTCTTTTCTTTCTTTCTGTTTCCTTATAATTCTCTTCGTGTCTTCCTCTACCTTTTTCCATTTCAATCCTTTTTCCTTCATTTACTTTCTCCCTTAATCTACTTCTTTCAATGTTTCGAATACCCCTGCCGCCATAACTCACCGTTGTTTTCTACGTCTGCTCCTCTTTTCTCGAATTATTCTTTTCTGTTTCCCTCCACCCACTTCCCTAATCTCTCCCTCTCTCTCTCTCTCTTTCTCCCCCCCTCTATCTCTCTCTCTTTTCCGAACCCCTGTTTTGGTTTTAATGACTTCAGATTCAATCAGACTCTCAATTTGTTATAACTAAAACCAACTGGTCGCCATCTTTTCGATTTATTTTTCCTTTATTTAATTATTTTATTCGTGGATTAGTAAAATAAAAAAATTAAAAAAACAACAACATGAAAAAACCGAAAAGCAGGAAAGAAAATAAGTGCGAAATTAAATCACAAATGTTATCTTAACATCTATTTCGTATATAATAAAAATTCATTTCAAATCCTTTAATTTCACGATCGTAAACTCGAAAAGCCATAGAAGAGTTTCTCCACTTGTAGGATAGCGAGCGCCCTCTGTTGGACATTGTATTAGCTGTCGGCTGCGAAAACATTATATTTTAATCACGTGATTATTACAGAACAACAATAATAATAATAAAGCAACGGGGAAGACGAAGAGCAAGGAAGAAAAGAAAGAAGTCCCACGAGTCTTATTTTTGGGGAGATGCCATCTTAATTGAGTAATAAACGTAATTTAGTTGTTTTTTTTTCTTCTTTCTTTTTTAAATAAGTTAAATATAAAGTCTTCACAATAGCCTCCTTTTCATTCATTTACTTTTTTATCACGTGATCTCACACCACACAAAATACTTCATGACATTATTTTATGATTATTTTTTAAAAAAGATAATTATTCAAGAACGAGTGAAGTGAATGGTTTTATGCAGATATCTCAGATGCTGAAACTGGTCAGTTTGTAGCGGACCGTGGGGGTGAAGATGTGAAGAGATATCAGAAGGTTAAAATTTCCTGCTGGCCGGTCCAGCTACATGGGAATGTCGGACTTTAATTAAGTCCAAAAGAAGACAAAGAAAACAAAACAAGACCGATATACCTGGGTAAACAAATATATATTAATAACAAAAACAAGTTAAACAAAGTCATGGACTGTTACATAGAGTTTTGTATAGAGAAAATTATGTGTGTGTGTGTTGTAAGTGTTTCGTACGTACGTGTATTGTTTCTTAGCGCGTTTCCCAGAATTTGTGAAAACGCTGTATCTGTGAGAGGTCACATATTGGGCCTAAAAAAGAAAAAAGAGAGAGATTTTACCTCACCTCCGCGCGAGGTAGCGGCCCAAGGCCTAAGTCGAAAAAGAGCGAGAGAGAGAAGTGTCAGCCAGTATTTATAGCCAGGGGAGAGAGAGACCCTTGTTGAAGGATTAAAGAACTGAGGAGGAGCTAACTCCGACAAGTTTCCTTAATCTTAACTGACTTCATTTGAGACGGAACACCGCTTTGGTCTTTTTTTCACCTTGTAAAATGGATGATGAAGGTCTGTATGAATTTCTTATGAGGGGAGCTGAAAAATAATCTCGGTCCGTCCTACTTCCCACAAACTGACCAAATGAAGAAATAGTTAGGACCTTGAATAAGTTCTCGCTGATTTTTTATGAAAAGTAATGTTTTATTTACAAAAATATAGTACACAAACATGTCACTGAAAGCAATGTCCATCGCTAGCCACTACTTTTTCCCATCTTCCTGGCAGCATTTGAATTCCACGTCAGAAAAACGACACATCTTTTGAGGCTAACCACGAGTCGACTCATTTTTTGGCATCTTCATAAGAATGAACGTGCGGCTCAGCCAGGTCATGTGCCATCGATCGGAACAAATGATAATTGGACGGGGCAGGGTCTGGTGAATACTGCGGGTGAGGTAGGACTTCTCATTTAAGCGTTTCCAAGTAGACTTTCACCCGTTTTGCAACATCTGGCTTAGCGTTGCCATGTTGCAAAATCATTTGTTGTGGCTCTGCTCGTATAGCGGCAGTTTTTTCTTCAATACTCGGCTCAAACGCATCAATTGTAGTCGATAGCGATCTCCCGTGCTGGTTTCAGTCGGTTTAAGCATCTTATAATAAACTTCACCCAGCTGACCTCGCCAAATGCAGAGCAGAAGTTTCTAACCATGGATATTCGGCTTTGCTGCCGATGTTGATGCATAACCTGGCTTACCCCACGATCTTTTAAGCCTAGGGTTATCGTAGTGCATCCACCTTTCAACGCCGGTCACGATATGATGCCAAAAAGCATTTCTTTTCTGCCGTTGAAGCAGCTGTTCACACGTGACAAGACACCGTTCGACGTCTCTCGGTTTCGTCTCGTACGGCACCCAACGTTCTTGTTTTTGAATCATTCCTAATGCTTTCAAACGTTTCAAAACCGTTGTGTGATCAACTCCTAATGATTCTGTAAGTTCAACTTGCGCCTGACAGGAGTCTTCATAAAGTAATGCCTCCAATTCTTCAAACTATTTCGGTACGCCAGTGCGTTCTTTATCTTCAACATCAAAATCATTATTTGTGAAGCGTCTAAATCAATCTCTGTATGTTGTTTCCGACAGAGCATGGTCGCCTTAAGTCTCACCAAGAATTCTGTGTACTTCAAGTGCAGATTACTCTAGAATGAAGTCGAATAGTAAAATTCCCTGCAAATAAACTTCTTTTGGCACAAAATCCGACATGTTTAACGCTATGAAAAACAAAGTTGTTTACACTTCGACGAAATGACACACACTGAAATTCATAGTACTTCCTCATAGATGCGTTACCATCTGAAACTTCACGCATGCAGTTCTAGGAACGCCATCTGTTGGAAATCAGCGAGAACTTATTCAAAGTCCTAATATATATATTTGGGCGGTGGAGCGGACCCCTACCCCGTTAGTCGGGCCAAGATCTTTTTAGAATCCCCTTGTAGATGAAATAAAGTACTCTCATCATTAGTTTTACGTTGTTCATTTTTCTCTTTTTTCTTTGGTATTTTTTATAGTAAATCTCAGATCATTTTTACATTCTATTACCGTCAAGTACTCCTGCTCTGTATGTAGAGATTCTTAACAAAATTCAAAGCAGTATATACATTGCTAAACCATTTGATTAATCACTTTTTCCACCGCCGAAAGGTACGTTCCCTGGCGTTCCATGGCGATTGTTCTAATGAACTTTCCTGCCTGGTATCTCAATTTCATGAATTTAAACGTGCAACTAGACTGGCGGTAAGATCTCATCACTTTACAGTTAAAATGTTTAAATGTTACCGTAAGTTGTCTGATAACAGGTTTTTTTCTCACAGTTTACCTCAAAGAAAACTTTCTGCCTCTTGCTTTCCAGGGAACTTCAAAAATTGAAATGCTATGCCAATCGTTATCTTCTGTCTTCTTAATTCCTGTTCTTTTATTGTTCTCTCTTCTTAATAAGGTTTTCCTTTTTCTCATTGCAATGGAATTGTTTGACACAATACGAATGTCTTTAACAGTAAGCTTCTATGACCTCTGCATATCATCAGAGTTCTTCTGAATATGTGTTCAGGTCAGATCCATTAATGTGGGAAATAGATCATACCACACACATTCTTTCACACACAATAACGTCTTGCGTCTTAGTGGCTTTATTGCCTTGCTTGGAGGGAAATGGTTATAAAAAATCTATATAATTCTAATTATAGAACTAGATTAACAGTCTCACCATTTTACAGTCGAAATTGATGAATGTAATTAGCTCTATGCTAATAGTGTCTTCTCACTGTGAAATTCTCTTCTGACTTTTTTCTTTCCCTCTACTACAATCTACAAAAAACGGAAGTGAACGCCAATCGTCATTTTTCTGTCTCCTTGAATCCTGTTCTTTTATCAAACTCATTCTTTCCTTCATTCTCAGTAAACCCCTATACGTCTTAGTGGCCGTATTGCCTTACTTGGGAGAAAGGATAAAAAAATATGTAGTTCGAACTGGAACTAAAAAGTAACAGTCAACAAAATTTAAATTTGCATCTTCTATACTTTGAAACCGTGAGACTTAAATTTCTATTTAGTCACAAAGCTTCCATATCCAATTTGATCCACACTCTATATAGTTTGTTTACACCAGGTAGTATCAGACGTAAAAATCTCAAGTTGTCCGAATTTCTTAGATGAGGTGTTATGAATAACAACATCCAAAATTATTATGGATAGTATCAGGACCTAAAATACCTATAATAATAATAATAAAAATAATAATTCTGAACCGAGTATATATAAAATAAACTGGCAGAACTGCTCTTTACAATACATTGGGGAAAACTTAAATTTTAAAAAAAGTATCTATGAACATAAAAGGGATATTATACACAACAATTTATCAAATGCATTAGTTATACATGGAAATAAATTCAACCACAACTTTGATCTAAAGAATGCCACTTATTAAAATAGAAAGTAACATGCTTAGAAGAAAAATTCTCGACAGTGCTGCTATCGAATCTTATCAAAATATAAACCTGCGCCCCAGATTTCTTTCAAATATCTCTTTTTCTTAAAAAAAGTACTTCTTTCCAAAACCAACATACATAGCTATAAAATGTTCTAAAAAATTAAAAGAAAACACTTAAATTCATAACCTCATTTTATTTAAAATGTATAAATAAATTAACCCCAAAGTAAAATAATTTAAATAGTAATTTGCATAAAACATTTCAAGAACATCAACCATTCGCCCTTGCATGGAATACTGCTGCTATATATGGTCTGGAGTCCCCGCTGTTCGTCTTAAGGTCCTCGATAATATCCAGAGACGGATATGCAATATGATTGGCCCTGATCTGGCATCTCGTCTACAGTCGCCCTCTAACAGACAGGCCGTCGCTTCTCTCTGTCTTTTCTACAAATACTTTCACGGTAACTGCTCCGACGAGCTACTTTCGCTGGTTCCCAGACTGCATGAATTCAAATGTGTTACTAGGTTGGCATCTCGGTCCCACCCTTTCACTGTCGAATGGTTAAATGTAACCGTCTCTTCTAATCCGGTAGCTCCATGACTCGCACTTCCCGTATGTGGAACTCCCTTCCTCTTACTTGCTTCCCTGATAGCTAGAATCTTCAGTTATTCAAATGCAATGTCATTCGACATCTGAAAATGTCTTCATCTATTCCCCGTATTTCTCTTCACCCTTTCCTCTATCACGCCTCTTTAACCTTGCTCCCACTCTCTGTAACCCCTAGCGTGCTAGTGGCACTCCCGACTTGCTTGGGGTGAAACGCTTGAAAAAATCTTTTACTCACTTTCGTTTATCACTTAGCGTCCTCCATAACTTACGTAGGCTTTTCTGCTAACCTGATGAATATTATGAGGTTTCCTTAAATTTAAAACTTTTGGAAAACTAACAATTGGATTTCTCTTGATAAAATCTCTCAGAGGACGAAACGTATTGGCTAAGATAAGTTTTCCATTTGACTTCGTTCATATTGTACTTTAACAGATATAGTATGTGTTAGATTTTACACGTTTTTTTTTGTCGTGTGTATAGATGTATGTGTCTATATCTCAGTGAAGAGAAACAAATCGTTACTTACCACTTCAAGCCGAGCACGGCGCCAAGTTCCTTACCTGATAGAAATTGTGGTTGTGTTTGCTTCCTTTTTTATGGAAGAGCGCACATTGCTGGTGAACCGGAAGTTATCCGGGATTGGACTATAAATTGCCAAGAGCAGTCGCAGTGTATGGTCGGGAGGATGGAAAAAAAATTGTAGCTAACGGAAGATGCACAAGTCTATACCCGATCAGTATCGGCTGGGTCACCGTAGAGAGGCGGTATGAATTTGAAAGACCCGAAAAGCGTTTGGGTTGATTTTTTTTTTTTTTTTTTTTAAAGCGAACAAGGAAAGTCTTTTAAGCATTTTGGTGAGTTTCATCTGGTGTCGAAAAAGTCGTTTGATTTCCGATGGAGACTTATTGTGTCATTTTTCGGGTACTTTCGATCTTCGTTGATTATTTTGATACGCGTACCAAAAGCGTCTAATAGATATATGTTACGAAGTTTCATCGTAACTTAAGCTTATCTTCTATAATATAAACAATATTATCAACAGATTTGACTTATTTATATTCTTCTATTATCCTCATCTTCATTGCCATATTCACAACGTTTCGGCCTCTATATATCAGAAATGAGGTATTATGATTACGTGCATTATTTACATTATTCTGACTCTTATCCTCATCTTCATTGCCATATTCACAACGTTTCAGCCTCTATATCTCTGAGATGAGGTATTATGATTACGTGTATTATTTACATTATTCTAACTATTATCCTCATCTTCATTGCCATATTCACAACGTTTCAGCCTCTATATCTCTGAGATAAAGTATTATGATTACATGCATTATTTACATTATTGAGATTGTTATCCTCATCTTCATTGCCATATTTACAACGTTTCGGTCTCTATATCTCTGAGATGAGGTATTATGATTACGTGTATTATTTACATTATTCTAACTATTATCCTCATCTTCATTGCCATATTCACAACGTTTCAGCCTCTATATCTCTGAGATGAGGTATTATGATTACGTGTATTATTTACATTATTCTAACTATTATCCTCATCTTCATTGCCATATTCACAACGTTTCAGCCTCTATATCTCTGAGATAAAGTATTATGATTACATGCATTATTTACATTATTGAGATTGTTATCCTCATCTTCATTGCCATATTTACAACGTTTCGGTCTCTATATCTCTGAGATGAGGTATTATGATTACGTGTATTATTTACATTATTCTAACTATTATCCTCATCTTCATTGCCATATTCACAACGTTTCAGCCTCTATATCTCTGAGATGAGGTATTATGATTACGTGTATTATTTACATTATTCTAACTATTATCCTCATCTTCATTGCCATATTCACAACGTTTCAGCCTCTATATCTCTGAGATAAAGTATTATGATTACATGCATTATTTACATTATTGAGATTGTTATCCTCATCTTCATTGCCATATTTACAACGTTTCAGCCTCTATATCTCTGAGATGAGGTATTATGATTACGTGTATTATTTACATTATTCTAACTATTATCCTCATCTTCATTGCCATATTCACAACGTTTCAGCCTCTATATCTCTGAGATAAGGTATTATGATTACGTGCATTATTTACATTATTCTGACTCTTATCCTCATCTTCATTGCCATATTCACAACGTTTCAGCCTCTATATCTCTGAGATGAGGTATTATGATTACGTGTATTATTTACATTATTCTAACTATTATCCTCATCTTCATTGCCATATTCACAACGTTTCAGCCTCTATATCTCTGAGATAAGGTATTATGATTACTTGCATTATTTACATTATTAATTCAATTCAATCTGAATGATATAGTACCGCTAAAACCATCCCTTGTCTCATACGATCATGTACCGGAGAACTTTTTTTTTAATTTCAAAATGTAGCCTCTAACCTATTAATTTTCTATAAGACATTAAAATGTATAACACAAAAATAAATGTCAAATTTGACTTCCGGTTTTAGTAACCATCCTGAAGATCGTTCGAAATTAATGCGCGTTTTAAAATTTAAAATGCCTCTCTCTATGTTAGAAGAAAGTACAACGAGTTAATTATTAATGTTAAGCTTGCCTAGCAGGTGGCGCTGATTATAGAAACAAAAGCTAAGCGAAAATTATTATTCAAAGTGAAAACGACGTGACACTTGCATAATACGAAGAAATAAACAAAGATGTCCGCAAATTACCGGAGGAAAAGGTTAACGCCTCCGTATGCTGAAATAATGGAGAATATTTGATAAAGTAAAGCATGTTTACTAAGCTTGGCTTAATCGAAGCTACAGAAGCGGAGATCCCTGCAAAGAATGAACTCTCTTACCAACAACAGGCTGCTATGCTGGATTCTTGCGAAACATTGCTCAATAACTAGATGAAAAATTATCATTGGCTTCGGTTAATTTAGTTTGGCAAAAAGCCACCGTCGTCGGACATAATAAATATGTTAATTACCGTTATGTAATGGAATATAAACGAAAGTCTTCATTTGTTTTTGGGGTTGGACCTGAAATCTATCCTTCATTATTTACATTATTCGGACAGTTATCCTCATTTTCATTGCCATATTCACAACGACACATGGCCCAGTGGATAAAGATGTTGGTTAGATCCAGTGACTAGACCCAAGCACCTGTCTATATCTCTGAGATGAGGTATTATGATTACTTGTATTATTTATATTATACTGACTATTATCCTCATCTTCATTGCCATATTCACAACGTTTCGGCCTCTGTATCTCTGAGATGAGGTATTATGATTACTTGGATTGTTTGCATTATTCGGACTCTTATGCTCATCTTCATTGTCATATTCACAACGTTTCGGCTTCTATATCTCTGAGATGAGGCATTATAATTGCATTATTTACATGATTCGGACTGTTATTCTAATCTTCATTGCCATATTCACAACGTTTCGGCTGTTGTACGCTCCGACCTTATTCAGGTGATTGGAATTTCGAACTGAACCCGTTATTTCGTCCACCAGTGTATATTGTTCTAGTTCCACGCGACATGCCTCTTCCGGATGTCTCAATTATTTCCTTTTAACTCAACTTTCCAAGTTTTTGTCCACTTTATCCACTGGGTCATGTATCCTTGAGGGCACATGGCCTAGTGGATGAAAACGTTGGTTAGATGCAGTGACTAGACCCAAAGAGTTGTGAATTCAATACCAAGCCACAGCAGTGGTGAACCAAAACTCGGAGAGTTGAGTTAAAGGGAAATAACTGAGACAGCTGGATGAGGCATGACACGTGGAACTACAATAGTCTACCCCGATAACCAAAAGATAATGCCATTAAGAAAGCAAGGGTGTATACTCGGAGTGAAATAGAATTAAAAGGACTTTAGAATGAACCGTAAAACACATCCCTAACGAGGAAAAAGGGATAATCCTCTACTCCTGTTCAAAAGACCGGAGAGGAGTGTAAACTGGACAATAGGATATAAGATAGGACAAGAGATTCTATTTAATAAAATATTTTAAACCGCTGCATAAATATACTATATTTAAAATACACACACACATCTATCTATCTATCTATATATTTTCCCCTATTTTTCTTTTTCTGTTTTTTCTCTCTTCCTCTCTTGTTGTTCTTCTTCTTCTTTTATTCTTTAAATGTTTAAATTTTTAAGCTTCTGTTTTATTTCTTCATATCTCTGAGTTGACAAGACTTGTGGCTCGAAATAACTATTCGAATGAGGTAACTTTGGATTTTTATTATTAAAAATTTTGGATTTTATTATTATACACACACACACACTCACACACACACACACACACACACACACACACACACACACACACACATATATATATATATATAGATAGATAGATAGATAGATAGATAGATAGATAGATAGATAGATAATATTAGTGGTAAAAATATATAAATATATATACATACACATACATATATATATATATATGTAGAAAAAATAATTCCAAGAGGATAGAATCCAGGTAGAACTGATTGTCCAAGACAGAGTAAGGATATAATAAAAAGGCTTAAACACTAATATTCCATGGTCATAATTTATTCCATTTTTGAAAGTAGAAATACAGGTCCTTGCTGGATTAGATAATAGTTATTTTTATATGTTTATATTAGATTTGTAACCAGTAGTCGATATTACCTTTGTCAAATTTTCTTGATTACACAGCGGCTCTTTATAAATGCCCTTCGGTTTTAGTTCCCCTACCCCCATCTCCTACCTACCCATTTTCTATTCCTCTCACTCTCTCATCTTCTGAGCTTTAAGATTATATCGTCTATTGTTTGTGTATGTCACCACAAAATGTATACTCTTTTCCGGTGTATCTTTAATGTATTAGACATCCGAGAATATTCATATTTCTCTCACTTAAACCGTCTTTGACGCCTCTCTTTAAAACTTCTCTCTGTTAAATTTTAATCCCCCCTTCATCTTTAGACCTTCCTGTCCCTCTCTCGTCTGTTACCCCTCCCTATAGCTTTCATTTACTCTAGCATTCGTCCCACACTCTCATACATACACTCTT
>OZ038499.1:11445125-11540125 GCA_964036315.1 Acanthosepion esculentum | reverse complement strand
TCACACGAACCACAATCATCGTAGACCTTAAGAGTACCGTGAACAACTCTTTTTGACTTGTTAACTATCTTTGCAATAGACCCAATACTTAAATTATCCTTCTTTCGAAGCTTAATAATCTGCTGACGAATTGGTAACGGAGTAAGTGGCATTATATTAACAAAGTACACTGCAGATATTCTTACTAATGTTTAGTAAACGAACCGTCACGTAAACAAATTAAAAAAAAATAGAGTTCGCCGGTTAAATATACTAAAACACGGAGTAAAAGCAACCGTTCTGATCATTTTGGCCGCCATGAGTTTTCCAGTAAATCACTAAATCATCCATAACTTTTGTATTATCCTCTCAAATGATACCAAAATCTCAGACAATAACAAATAATATTGTATTTATCATCTGTGAAAATTATAGAATATAAAACAACTTTGATAAAAAACTATACCTACTTTTCTGACGAAAACAATGCCGTTCTGAACATTTTGGCCGCAACTGTATGTATTTGACATCTGTTTAGCGTTTATTAGTTTCTGTACGATATAGAAACAGAAGACCCACCAAAGTGCTCTTGTTAACACGATGAGAATGGACAGAGGGGCTTGTATCATTGTTAATTGGACCATGAAGAACATATATTGTCTGACCTGGTTTGAGGTGTCACGATTGCAGTTGTTTCATGCGGATAGTGATATCCAGGTGTGCTGCAATTTCCATGGGGCCACAGACCCCAGTTGTCAAGTAAGACGCCGTATAGGCAGGTGGTATTTTCATAATATCGTGGGGGGTGAGTTCGTGTGGTAGGGATTGGGTTCACTAGTCTGCATAAACATTTCATTCGTGCCTATTTGCACCCCCACTAATGGACCCCCATGTACCCCAACCACAATGGGTTATTCCAGCAGGATAACGCATTGCACCATCGGGTACAAGTTGCCGAGAATTCTGGAGGCTTCTGAAGAATAATGTGCCCCCCCACGCTTGCATGATAGGAGCCCAATTAATCAAGGTGTGGTTGGGAGGTCTTTTTATTCGCAAACAAAGTCCTATCCTGATAAACCGAAATGGTATCATTATGAAAAACTCACATTTATTTTGACTGTTTAATGTTATAATGCTAGTTATAAAACATGTACTTTTTTTTAACTACGGTTATGTTGATATATGTGCTAATTTGGTTTGCAATAAATAGTAAAATAGTTGTATTTCTTAAGGAATATTTTTATTGACAATCAAGAGATAGCTATTCTAGTTTATTTAAAGAATTTGCAATAAGTGTAATTCAAGCTATGTAAATGTCGCTAAAATATATCACGATTAAAAAAACATTCAAGACGAACGCGGGCGAGTTAGAGGCTGGCTCTGTCTGAAGGTAGGGGCATAATTTAATTAGCCTAAGGCTTCCAAAAGGTCATAATCCGGTCCTGTATATGATGCGGGTCATTTGAAACAGCTCAAACATGAACTGTAAAATTAACTAAAGAGAACAAATGTAACTTTATGTTGCAGCCTAGAAAGGGTTACTGAATGAGGAATAATCAAAATGGAGGTTGGAAATGAAATGATAATCTTTATAACATCAACAAAATACAATACTCGCCAGCGGCGTGAAGTAGGTAAACCACTGCTAGTGGTGCACTACTTAGACAGCATATTACCCCACTTAAAAATGTGTCCAATGTATTTATGAGGATTTAGACATACACGTTAGTCTTCATAGGCATGGTATATAACACTATGATAGATAGATAGATAGATAGATAGATAGATAGATAGATAGATAGATAGATAGATAGATAGATAGAAAGTGTTGTAATCTAGGAAGGGTTACTGAATGAGGAATAACCAAAACAGAGGTTGGAAATGAAATGGTAATCTTTGTAATATCAACAAAATACAATACTCGCCAGCGGCGTGAAGTAGGTAAACCACTGTTAGTGGTGCACTACTTAGACAGCATATTACCCCACTTAAAATAGTGTCCAATGTATTTATGAGGATTTAGACATACACGTTAGTCTTCATAGGCATGGTATATAACACTATGATAGATAGATAGATAGATAGATAGATAGATAGATAGATAGATAGATAGATAGATAGATAGATAGATAGATAGAAAGTGTTGTAATCTAGGAAGGGTTACTGAATGAGGAATAACCAAAACAGAGGTTGGAAATGAAATGGTAATCTTTGTAACATCAACAAAATACAATACTCGCCAGCGGCGTGAAGTAGGTAAACCACTGTTAGTGGTGGACTACTTAGACAGTATATTACTCCCACTTACATTAGTGAGGATTGGGACATACCCATTAGTTTTCATAGGTACGGTATATAACACTTTACCACCTGCGTATTTTACACCGGAAAATATATTATATAAGCGAATGTAAGTAAAGAAAGCGAAAAGACGTAGGCGCAGGAGAAGAAGAAAGGAAAGGAATGGAAAGGAGGCAAAAAGAAAGGGATAAAGTAAAAGAAAACAAGGAAAGGAATGCCAATCGAATTCGTATTTCGAGAAATAAGTTAAATAAAGGAAAACATGGGTTATCGCACTGGAAAGGATTGAAAGAAGATTGTGAGAGGACGATAGCAAAAGGAAAATATCGAAGAACGAAAGAAAGATGGCGGTAGGAAATAAATGGAGATAATGCTCAATGACTAAGCAAAATAATGAAAGAATGCGGACAGAGGAAGACATTGACAAAGCAAGAAGGAATTAAAAAAGTATAGAGAAGACGTATAGATAAATAAGAATACGATAAAAGAAACTAAAAATAAAATTTCTCTTATTGGCTACAATGTCATGCTTATCAACAGCCGGACGCTTTGCGTCGACTCTTTCAGCATTTTCCGGTGAAAATTCCATTTCTTCCATTTTTTGTTCTGTTTTCATACAGAAAACAGTAAAAACTAGAGAAGAAAAAAAAAATGCATAAAAAAAAACACTCGAAACATTGCAAGACAGATAACTCGTCCTGCGCATGCGTACGGGCAGTTAGTGATGACGATCTTTTTTTTTCTTTTTTTTTTCTTTTTTTTTTTTGTCATTTGATTCCTATCTTAAAAAATAAGACACCAATGTCGATGGTGTTCCGTGTTCTTTATTCAAAGCAAACAGAATCCACAGAAGCCCACAAATACACTGACCCAGGAGGCCAACCATTCCAAGAAAAAGAAAAAAAACAGTGGGAAGGAACATAATGAAATATTGATAAAGAATAAAAATAAACGAAGAAATCACACACACACACCGAACGTTTTTATCTTTCCAGAGAAAGATTCAGAACGACGAAGAAGGCAAGAAATAACAGAATGTCTTTTTGTATATCCCGCGCGGAATAGTGACGTGACAAAGCATTTCATTATAATTTAGAAGGCGCGCACACATCGTATAGGTTTACACACACACACACACACACACACACACACACACACACACACACACACACACACAGAGACACATCGCTTTCTGACCATGAAGACCCGGGTTCGAAACTCACCACGGTTGATTTGTCAGGAAGGAGACTTCTTGATGTTATCGGTGTGGAGGAGGCGATCTCATCGTGCAGCGCCTTTGCAAAGTGTCTGAAAACCATTCTACGGGTTAACTGAAGCCTTGTGAGTGAAATTGGATAGACGGAACACGTGGGGGCCGTCGATAGCTGTGCTAGCACGAAGTTGCAAGTCATCGTGACCGAGGGTTTGGGTGTGCTGGCATTGTGCAGATTGTTGATCATGCTAGATAACACCCTTTCTTCCAGAAACTGTAAGTAAGGTCTGCTCAGCATAGTTACAGTATAAACCAACAGATGGGCTCTGTGGGTGTTGAACAAACACAAAGATGTGCCTGATCGAGCGTCTGCAATAGGGATTGACTAGCCACCCTAGTAGACAGGTATCCTCGAGTACGATTGGCCAGCTATTATTATATACTGGGTATAACAGTAAAATTGTCTAATTCGTGTAACAGCATAATTATCCATCCCACAAAATGTTTAATATTAAAAAAAAACAAAACAAAAAAACAAAAAATATAACAACTAAACTAACTGAGTTTCTTTTCTCCAGGTTTTCAGATAAGAAGTTTAGCCATTTTGATACGATTTTTCGAAAGAATCACTGAAAAACTCAGCTAGAAAGAGAACAGGCTAAAATCCCTCTGTGTAAGACCCAGTGTCTTCCCAAATAAGCAATGGTGAGAGGAAAATCATTCAAGCTTTCAGTAATGGTACCAACATTTATACTCTGGCTTCCATCTTCAAAGTCCATTCAAGAACTATCAAGAAAACGGTGAAAAAAGCAGGAACAGTCGAGAGAAACCCTGGATTAGGAGGTCACAACAGAAAGACGGATTATCATTTCAACTTAGAGCTAAAGAGATAAATTAGAAAAGATCCAACTCAATCCACAAGATGTTTGGCACGTGAGAGAGGAGTTTCAGCTATGACAGTTCAAAGAGTAGTGACAAAATATTTGAAAATGAAATTGTACGTGAAAAATGTGAAGCAGCTTGTTACTCTAGGACGGAAAGTTAGAAGGTTAGAGAGGGAAAAGATCATCTTGAATAATTTGGAAAATGATCTTGGAATATATATATATATATAGTCAAACCTAATGAGCCAGACAAACCTACCAAGGTTTCACATAGGCAGATCACCATATATATATATATATATATATATATATATATATATATATATATATATATATATTTGAACTTAATTTCAATCCTTCATACGCTTCCCATGCTTAGCTATGATTAATTAATGATGAACATGTCATTTTCGTTTATGATCGAGTTCATTAAAATTCTTCTATTAAGCTTAGAGTGTAATTATACATTCTTATTACTCAAGGTTGAATCCACTAGTATTATAAAAACCTCGGAGAATTCAAGTAAGATATGTTTAATCATTTCTAAGTTACAACGGCTGAAAGCTTAATCTAACAAATGGACAATTTTGCTTGTACACCATTTATATATATATATATATATATATATATATATATATATATATATATATATATATATATATATATATATATATGAGATATTATGTACAGTATTTACATTAGTCGGACTATTGTCCTCATCTTTGTCGCCATATTTGTCACAACGTTTCGGCCGTTGTACGCTCCGGCCTTCTTCAGGTGGTTGGAATTTCGAACCGAACCCTTTATTTCGATCACTGGGGTAGACTGTTCTAGTTCCACGAGCCATGTTTGATGGATGCCAGTTATCAGTTATCTCCTGCTAATTTCCCTCTGAAAGTTCTCCACTGTCTTAACCGGGTATTGAACTCACACTCTTTGGGTCTGTCACTGGATCTAACCAATATATATATATCACTGTCACTGGATCTAACCAATATATATATATATATACTACCAACGCCTTTATCCACTGTGCCATGTGTCCTTGAGGACATCTGGGTATGAATTTCTGAGTATTATAAACCTAATTTTTCAGCAATCATTTTTTACCAGTACTCATATTTCAATGTTGCTGTTATCATTTCATGTTTTTACCAGATCTCATATTGCAACTTTTTGTTATCATTGCCTTTCTCCGGCACTCCTTATTACTGGTTCCCATATTGTATTTATTTCTATGCTTGGCCGACTCAGGAGATTTTTGTGGCATAGCATATGCGCTGATTCCTTAAGTTTACGAATTTTCCAGTGGTGTTCCCTGTCTATGATCTCAACCTGATCCCACAGGGGACGGTGATCTCCCTTCTCTCTACAACGGCCGAAACGTTGTGACAAATATGGCGACAAAGATGGGGACAGTAGTCCGGCTAATGTAAATACTATATATATATATATATATATATATACTAGGAACAATACCCAACTGGTCGATCAGAAAAATCGTTGAATTAGAATTGAGCAGAAACAGGATCCTGTTTAGATGCAACAGAGTCTATCTTCTTCAGTTATTTTAAAGTAGTTCATTAAAAAAACATTTTGAATTAATTCAGTTACTGATATAACAGAAGTAGTCTGTATTTATCCAGTCGAAGTGACCTGAGGACATGAAGGGGTAAAACAGGCAACATGAAGACCCACTTGAGACAACAATTATTTTAGATTTTTTTTAAATTCACTTTGTCAGTGTGCTACCAGTCATGTAAAAGAAGATATATTTATAAAGCAATTGTTAAGTTTGATGAAAATTGGTTGAAAGATCAACGAAAAATAAAAAAGAAACCAGTAAAAATCGCCATGTTTCGCTATTTACGCGGGTTTTCACTATATGGGTGGACTCAATTATCAAGTTAAATGTCTGTTAAGCAATCAACTTATTGTACAGTATTTACATTAGTCGGACTATTGTCCTCATCTTTGTCGCCATATTTGTCACAACGTTTCGGCCATTGTACGCTCCGGCCTTCTTTAGGTGGTTGGAATTTCGAACTGAACCCTTTATTTCGATCACTGGGGTAGACTGTTCTAGTTCCATGAGCCATGTTTGATGGATGTCAGTTATCAGTTATCTCCTGCTCCTGAAAGTTCTCCACTGCCTTAACCGGGTATTGAACTCACACTCTTTGAGTCTGTTACTGGATCTAACCAACGCCTTTATCCACTGTGCCAGAGGACATCTGGGTATTAATTTCTGGGTATTATAAACCTAATGTTTTCAGCAACCATTTTTACCCTTGCTCATATTGCAATTTTTGCTGTTATCATTGCATTGCAGAAATATAGACAGAATCAACTTATTGTTGGCTACAATTGCGTGAAGTTTGCTTGAAAAGTCAGGGCGTTATAAGTTTAAAATTTCGACTTTATCGTTTATTGATTCTTTAAAAATTATAGATTTTTATGCTAAGAACCTATCTCTTACATTGTATAATGTATGTGCCAAGTTTGGTCAAAATCGGTTGGATGGATGTTGAGTGAAAAGGTATCACACAAACAGACATCCTCTATTTTATATATATATATATATATATATATATATATATATATATATATATATATATATATATATATATATATATGTGTGTGTGTGTGTGTGTGTGTGTGTGTGTGTGTGTGTGTGTGTGTATATATATACGTATGTATGTATAGATAACATTTAAGAAACAGCAGATATTTTTATATAATGCTCAATATTAAAATAATATTAAAAATAGAGCGTTAATAACATTATACAAAAAGATTACTTTTAAATGTTAATCTTTTTCTGAATTCGAAGTTTCTTGGTAAAATTTCCCTTGCCATAACTCCCTGAAGTCCGAAAATGTTACCAAGAATCTACGAAGTCAGGAAAAATTTATATTTAAAAGTTAAATAATCTTTTTGCATATATATATATATATATATATATATATATATATATATATATGTAAATGTATGTTCACTTTTATATTTACAAACGCTCTATCTCTGATATTGAGCACTTTATCCCATAAATATAGCACACTTTAAAACTATATTTCTTCATATATATATATATATATATATATATATATATATATATATATATATATATATATATATACATATGTGAGAGAGCGCGACTATAAATGAGATGCCAGATCAGAGCCAATCACGTTGCATATCCGTCTCTGGATTTTGTCAAGGACCTTAAGACGAATAGCGGGGACTCCAGACAATATATGGCAGCATTATTCCACTGGTATTCATTATAGAAGATCTCATCGGTCTAAGCGTTTAGCAGCGATCTAAAATACTGTCAGCAAATGACGGCTTACTTTGCTTCGTCCTTAACCTTATGAAAATGCTGTCTCACGTGAGACTTAAATATATTTTACAATTAGTTATGTTGTACTCTGTTTACTTACCAGCATTATAAACATATTTGAACAGTTTGCCATTTTCATAACAAAGATACTATTACATGGTGTATATCCAGTGCAAGGGATATAATTAGATATTTCTCTTTCACTAGTAACAGTAGATGTTACTAAAGATAAAAATCTACACGTACACATGGTGTGATATTTATTAATATATAGTAAGTTTAATTGTGTGCATATATATTTGATTGAGTCAAATAATTTCTGTTTTTGTTCATCAACTTTATTTTTCAATAAATAAAGTCCAATCACATTGTATTCAATAATATATTCGCCATTATCGGCAATAAATTGTTGTTTATCAGGTATCTCTTCGGTATCTTTTGAGTAAAATTCCGCAGGTTTTGACGTGAAAGACTTTACAACGAACGCTTGTATCTGATAAACACAAATTCTTATAAAGAAATTTTGAATAAACTAATAGACAAGAACACAGAATTTAAGATAGATAAGAAGAATGCTTTATATATTAGGTTGAATAACAAATAAGTCCTGTTGTTATTCACCAACTTTATTCTTAAAATAAAAACGAAATATAATTATATTTACACAATTATACAGCGTGCGTCAGAAATACGATATATACCACCCAGAAATATCTCCCGTCTAATGGTAAGACATTAGCTAAGGGGTACCCAGTAAACACCGGTAGATTCAGAAAGACTTGAGATAACCCTTGTAAGCTGGTGATGACTCATGTGACGGAAGAATTCCGGAAGAATTTCTACACATTTCGTCGGATTTTCTTCTAAGAAAAGTACGATAACTTGACGCTCAAAATCTGTGAGTTGTTTAGCCATAAAAAGAAGGGCGGAACGTAAGACGAAAATTGTCTGCAAATAATCTTTAAATGACGAGTCACATAATCGAGCAGCGATTAATCAATCATAAAAGAACCAATCAGACTTAATTAATTACTCGATAGTCGAATAATGATTCAAGGTCATGAGTATTAAAGAAATTTATTCAAGGTTATTCAAGGCTAATTATTCCTGGAAGAAAAAACAGTAATAATAAATTTCGCCGCTTTTTTTCCTGGGCAACCTGTAGAAGGTTGGAAGCAACTTGATATTGAATCTTGTTTCCTGTTAATGAAGTCCATTCCTTAAGAATTCACGCCGTCATAAAAGCCTTAAATAGAGGGAAACGCATGAACGCAAAATGTCTAGATCCCATTCTGACTAAAAAAAATATGATGTAAAACTAAACAATAGTCCGCAATTAAGTTCTTTTCAGTAAAGATGATCTATAACCTGTTCTTCTAACAGGGTGCCCAGTAAAAAAAGCGGTAAATTCAGGAAGACATGAGACAGCCGCTGAAAACTGTTGACGACTGTTGTGGCTGAAAAATTCACGATGAATTTCTGCACATTTCGGCAATCACCATGTTGGATGTTCTTCTTTGAAAGTCTTGTGAGTGATGACTTATTCTCCAAGCTGCAACCACTTTCCCATGGAGGCAATATCACAAACCTATCACAAATGCTCAGATGAGCTCCAGTCTTTAGTTCTGTTATTTTGGATATGTTATGTACTAGTGAGCAAACCCAAATGACTGGACTCACTTTATAGTTCCTGAAAGGAAGATTAACCAATCAGGAGGCGTAAAATATTCAATCCGTCTTGTATGAAGGCGGCCATTTTGGTTACTCTCTCTCCGAATGTCCAATGCCAACCTCTCAGAACCAAAGATGACCAGAACACAAGGAAGAACTACGCTCGGCTACTTTATCAAGATATCCACTGCTAACCTGAACTACGCTTCCCTACTGTCTTCGAAATATTAACTGCCAACCTCTGGATTCTATACTCAAAGACTACCGTCATCATGAACAACATGTTTAGCCATACGAGAAGGGAAGAACGAAAGACGAATGTTGTCTGCAAATAACCTTTAAATGACGAGTGACATGATCGAGCAGCAATTAATCAATCATAAAAGAACCAATCAGAGTTAAGTAATTGCTCGAGAGTAGAATGATGATTCAAGGTCATGAATATTCAAGGTTATTCAAAGTCAATTATTCCTGAAAGATAAAACAATGATAATAAATTTGCTGCTTTTTTACTCGGCACCCTGTAGATTAAGCCAGCATTGCTATTAATATCTTACCATGACTGCTTCGATAACCTTATTGAATTCACATGTCAAGTAGTAGCTGAACCTCGTCCTGGTGTGGCTAAAGTATAAAGGTATCATCTACGTATCTCAGTTATAGGGTAGGCTCTAGAGATGTGGATTTTAATGTCATTTTTTCGAATTATTTCACGTATATGTTTGCCATTGCCGGTGATAATGGTGATCCCATTGTTAAGCCCTCATCCCGTCGATATATGTCTGATCCCATTCCGAAGTGTGTTGTTTGTGTACAGAAAGTCAGCATCTCAATCAGGTTATATGTTGGCATACTGGTCCGTTCTCCTAGGGATGAGTCCGAGGCCAGCCCGTCTTTGACTAACGATAGGGCCTCGTCTGTGGGTAGCTTGGTGAACAAACTCACCAGGTCTAGGCTCACCATCTGGGTGGATTGGATGCGAGTATCTTTGAAAAGGAAATGACTGAGACATCCGGAAAAGACAGGGCACGTGGAACTAGAACAGTTACCCCGCTGAGAGGGAGACAACAGTCCAAACAATGTAAATAGTGTAAATGCTACGTTGCGTTTGAACAACTCTAAATAATTAATACTTTGATGATCGCACCACACAAAGAACATTACCTTTCTTCCTGGGAACTCATCTTAACTGCGTAGTAGACACTGACATCATTCAGCAAATATATATATATATATATATATATATATATATATATATATATATATATATATATATATATATCAGTAATTATACTCGTCTGGAAAAACCTTAGATGTTTTGGCTTGCAAATGAACAAGCCAATACCCAAGGAAAATTAAGGGATAAAAAACAAAGAACTAAGAACATGAAATTGAGGCGAAAACAATCGTCTAGAATCCAAGCTCAGAGTCCAAAGAAAAAAAACCTCCAGTATGAGTAGAGCAAAAGTAACTAAGCAAGTGCTCAATACACTAAGTAGAGAAAATCTAACTATGAACCTAAAGAGCCAGGTAAACCTACCTAGGTTTCACCTACGCAGATCGTCACGCTGACAAAACGCGTAGGTGATATATATATATAAATATATATATATATATAAGTAATTCATCAAGTTTGGAACCTCAGCAGAATGCAGGAAGCACTGGATGGCGGTTTCGTCCTATATTTGGGACTCATCAGCAGTGCGCATCCACTACCGAGAATTGAAACCCTGACAGTTAGGTTGTCAAGCAAACGTCATACCAACTGTTCCAACAGGCCTCGGTGACGAAGAGGTAGCAAATCAGACTCAATATAGCGCCGCTCGCTCAAATATTCCGTGGTGGAACTCAACTTTCCACAAATATAATTATCAAATCCTCCTAATAATTTCAATCATATATATATATATATATATATATATATATATATATATATATAACGAGAGAGAGAAGGAGAGAGAGAGATCTTTTTTCAAATTAATTGAAATAACGGCTTTAGATTCCTTTCTTTCACCATACAGTCTGTTTTAGACCTACTAGAGTGACAAGGTTTAATCGATTACTTTTATATTCTCCTCAGATTAGGTCATTTATATTGGTGTGAAGTCATATGAATCTATTTTCGGGGTGTATAATGACATTTTTGGGGTCTTGAAAAATATTGCGTCATCCTTTTCATCACGCCCAGACAGTGTCAATTAGTTTTCATACGGCCATTGTCTGCGATCGACGGTACTATAAAGGAAGCGTACAAAAATTATAACACTACACAAACACGATGTCAAGCCACCATTGGGAGCAAATCAAAGTACTATCGACTGGCTCGGAAAATCTCCTGATTCTGAAAATCAATCGGAAATCTGTGGACAATCTGCAAGGAAAGGCACCATGGAATGGATATACGAAGTTCATTGTGTCACGTTTCATTGGGAAAATACGAAAAAAATGAATGGTGTCGGAATTATACGTTTTGTTTCACTTAATTTAAAAAAGGGTACAATAGTGCAATTAGTTACAATACCTCATCTCAGAAATATAGACTGTGAATATGGCAATAAAGATGAGGACAACAGTCTGAACAATGTAAATAGTGTAAATAGTTACAATACCTCATCTCAGAAATATAGACTGTGAATATGGCAATAAAGATGAGGACAAGAGTCTGAACAATGGAAATAGTGTAAATAGTTAGAATACCTCATCTCAGAAATATAGACTGTGAATATGGCAATAAAGATGAGGACAACAGTCCAAACAATGTAAATAGTGTAAATAGTTACAATACCTCATCTCAGAAATATAGACTGTGAATATGGCAATAAAGATGAGGACAAGAGTCCAAACAATGTAAATAGTGTAAATAGTTACAATACCTCATCTCAGAAATATAGACTGTGAATATGGCAATAAAGATGAGGACAACAGTCCAAACAATGTAAATAGTGTAAATAGTTACAATACCTCATCTCCGAAATATAGACTGTGAATATGGCAATAAAGATGAGGACAAGAGTCCAAACAATGTAAATAATGTAAATAGTTACAATACCTCATCTCAGAAATATAGACTGTGAATATGGCAATAAAGATGAGGACAAGAGTCCAAACAATGTAAATAGTGTAAATAGTTACAATACCTCATCTCAGAAATATAGACTGTGAATATGGCAATAAAGATGAGGACAACAGTCCAAACAATGTAAATAGTGTAAATAGTTACAATACCTCATCTCAGAAATATAGACTGTGAATATGACAATAAAGATGAGGACAACAGTCTGAACAATGTAAATAGTGTAAATAGTTACAATACCTCATCTCCGAAATATAGACTGTGAATATGGCAATAAAGATGAGGACAAGAGTCCAAACAATGTAAATAATGTAAATAGTTACAATACCTCATCTCAGAAATATAGACTGTGAATATGGCAATAAAGATGAGGACAACAGTCCAAACAATGTAAATAGTGTAAATAGTTACAATACCTCATCTCCGAAATATAGACTGTGAATATGGCAATAAAGATGAGGACAACAGTCCGAATAGTGTAAATAGTGTAAATAGTTACAATACCTCATCTCAGAAATATAGACTGTGAATATGGCAATAAAGATGAGGACAACAGTCCAAACAATGTAAATAGTGTAAATAGTTACAATACCTCATCTCAGAAATATAGACTGTGAATATGGCAATAAAGATGAGGACAACAGTCCAAACAATGTAAATAATGTAAATAGTTACAATACCTCATCTCAGAAATATAGACTGTGAATATGGCAATAAAGATGAGGACAAGAGTCCAAACAATGTAAATAATGTAAATAGTTACAATACCTCATCTCAGAAATATAGACTGTGAATATGGCAATAAAGATGAGGACAACAGTCCAAACAATGTAAATAGTGTAAATAGTTACAATACCTCATCTCAGAAATATAGACTGTGAATATGGCAATAAAGATGAGGACAACAGTCCAAACAATGTAAATAGTGTAAATAGTTACAATACCTCATCTCAGAAATATAGACTGTGAATATGACAATAAAGATGAGGACAACAGTCTGAACAATGTAAATAGTGCAATTAGTTACAATACCTCATCTCAGAAATATAGACTGTGAATATGGCAATAAAGATGAGGACAACAGTCTGAACAATGTAAATAGTGCAATTAGTTACAATACCTCATCTCAGAAATATAGACTGTGAATATGACAATAAAGATGAGGACAACAGACCAAACAATGTAAATAGTGTAAATAATTACATGATCTCATGACAAATGTTGAAAAATATAGATAATAGCTTGTTTTGGTGATGTTAGACAAAGGACAACATACATTTTTATTTATAAGTTCCTGGGAACTCATGTTAATTGCGTGGATAGACAATGACCTCATTAAATCCTTAGATTCCAGTAATTACTGTATTTTCCGGTTTACATGCTGCTTTAGCTTGGAAGACGCGACCTAATCCTGAAAAAAATGCATTCTCGTTTAACAACACATTCAACATGCGCCATGTATTATTTATATTAATCACTCGTCCGATTTTGTTTGTATGGCAATGACATACTAGTCAGAACATGTTGTGGCTCGGCTCCAGGAAGGTTTATATTCTTGTTAATACGTGTAACATCTAAGTACTCAGGTTACATCATATAAAAGGGTGAGTTAGATGCATAGCTAACATTATAGTGTAATGACTCAACATACAAATCCATGTCCTTATCAGTCAGTCAGGTATTGTTGAGAAAAAAAGTATGTCTTGTAAGCCGGAAAACACTTCTATCGATAAATCCTGTAATGAGCAATGATTCGACAGTCAGCATATATATATATATATATATATATATATATATATATATATATATATATATATATATATATATATATGAAAGTGAACATAGAAGTCAACACTTAGAGGCGAGAGTCTGTTTCATGCTAGATAATATTAGTGGCCAATTTATATATATATTTATTCCGTATACACCAATCCTATACTTGGATATATATATATATATATATATATATATATATATATATATATATATATATATATATATATATATATATATATAAAATATTAAGAAATATAGTTTTAAAGTGTGTTATATTTATGGCATAAAGTACTCAATATCAGAGATAGAGTGTATGTAAATATAAATATAAAAGTAAACATTGAAGTCAACACTCAGAGGCGACAGGCTGTTCCATGCTGGCACAATCGTCAGGCCTGACGATTGCATCTAGCATGAAACAGACTGTTGCCTCAAAATGTTGACTTCTATGTTCACTTTTATATTTACAGACGCTCTATCTCTGATATTGAGCACTTTATCCCATAAATATAACACACTTTAAGACTATATTTCTTCATATATATATATATGATGGCCATGTTGGCCGAAACTAGTCGAGGAATATAAATGAAATAATAATAATAAAAGCATAAGAATATTAATCTACAACCCAGTATCTCTGAAGATTTTAATTGATTTTTTAAATAATTTTTATCGTTCAATATATATATATATATATATATATATATATATATATATATATATATATATATATATATATATATATATATATATAACACATCTTCAAATTTAACCAGGGTATATTTAATATCGTGCTAATATATCAAACAGACAATTATTCTTACTTACAAATACAAGAAAAAAACTTCATAAACAAATTTAAACCGGAACTAGATCATGACCCCACGAGCAAAAGCACACAACATGCACACATAGTGATCAAGCCACTCACATACATGCACGCACGCTCACATGCGGGTATTTGTGGAGCACGAAAAAAGTATATATACACATATATATATACACATATTCACAAAAGCAGGGGAACTACTCACTGGCACGCACACAAACCTCGCACAACTTAGGAAGTACGTGTGTATGTATGTACGTATATATGTGTGTATGTGTGTATCTGTATACTGATTCCATGTAACTTGGGAAGTATGTGTATGTACGTATATGTGTATGTGTGTGTATGTATGTACTGATTCCTTGTGATGGGACGGTGTGTGTGTGTGTATATGAATGCGTGTATGTGTACAAATGTGTTTACTAATTCCACTGAGACAGTGTGTATGTATGTATGTAGGGGGAATATGTACACGCATATATACACGCATGCTGACAGAAACACACGAAAATGGTCACACAGGGGTCATTAAAACATTAAAAGATAAGATACCGACAACTAATTCATCACTTCTCAAACCAACATTAATTGTTTTATGACCCTTCATGCAGAACTCTTCACTGCCAGTTCAAGAAAGACATTCGGATTACTAACACAAAAATAGAGAATGTCTCATATCGAGAATATTTAACATCGAAAAACATAAATGAGAAAATATTAATTATTTTTAATAATATGTGGAAATCTCCACCTTTTTCCTGAAGACGGTCGCGTGACCAGAAACTTGTGTAGTAAAACTATGGAAAATAAAACATAATATTTAAAAAACAAAAATCCACATTACAACCAAAAACGTTTGCGGTACCTCTCTTCATTTTAATATACACACTTTTCTCTCGGAACCACTATGAGCTCTTCCTGATATATATATATATATATATATATATATATATATATATATATATATATATATATATATATATATATATATATATAATGAGAGAGACAGAGAGAGAGAGATGGATAGTAAGCCGTTGAAAGAAACTCGATAGACAACAAAAAATAATACTGATGGTAAGACAAGTAATATTTAATGTATATTACTTGTGATATAGAATAAACGTATAGGATTAAAGCGGGTGTGGGCACCTCGACGTAGTGTAATGGTTAGAAAGCTTGTCTTGCTAGATCAATTACGACTAAGTAGTGAGTTCGATCCTCACTGGGTGCCCCATACTTTCGGCCTTGTGCCACATCTAAGCTATGCTTGGAAAATCGATAGGATTAAGCAGGGGAAAATTTGTGAATTCGTCCTCAAATTCCGTGTCAGCAGTGCACCTGGAATCAGTGGACTATCCTACAAGTTATATAAGAATTGTCCAAACGGCCTCAAGTAATTCTCAACCCTTCTCCAACAGGCATGGAAACAAGAATGGTATCCGGTGGATGGCATTTGGATACCTAAGGAAAAGAATGCAAACAGCAAGAAAATTTCATCTCCCTCTTGAATGTAGAGGGGAAATTTTTTTTGGGGGGGAGTCCTTGCTCGCCGTATGACAGTCTTCCTACTAGGTAATTATTACATAAACACAGCCGTCCAGAAGGCCGGGATATCTGGCTTCCCCAGCTGTTTGGAACTCAATCCTATCAGCCAAACAAAATAATACTGAGCTTCTTGTAATATCTCGCGAATGCATATGGATCAGTTCCTCATTGAATGTCCGTCGAATTTTTCATTTCCCCCAGTAAGGTTGGGGAAATTATAATGAAATTTTTCAGAGCAGCTTTTATGCAGTTCCCCGTTGGTAACTACATCACCAAGTGGCAAGCACTCAAGGTTGGCATCATGATGGGCTGTGTGATTTCATCACTCTTTTCATCACGTCCTTGGAACTTACATAAAAAATATATGACCTCCGACAAGAACCGAACCTGTATCCTACACGGAACTATTATCTAGCCTGACGTGCTATACCATTTCGCTACAGAGGAAGCGTCTGGTTAGCAAAGTCAAATTACTGTTTTAAACAACAAATTTCCTATGTTTTTCAATGAAATTTCTCGGACATTCAAGCCGGTAAATGTAGTTAATACTGTTTATTATAAACAGGGTATTTACTTAAACATTTGTATCTATAAAAATAACGTATAAAAATATATTAAAATAATTGTCGGCCCATTTCATAATATATGATGTCATTTGTTTACGTTAAGATACGCTTCGAGCAGATATGAGTGTTCGAGAAAAATCACGAGACAATTGTTGTTTAAAAACAGTAATTTAACTTGTGGACACAATTGTGGAAACCTATGGCAATAGATAATCAACGAATAGATCAAGCACATGTTCCATCTGCTGAAAACTTGCAAAAAAACCTGCAGGACTTGGGAGAAACATGCGTGTCCAATAAAATTGAGCGCTTCTTTATTTTACTGTGCCCTCATCTGACGTCCACGACGAGAGTGTCCAACACACACACACACACACACACACACACACACACACACACACACACACATATATATATATATATATATATATATATATATATATATATATATATATATATATATAATGGACTCTCCCGTCGGTTTCTATGTATGAGGATCTGACAACTTAACCAATTGATTCAGTTATGAATTTGGTGCGTTAATCTTAAGTGGTACTTAAGACCCGCAAGTGATTTGCAAAGAAAACCGCATATAGAGCAAGAGTGAGGATCATGGGATGAGATCACGGTTAGATTGGCTGACCTTTTAGATCTTTCTCTCGCTTCTTGAAGACGATTCAGACTAGAAGATTGAAAACCGTTGAGTCTCCATTCTACCTGCTCCAAGCCTTTCTTCCTTCACACTTCTGAGTTGACATTGCCAACAATATAGGTCATGTTGGTTGAAATAGCTATTCTAATGAGGTAAATTTGAATTTCTTTTCTATGTAATTTTTATAAATACATTGAGCTCTTTTTGTGGGTCATTTTTAATATTTTATATTACTAGGATCCACTTGGATTATATACCAACGGAATTATTACCTTTAGTATACACACTCATATGCATATATATAGAGAAATTAGTACCTGTGGAACAACATTTCCGCCTAGAAAAACACAATTTTAAAACTCATGCCAAATTCACTATAATTGAGAGAATAGTAAAGTCCAAAGCAGATAACATTAGAAAAATTTTAGAGTTCCATGAAAATAAGTGGATACAACGTTTAAAAACACACTATCCAGCCGGGCTTAACCATAAATTTAACAATATAGATAATATTAATATATAACCCTACAAATCAAAACCTACCCGCATTTCTCACCCACACCAGACAGACATGCTTACGGAGGTGTTGAGGCCTCACACTTATACACCCACCCACACGAATATACAGACTTACACACATCATACTCACTCACTACCATAGTAATATACACGCTTATACACATCATACTCACTCACTCTCTAAGAACCAAATAACACACACACACTTAACAGACACATATCCTCTCCAGGAACCAATAAAACTGTCAAAATGACCAAGGGAATTCAGAGCAGCATGAATTCATCCAGCTCTTATCTCAAATAACAACTTAAAAGAAACTGTTTGACTAACACAAAGACTGACCAAAATTCATGATAAAAAATAAAAAAAAACAAAACAAATGAAAACTACAGACAAAAGTTCATTTTCCCCATCAAGACATTCATTTCTGTAGTTCACTGCTATCAGCAAGCAGAAAATTATTTTTCTCCTGATGATGGCCATGTTGGCCGAAACAAGTCGAGGGATCTAAATGAAATAATAAAAACGAAGGAATATTAATATACAACCCAGTGTGTCTGAAGATTTTAATTTTTTAAATATTTTTTATTGTTCAATATATATATATATATATATATATATATATATATATATATATATATATTTGTGTATTTAGGCAGCAATCCTTCTTTCATGCACATTTCATTAAAAACGACTGACAAGGTGCTTTTATTTAGTTTTTTATATAATTTCTCGTGCGATCTAATAAAGTTTTTCTTTTCAGATGATAAATTATATAAAAACTGTCCGAATGTTCTTTTTATCCGAGCGCTTTCGGCTATACATTTAGCCATTTTCAAGTATTATATTTCAACTGTTAGAATTAGAAATAGTTTGTTATATGTATGTTTTATAAAATGATTCATTTTTTTGTTTCAAAACACGGTCAAGATAGTATGTCCATGTTCAAAGTTAATATTATTAAGTGTTGGTTTCTTTGTTTTTATTAGTAAGGCTTCCATTATTTTTAGCCTTTTTTTGCAAGTGGATATTAGTGTTGTCGACAAGTATATTCCGAATAGTGTCCGGTATATCTCCATTAATATTTAAATGAGATCTAATTGAGCTATTGTCAGAAAGGTGTAGAGTTAGTCTGCATGTTAAACAATTTGTAGTGTGGCCTATATAATTATTTACAAAAGTTGATTCTTGAGGAATACAATTCCTTAATGGGCATTTGAATTCGTAAATAATATTTGCTCTATTTAATTATATATATATATATATATATGTGTGTGTGTGTGTGTGTGTTTGTGTGTGTGTGTGTGTGTGTGTTTGTGTGTGTGTGTACACTTGAATTTCTACTTATAATGTAGGTTTTTGTTAGAGATATTTTCAATATCTTATTCGATATTGTAAGATTTTATTCAACAACTCATAGATTGTTCAGTATTCTGTAAATAAATATGTATGACAAAGAAAATGAAAGCGTTGGCAAGACATGAACAAGAAAATCGACTCTGAGAATATCGCAAGAGTTTTGTGAAAAATAAAAAAAAACATAGTAAACAAGAAAATAGATTTAAAAGCAAGGAATTCTTTTAAGAAACTCGTGTCGTGAATGTAATCAGAATGAAAAGGTGCAGAATAGGAACAGTTGCTAAAGACATGAAATTAAAAACCTACCATGTTTACGGAAACTTCCAACACTTGAAAATATATAAAACTGCACAATGAATAACATAAAAACTGATCACATTTTGAATTCAGCGTGTACTCTTCAGGAGAAGGTAAGCAATGTCGAGCTTGGTCAGTATTTAGATGGGTGACCGCTTCGGTTCAGTAAATTTGGATGTGCGGGTAGTTTAATCTGTAATGGTTCTGAGCTGAGTTCCTATTCATGCCTGTTATGTTCACTTAGGCGCAAATACCCTTGGCAAAGGTATGCCTACACCTCATACCCTCCAAGCTATGGGTTAATTAGCAACACTTTTATCAATAAACAATTAGTATCTCCACCCCACAATCTTTTTAAACTCTAAAGGTATTTTCTGGCTCTAAATAACTTTCAAAGAGATTCTGTCTATATTTCTGAGATGAGGTATTATGTACACTATTTACATTATTCGGACTATTGTCCTCATCTTTGTCGCCATATTTATTACAACGTTTCGGCCTTTCAGTATCTGTCTATATTTCTGATTTGAGGTATTATGTACACTATTTACATTATTCGGACTATTGTCCTCATCTTTGTCGCCATATTTATTACAACGTTTTGGCCTTCTTCAGAACTTTCCACGTGCCATGTTTAATGGATGTCAGTTATCAATTATCTCCTGTTAATTTTTCCTTCTGAAAGTTCTCCACGGGTATTAACCGGGTATTGAACTCACACTCTTTGGGTCCTGTCACTCGATCTAACCAACGCCTTTATCCACTGTGCCATGTGTCCATGAGGACATCTTGGTATTATAGACCTAATGTCTTCAGCAACCATTTTTACCATATATTTCTGAGATGAGCTATTATGTACATTATTTACATTATTCGGACTATTGTCCTCATCTTTGTCGCCATATTTATTACAACGTTTCGGTTGTTGTACACTCCGGCCTTCTTCGGGTGGTTGGGATGTCGAACTAAACCCTTTATTTCGCTCACTTTCGTAGACTGTTCTAGTTTCACATGCCATGTCTAATGGATATCAGTTATCAGTTATCTCCTGTTAATTCCCCTCTGAAAGTTCTCCACTGCCTTAACCGGGTATTGAACTCACACTCTATGGGTCCTGTCACTGGATCTAACTAAATCCTTTATCCACTGTGCCATGTGTACTTGTTAGATTCAGTAACAGGACCCATAGAGTGTGATTTCAATACCTGGTTAAGGCAGTGGAGAACTTTCAGAGTGAAATTAACAGGAGAGACTGACATCCATTAAACATTGCACGTGGAACTAGAACAGTCTATCCCAGTGAGCGAAATAAAGGTTTCAGTTCGACATTCCAACCACCTGAAGAAGGCCGGGGCGTACAACGGCCGAAAATATGGCGACATTGATGAGGACAATAGTCCGAATAATGTAAATATTTGCAAAGAGTTGATAAGCCGTAAAAAACGAATCAATCAATCAGCTCTTCAGTAGATGGTCATGTACGCACAAGTGAACGGCAGATGTACTTTTAAAATATTTTATTCCATTAATGCTAATCAAATGTGTTCAGTACAATAATTAAAGCTCATTTCTTGGTGTCCCGCAATTCTGTAAGCACCAGCGAATTTTTCGCCTTTTTCTGTGATTATAATGCGAAATAACTCCCTAAAATATTTGCTGAAAATCTCGAAAGGTTCCTTTCTTTCACACCGACAAAAACGTGTTATTTCGAACAAAATTATTTAAAGATCGACGTTTTAAAGTCAAACGTTTATGTCACCAGACACGCTAAATACGCAAAAAAATATCTGTTAAAAGACTGTGTCCAAAAAAAAGAAGGGTTCAAGTCGTTGTAAAACGTCCGTCGAGTGCAGATCGGTGTAGAAGATTGAAGAACCATATCAAAGTTGAAGTTTTGAGAGCAGATCAAATGAAAGATCGGGGATCAGATGAAATGGGATATTATAGAGTAGCTCAATTAGAAGACGGAAGATAAAAAAAAGAGAGATTTGGATAGAAGCTTAAACAGAAATTTGAGGCGTAGATCAAATTCAATTATGGAGAGCTGATCAAAATATATGATTGGAGAGCAAATCAAAATTTGGAAGAACGAATCAAAATATAAGATTATGTAACTGATCAAAATAGGAGTTTTGTGATTAGATAACAATGGGAGTTTGGAGAGAACGTTTTTTGGCAGCGATTCAAATATTAGATTAGACATTAGATCAAAATAGAACTTCGCAGGGAGAAAAAAAATACATGCCTTTTCCTGCCGCTATGTCACTTGATCGGTGGAACTGAAAATTGACCGAAGGATATTTTTCTTACTTTATTTCACCCAATACAAGGCCAAGGAGCCTCTCGAGGTAGAGGGTTACTAAATGAGATTATTGTAAGAGCACAAAGTAAGTAGAAAGAAGACGTAAGAAGTGTATATTCCGAGGATGTGTAGGATAGATAAAGGTTGAATCTAGACGTATTGGGGCCGGAGAAACATTTTTTCATGAGCCGTTCCCACAAAATAACAGCTTTAACAAAGCTGTCTTTATGGAAATTAATCCTTAATTAATCCGACTTAAATGCGACGAACAATTTTGAGTTTTTCTATAGTTTATTGTTGCCTAGCCCAACCAATTGAGATGAAGGTTCAACCAAGAGCCCTCGTTAAGCTTAAATGCTGCCCAATAGGGCGACTTTTATGCTAGTATCATATATATATGAATGTTACTTTAATGGCTGGCAACTCGTGTTCGAGGATGCCCGTCGACTAGGGCAGCTAGCTAATCCCTATTGCAGACGCTTGTGCAGGCGGATCTTTGTGTTTGTTCAACACCCACAGAGCCCACCTGTGGTTTATACTGCAACTATGCTGAGCAGACCTTAGTTTCAGTTTCTGGGAGAGAACGTGTTATCAAGCGTGATCAACAAACTGATCAAGGCCAGCACGCTCAAACCCTCGGTCACGATGACTTGTGACTTTCATGCTAGCACATCTATCGACGCCTCCCCCCCCGCCGAAAATATATTAAACAGAAATATAATAAAATATATTAATAATATAACCCTCTGTCACGATGACTTGTGACTTCGACGCCCCCCCCAGGGGTTCGGTCTACCCAATTTTCTTTACAAGTCTTGATTGGCGTGGTATGGGTTTCAGGCACTTTTCAAAGGAGCTGCACGCTTGGATCACCCCCTTCAGACCAATAACATCAAGAAGGCACCTTCCTGACAAATCGATCATGGTCAGAAAGCAAATGTTCTAACCACACACACACACATACACACACACAAACATATATATATATATATATATATATATATATATATATATATATCTTGAGACTCTAGCATCTTTGGTGGTATTACTTTTATTATATATATACACTTCTTTTTTTTCTCTCTTCCCTGCCCATTTATTCATGTCATCCATTACAGACAATTTGTTCTTCATCATTTCTATTCCCCGTTAACAGTTCTGATGAGAGGGGACGAAACCGGTTGACTGGTGTTTTTATTTTAAATCTATCATGGCCTTTAATAAAAAAAATTGTTTTTTATGCCTTAATACGCTTCTGTACCGTTGCAAATATATTTAAATATATATATATATATATATATATATATATATATATATATATATATATATATATATGTCAGTGTCATTCGCAGACAGTACTGTTTCGCTGTATCACAGCTCCCCAGTGCGACAGGATCAATCTGAGCTTCTACCATTGAGTTACACAGCTAAATCTAGCGTATTGCTTTTATGAATGTAAAAGTCTGAAACACTAATATTCCATGGTTATAATTCATTACATTGGAATCGTAATAGATAGATAGATAATATTATTGGTCAGTATATATATATATATATATATATATATATATATATATATATATATATATATATATATATATATATATATATATATTTATATATATAAATTCCCAAGCGGATAGAATCCAGGTAGAACTCAATGTCCAGGACAGAATAAGAATATAATATAAAAGGCTCAAACACTAATATTCCATGGTTATAATTCATTACATTGGAATCGTAATAGATAGATAGATAGATAGATAGATAATATTATTGGTCAGTATCTATATATATATATATATATATATATATATATATATAAATTCCCAAGCGGATAGAATCCAGGTAGAACTCAATGTCCAGGACAGAGTAAGAATATAATATAAAAGGCTCAACCACTAATATTCCATGGTTATAATTCATTACATTGGAATCGTAATCACGATCCAGTTCATCAGGCCTACAAATTCAAAAAGAAAACAGAAAATATATCTCCAGGTTTAAAAAAAAATCAGAGACATTGTATATGTGAAGTGAGAAACAAAGGTGAGAGGGAAATGTACAAAACATCTAGAGAGAGGTATAAAGAAAGATGAAGAACAGGAAAGGGCCTAAAGTGAGTGTTCGGAATAAAATTGTATAGAGAGAAGTTAAATAACGGTTTTAAGGAGTGAGATTCAGATAAATATGAGTTATTGTCAGTTGCATAAATCGACTTCCGATCGTTGACCTAAATTAAAAAACCAGGCAACGAGAAAAGTATGGATAAATTTGTGGTGACATTAAATACAATGAATAAGGGAAAAACATTTGACGTCGAGCTAATTTACGATACCGATGTATATATTAAAATTTGTCGTCTGATTTGCATTTACTAAACTTATGTATAGATGAAAGGGAAGATGAGAGAGAGAGAGAGAGGAGGAGAGAGACAAGGAAAAAGGTTGGTAGGAAAAGAAAAAAGAAAGAAAGCACGAGAAAAGGCCCAAATGAAACCAGGGACATTTAAAAGAGAAATAAACAATTTGAAAAAGCAGGTAATTTTTCCCTTACAGATGACAAATTTAACATAAACATATTGTTGTGGATTCCGGGATGAATCCGATATCAATGAATAACAAACGCCAGGAATGGATAAGGAAAATAAATGTATTAACGTAATAATACAAACTGGTAATACGGGTTAGTAGATCCAGGAATGTGGGTTAGTAGTAATAATATATATACAGTCTTGGTATTGAAGTATCGCGGTATGATTCCTTACTGAGTCTACGTGCTTACTAACTGTGACTCTTGTGCTACCCTCCTCTATTACAGACAGTATTTGCTATCACCCCCACGAGGGATAGATGTGGCACAAGGCCGGGTTTAAAGTGGGGTATTCTCGAGCCCGTAAGCTCGGTCAAAAAATGCCCGTAGATCCTGTATAAACGGGATCGGGTTGGTCAACCTCCACGAACGAGACTCTGCCCTTCGGCGGAGCCTCGTCCGGGATCCTCTCTGCTCAGAGTCAGAGAGTTCGACCGTCTAACAGAGAAGACGTCGCCGTCTCCTCTATTACAGACAGTATTTACTGTCCTCCCCACGAGGGATAGATGTGGCACAAGGCCGGTTTATTGTGGGGTATTCCCGAGCCCGTAGGCTCAGCCCAAAAAATGCCCTTAGATCCAGTATGAACGAGATCGGGTAGGTCAACCTCCCCGAACGAGACTCTACCCTTCGGCGGAGCCTCGTCCGGGTTCCTCTCTGCACAGAGTCAGAGAGTTCAACCGTCTAACAGAGAAGACGTCGCCGTCTCCTCTATTACAGACTGTCCGGGTATTCACTGGTAGTAGTATATGTTTATCTTGGGTGAGTCCATTTGTGTGAAAAGGGGAGACCCCTTAACACATATAAAAATATTTACTCCAGTAGAAGCCCTACTGTTTATTTCTACATACACCTATATACACATATACATATACACACATACATATATATATATATATACATTTATACATACATATATATACACACATAGAGATATAAACACACATACACACATGTGCATACATACACATATACATATAACCATGCACACACATATGCATACATATACATACACACACATATATACAAATATATATATATCCGAATGTAATGAGAATGAAAATAATATATAAATTCTAACATTCACAGCATTTATTCAAAAGGGGACTCAATACCGATAGTAGAGCAATAATTATTTATTATAAGTTTTTTCATTTAGACAAAAACAATTTACCAGTCGAAGTGCAACTCAATGAACCGAAACGAAGTTGCATCTTTGTAGTGAGTAAATTGCTTTTGTCGATATGAAAAAATTATAATATATATATATATATATATATATATATATATATATATATATATATACATGGTGTCCATAAAGTTCGTGTGCACTTTAAAAAATTTATAACTTTATTTGTATTTGCGATAGAAATAATCTGTAAAAGATGTTATAAAATTTAATGTACCTAATTTTAAGTATAGCTAAAATAACTAATGTGATTTCAGGCATTACTGTAAATCAGTTGGCAAATGTTTTCCGTGAACTGCAAAATCGTATTAAACTTTGTATTGCTAATGATGGAGGACATGTGGAAACGTAAATAAAATTTCAATAAAACCTTAACAAATATAGATTTACTTCTTTCTAATCCTTTTTACACACACACACAAACGCACACACAAACACACACACACTTACTTATATTTTAGATCTTTGTAGAAACCTTTCTTTTTGCATCTATTACTCCCCATTATTTAATTTGTGAAATTTTGAGAAATGTTTTTAATTATAATCCTTGGAGTATTTAAATTATCAATTTTTTGTAAAACTTGACCCTCAGTTACCGATATATATATATATATATATATATATATATATATATATATATATATATATATATATATATATATATATATATATTATATGAAATCGATTAAATCCAAGAAATATTTTAATGTATTTTCTTTTCATACGTTATTTTATGGATACCACTTTTTTGAGAAAATAGTCTGTTTTAATTAAACACTATTAATTACATTTAGTTGCCTGAATGTTTCGGAGAACACATATTTTCCACGAAACTTCTCAAACATTCAGGAAGGTAAATATAATTAATACTGTTTAATTAAAACAGAGCATTAACTCAAATAAGTTGTATCCATAAAAATAACGTATAAACAGAAATATATATATATATATATATATATATATATATATATATATATGCAGAAATATAGTCTTAAAGTGTGCTATATTTATGGGGTAAAGTGCTCAATATCAGAGATAGAGCGTGTGTAAATATAAAAGTGGACATGGAAGTCAGCACTTAGAGGCGACAGTCTGTTTCATGCTAGTGCAATCGTCAGGCGACTAGTGCTGTTATTTTTCTCGGCTGTTTATATAAGGGTCAGTGGTGCATTATGGGTAGTATATTACCCATAATGCACCACTGACCCTTATATAAACAGCCGAGAAAAATAACAGCACTAGTCGCCTGACGATTGCACTAGCATGAAACAGACTGTCGCCTCTAAGTGCTGACTTCCATGTCCACTTTTATATTTATATATATATATATATATATATATATACATATATATATATATATATACATATATATATATATATATACATATATATATATATATACATATATATATATATACATATATATATATATATATATATATATATATACATATATATATATATACATATATACATATATATATATATATATACATATATACATATATATATATATATATATATCGTTTTACGATGGACGTTATTTTTTGTCAGGTACACTGTTTATGACTCACTGACGTGTGAAGCATATGTCTTTCGTCAAGGCCATTGGTTTTCAAGTTGCAGCCTCACTGATATGAAATTAAGCAAATCAATTCATGAACTTCATCATTTTTTCCCATCTATTCCAGATTGAAATCTGACATGTCAAAAATAAGCGAGCCATCCCATCTCGAAGAGAAACACTGACTCACTCGCAGAACAGTTCAGATCAGCAGATAAATGGTTGAATAGGTACTCTTTGGCGGGACCAGACAGGGAAGAGGTTCAACACAAAATTGGGAAAGATAGAAATTATATGAAGCTGCGAAGAGAAGAATTGGCAAGAAAAGAACAAGAAAGAGAAGGAATGTTCGAAATAATTAGGAGTTTTAAAACAAAAACAAAGAAATATCTAATATGATGCCCTAATGGAATTTGAACTTGTTCTCTAAGAGCCAGTTACCCTCTTTACTATCATGAATGGGCTGATCCATTTATGATAAGTAGTCCTGGGTAATTGTCTAGAAAGAAAAGATTACATGGGTGCATAAGAGACATCTTGATCAAATAAGAGAAAGGTACTTGTTATGGGATCTTACCTGTAACGACAATGAACTCTTCCTGACACTATAAAGAATGCGCCTCTCAAGAGAGACGTAGAACGGAACTGTAACGAGTCGAGACGGATTTCGAGTCGAGACCATAGTAGTTCACTCTAAACCAGACTGACAGTCATACTAACACCTTCAACTTCTTGTATTATTATTATGTTTAATATATCTTTGTTATTTCTACTCTTGTGTTTGTGTTGTTCTTCCTTTGTCCTAATCTTAGACCATAACAGTGGCGACGAGGACACTGAAGAAACGAATTCTACGCGGAGAAATTCTAAAAAAGGATATTGAAGAAACAAATTCTACGCGGAGTACATTGAAAAAAAAAAAAAGTTCTACGCGAATATTGAAAAAAAAAAACAAAAAAAAAACAAGTTCTACGCGGAGAATCTACAAAAAACCTTTTTGCTATCGGTCGTCCGTAACAGAAAAAAATGTTCTATGCAAACATAAAAAAAAAAGAAAAACTTTTTTGGACATCAACTTTACAGTGGTAACAAAGACATGAATTCTACGCAGGAAAATGTTTCGTCCTAAGGTTCCAGAACAACAGGCTACAAAGACCTGAAGTCTACACTAAGGAAAAATACTTACACAAAATTACGTGTAAACATGGAAGACTTTAAGGCAACCATATTGGAACTTATGAAAATGCAATTTGAGCAGCAACAGGAAAACGAACAGAAGCATCTTGAAATACAAGAATTACTACTACGGGCAGTAACAAATAAAGGGCAAAATTCTGAAAATGAAACGGCATTCTCGCAAAATGCTATATGGAGCTCTATCGAAGACTTCACTTATGCACCGGACGAAGACAAAACCTTCGCAGCTTACTTCAGAAGATATGAAGATTTATATGAGTTTGATTGCGGGAATTGGTCAGAGCGAAAAAAGTACGTCTATTACTGATAAAACTAGGGTCAAGCGAATACACTAAATTTGTAGACTACATCCTACCGAGGAAAACGAATGAGTTGACTTTCAAGGAAGCCGTGAAACTTTTAACAGAATTATTTAGTCTGAAAACTTCAATATTCCACAAAAGGTGGAAATGTTTAAATTTAACGAAAAAGGATAGCGAAGACTATATAACATTCGCTTCCATAATAAACAAAAACTGTGATGACTTTAAGTTATCTGAACTCAGCCCGGACAATTTAAAATGTTTGGTATTCGTCCAAGGCCTGGTTTCGACTAAAGATGCGGAGATCAGACGGAGAATACTAACAAAACTTGAGAGGGAACTAGTATTGACGCTACAAAAATTGGCTGAAGACTGTCAGAGATGTATAAGCGTAAAAAGGACTCGAAAGATATAGAAGAGTCTGGCGTCGCTTACATACGAAAAGTACAACGACAAACACGTTTTTGTCCCTCCACAAAAACAAACCAAACCAATGATTCTACTTCAAAAAATCAAATGAAATATCATAAAAAACTACCAACGAGTCCATTCTATCGCAGTGGAACTTGCATTGGTACAAAGATTGTCTATATCGCTATAAGACTTGTTTGTCGTGCAATAAAGTGGGACATAAAAGTTCGCATTGTTGGACTAGGAAAGAAAGCAAAAGCCGAGTAAGACTCACTAGAACTGACCAAGCGGACGAGACAAATATACGAAAATACGTACAAATAGAAATGTTAAACAAAAAAGTCAGACTACAATTGGATTCCGGATCAGATTTAACAATTATTAACTTACAGACGTGGGAGAACTTAAACAAACCGACCATGTTGAGAACAAATAAAAAAGCTAGGTCGGTAACAGGAAGAAAAATAAAATTTGAGGGAGAAGTTATCACAAATGTGACATTCAACGGAATGACCAAAAAAAAATGTACTTTCTTAAAAATACGGAAAATTTATTTGGAACTGACTGGATGCAGAAATTCGACCTCTGGTATTTACCGATAAATACATTCTGCCAAAAAGTGAAAAGTTTATCGACCGAGGCAGAGAAATTAATGGAGAAATTAAAAGAAAGTTTCCCCGAAGTATTTTCAGCGGCCTCGGGAGGTGTAAAAAATGGCGGCAAAAATAGAACTAAAAGAAAATGTACAACCCATTTTCAAGAAGAAAAGGAATGTACCTTTCGCAGCACTAGAAAAATAGACCAAGAGTTGGATAGACTCGTGAAAACCGGTATATTGACAAAGGTATATAGTATAGTCAATGGGCCGCACCTACGGTTTACGTGAAAAAGAAATCGGGTGAGATACGAGTATGCGCTGATTTCTCCACAGAATTGAATGCAGCGATTAAGGATTATCACTATCCTCTCCCGAGTCCAGAGGAAGTTTTCACAAAATTGAACGGAGGAAATTTTTTCTCAAAGATAGACTTGAGCGAAGCATACATACAAGTACCAGTAGATGAGGAAAGCTCGAGGTTGTTGTGCATAAACACACATAAAGGGTTATATAAGTTCCAAAGATTACCATTCGGGATTAAGGTCGCGCCGGCAATATTTCAGCAAATAATGGATACTATGGTAGGCGGATTGGATTTCACGATTGCATATCTGGATGACATTCTGATAAATAGCAAAGATATTGATCAACACTGGTAACAAGTTCAAGAGGTTTTCAGAGGAATACAAAACTACGGGTTTAAAGTAAAAGAAAATAAATGTGACTTCTTTATGAAGGAAATAAAATATATGGACTATATTATTGACGAAGAAGGAAGACGACCAGACCCAGAAAGGGCAACGGCAATAAAAAAAATGCCGGCTCCCAAAATTTTAGCAGAATTACAAAGCTTCTTGGGCTTAGTAAATTATTACCAAGAATTTATTCCAAACATGCACAAATTACGCGCACCCCTAAACGAACTGTTGAAGAAGGAAAAGGTATGGGAGTGGACAGATGAATGTCAGAAAACTTTTGACAAAATCATTAAGACGCTAACAGCAGATTTATTTTTAGCGCATTATTACCCAAAATTAGAAATAATAATCGCGAGTGACGCGAGTGCCTATGGTGTTGGGGCATGTATACTTCATAAAATGCTGTATGGGACACTAAAACTCATCGCGCATGCTTCAAGAATATTGCTACCAGACGAACAAAATTGCAGATCGAAAAAGAAGGGATGGGGGATTAGTTTTGCAGTTACGAGATTCCACAGATATATTTACGGTAGATTTTTCACATAACAGACGGACCACAAGCCGTTATTGACAATAATTGTATTAAAGAAAGGTTTACCTGTCTACAATGCTAATAGATTACTAAGATGGGGTACAATTTTATTGAACTACAACTTTAAATTGGAGTATCATCCATCAAACAAAATCGGGCATGCAGATGGTCTTTCGAGACTAATACCAAAGAAAACGGAGCCATTAGAAGATTCTGTAATTGCAGCTCTACGACATGAGGAAGATATTAGAACATCATTATGTAGTACAATTCGAAACCTCCCCGTCACATTACAGGAAATAAGAAATGAAGCAGTGAATGACGAATTTATTAAGGAAACAAAAACAAAAATTACAGAAAAAAAAGCAAATATCATACAGTTTTTCGTTATGTGATAATGTTCTACTATATAACGAAAGGGTAGTAATCCCGAAAACGTTACAAAGGCGAATCCTCAAGGATTTCCATATGGGCCATCCAAGAAAGAACAGAATGAAATCTTTAATGCGAAGTTATGTATATTGGCCAAACATGGATCAAGATATCACACATATGGTGGAAAAATGCAAGGGTTGTTCCTTAGCAGCCACAGTACCGCCGATCATCCATAAGCCATGGCCTGAGACAGATCGACCGTGGTCGAGAATCCATGTAGATTTCGCAGGTCCATTAGAGGGTTTCTACTACTTGATTGTAGTAGACAGTTACAGCAAATGGCCAGAAGTATTTCGTTGTAGAAAACCTACTTCTGAGACTACCATAAATTGCTTTCACGAGCTGTTTGCTCGTTTCGGAATGGTTGATTGTTTAGTCACCGACAATGGGACACAATTCACATCTGCGGATTTTCAAGAATTTTGTAAATCACATCAAATACCCGCCATATCACCCAAGAACAAACGGGCAAGCGGAGAGGTTTGCAGATATGCTAAAAAGAGCACTAAGGAAAGCTTATGACGTGCCAACAGAAAAGGCTGTGCAACAATTCTTACAAGTGTATAGAATTACACCGAACAGTAATACGCCATCGGCATTATCACCCGCGGAAGTGATGTTCGCCCGAAAAATTAGGTCGGTATTCAACAAATTACTACCAAAACAAACAAAACAATCACCAACGTCGTAAGTACCAAAAAGAAAATTTAACCCAGGAGAGAAAGTTTTTTTCAAAGTGTACAAAATCAATACATCCTACTGGGAGCAAGGTAAAATAGAGAAACGGATTGGGAACATGATTTACATAATTCAGAGCACGAAGTTCTCGCATAAAAGGCATTTAAATCAAATAAGAAAGAGACTGTTAGAGGATTCTAACAGTCCACCCCAGGAAGAGGAAGAAGTGATGGACACTATATTCGATACATTCGATATGCAAAGGCCTCAAACAATATCAGAACCGCGAAAATCGACCAGGAAAGGAAAATTTACAGAGAATTGGATGATAAATCCAAAGAGAAAAAAATATAAAACACCCCTGCGAGGCAAAAGCTTTGGGAGGTGGGTGTTATGGGATCTCACCTGTAACGATAATGAACTCTTCCTGACACTATAGAGACTGCGCCTCTCAAGAGAGACGTAGAACGGAAGTGTAACGAGTCGAGACAATAGTAGTTCACTCTAAATCAGACTGACAGTCATACTAACACCTTCAACTTCTTGTATTATTATTCTGTTTAATATATCTTTGTTATTTCTACTCTTGTGTTCGTGTTGTTCTTCTTTGGTATCTAACCTTGGACCATAACAGTGGTGCGAGGATATTGGACCATAACAGTACTCAAACGAACAGAGCATTCGAGAGCTGATGACGGTTATTTATGAGGTTTGCGATGTACCTATGCCCAAGATAGCTCCAGTAAAAGGAAGAGACAGTCTACATAAGTGTTGTATCTTAACCCCATAGGAAGTAAGTCTCAAAAGAGAAGAAGTGGTAAGAGCCAGATAGCCCCCCTTACTATTATGAATGGACTGATCCATTAATGAAAAATTGTCCTGCGTCATTGTCTAAAAAGGAAAGGAAGATAATACTATTGAAGTGACATGTCTATATGAGTATTGCATACTTACTATCACGACTGGACCTATCGTGTTGCATCTTGCCAGGCCCCACGTCACACCCGAACTCAATATCACACTAGACCGTCAAGTGAAGCCCGATGCTGATTTAAACGCCCAAAGTACAGTGTAGCGTAATCTTACATCTGTATTCGCTTTTGCATGCATGGCAAAAAATCATAATACACGCACTGATAGAACCAACTCTTCCGTACAGGAAATGTGCAGTCTGTCAGACGTCACAGACGAGAATGTAAGATCCACGTCCGGATTTGACCTCTGTGAGGCCCACAGAGCGTTTATCCGAAGTGTAATTGATGAGGTATTAGTGTGGAATAAAACGTACTGCTAAATAGGAGAGATTCTACTCTTGTGTTATTTATTACCCGGCAGGTGTTCCCATTGAGATTGCGCCTCTTCTTCCTTACAAACGTCTTCCAATAAAGAAGATATAAGAAACACAGACATGAAGTAAAAAATATAAACACAAAAACATATAAATTGAATAACCAGATGTTGATAATAAACAGTAAATGGATGATTAAAGTAACAGTATTTTAAATAAACAATAATCGTTTTTATTCAAAGCAAGGCAGAAGATACGCTGAGACAAAAGGGGTTGCGGGGCGTGGAAGTATTAGAAAACAGAAACATTACGAATGAGCGGAAAGAGAAAAGCATAATCAGGAGGACAGTAGATAGCGATTGGCATTGCATTTAAATTTTTGAAGATTAAAGTTGGCCGGAAAGCATGGAGCCGGAAGGGAGTTCCAAAAGCGAGATGTGCGAGAAAAGAAACTCTTAGCATAGAATTTACGGTTATATCTTGCCAAGTCAACAGTAAACTGACAAGACCTCGTCGCCACTGTAGTATTATTAGTGTAGAATGTAAAAAAGCCGAAGCGAGTTCAAATTCAGGCCTCGCCTGTTGCGTTCACTTTCATAAGAATGTTCTTAGTAAAGTGGCGTAGCCATCTTTTCTTCTTTACTATGGATTAAATAAGAAGGTAGACTAGATTTTTTTAGCCTTGGTTGGGACCCAGTTTAAGTGAAGGGCTCTTTTTACTTCATAATAATAAAGACGAGAAATCTGTGAAGAGTCGACATCATGACAGAAAAGTCGCATTAAAAGAACTAAACCTTCACTTAAAAAAATAAAAAGTTATCTAAATTAAAATGAAAATCTGGTATTAAATATAAAATATAAAAATCCGGTTTAATAAAACAGATAAAAAACGGAATTAATTACATGAATTGAAAAACATTCATTATTAATTAACAAAAAAATAAAATGAAAATATTGTGTTAATTAAAAAAATAAAAATAGAGTCCTGTATTTTTTTTCACACATGGTCTTATCTTTATGACCAACCAAAAAAATCCTTTTTTCAATGTTTGTTTAAATTAATCAATTAAAAGCTTAAAATTTTCACTTGTTTGTTGATAAACTACATTTTCTAATTAAATGTAAATGTTTCGCAAATATATTTCGATTAAAGTAACAGTATTTTATATTTTTTTAGCACTTTTGTATCTGGTCTTAAGATTTTCACCTGGTGTGTATATATAAACTGAAAAGGCCACTGGACTCCAAAAAGCTTCAAATAGAAAGAATGTAAAGGCTTTCTATTCTGTCTTCATGAGCGTTTTCCGTTCTCAGAAAAGTGGTGTTGCTCCAATCTGCACGGCAAATGATAGAACTCTCTTGACAGATAAATCAGACATTTTGGATCACTGGAAAGAGCACTTCGAAACTGTTAAACACCAATTCGGTACTGATGAAGAAGCCGTCTCATCAATTGTGCAATATCCAGAAATTCCGGAGTTGTTTTATGAACCTATCTATCAAGAAGTAAGTGACTCCATCAAGCTGATTTCATCGGGAAAATCTCCTTCTCCTAAGGATCCTGTTTCACCTGAAATGTATAAGGATGGTGGCCAAATATTGGTAGAAAAGTTGCATCTCCTTTTCGTGGAGATATGGAAGGCAGGCTGTGTCCCACATGATTTTAAAGATGCCTCTATCAAACACCTCTACAAAACAACGGTATCAGGAATGTCTGTGATAATCGTCGGGGGATATCACTTCTTTCAATTGCAAGCAAAATCCTAGCTAGACTGATTCTAAACAGAATCATTATACACCTTGTTGACGACATCTATCCTGAATCATAGTGTGGTTTTCAGTCGGGTCGTGACACCATTGACATGATATTTTCTCTTCGTCAAGTGGCAGAGAAGGTTCACAAGAAAAACCAGGAGTTGTACATTGTGTTTGTGAACTTGGCGAAGGCCTTTGACACTGAATCGAGAGGCTCTTTGGCAAGCCTTGAAGTAACTCGACATCCCAGAAAACATGCTAACGGTGATCATCTTCTTTCATGAAGGAATGAAAGATAATATCATGTCTGATGGTATGATGTCTGGGTCTTTTGATGTCACGAACGGCACCATGCAAGGGTGTGTGATGACCCCTGTCCTTTTTTCTTCTCGGATATGCTGAAATATGCATTCGCATGCACAGATAGCGGCGTCAAGTTTCAGTTTTGAACAACTGGTGGTCTCTTCAATCATCAGCGCTTCAAAGCCAAGACCCACCTTCATACACAAATCATTCGTGATTTGTTGTTTACTGATGATGCTGCACTTGTTGCGACATCATTTGAGAGAGCTCAACATCTAATGAATCATTTCTCTGCTGCATGAAAAGCTTTTGGTCTTACACTTAGCATAAAGAAAACTGAAGTAATGCACCAACCTTGTCCTACTCCGAAGCAATTCCGTGGTGTGAAACAAGAACCACCAGTCTACAAATTTCCAGAGAGACCATTGAAAGTAGAAGACAAAACCCGGAACTATTAAAAGTCTTTCACCTATCTTGGTAGCAAAGTCAACTACAGTGGAACTTTAGATGATGAAATCGTGCATCGAATTGCTAAGGCTACCAGTGCTTTCGGCAAACTTCGCCATCACTTGCGGAATGAGCTAGGTATTCGACTGGATACGAAAATTCGGGTTTACAGAGCTGTTGTCCTTGCCATCCTTTTGTACAGCTCAGAGTCGTGGACTCCATACGGGTACCATATACACCAGCTGGATGTTTCCATAAGAGCTGTCTTCGTGCAATCTGTGGAGTTACTCTTTAAGACAGGACATCCAATGTAGACCTGTTTAACAGCCTTGGGGCGGGTAGAGTGGAGATCAAAATGTTTAGTGGACTCGGCAGTTTTCAATCTGCTAGTCTAAATCTTCTTCAAGAAGTGAGAGCAAGATCTAAAAGGTCAGCCAATCAAAGAGTGACTTCATCCCACAATCCTCACTCTTGCTACATACGCGGCCTCATTTGTAAATCAGAAGCGGTTTTTAAGTGCCACTTAAGATTATCGCACAAAAATCATAACTGAATCAATTGGTTAAGTTGTCATCCTCACACGTCGAAACCGACGAGGGAGTCTCTCTCTCTTTCTCTGTCTCTTTCTCTCTCTTTCTTTCTCTCTCTCTCTATATATATATATATGTATACATATATATATATATAAGTGTATAAAACTGGTAAGGGTTAACGGATAGAAGCTAAACCTAATGCATGGAAAGCAGAATAAGAACCATTCAACCTGGTAGATTATATATATATATATATATATATATATATATATATATATATATATATATATATATAATGTCCTATAATTATTCCTGACTTGATCTTGTTACAGTGGTGGGAATAAAAATTGATCACGTCATTCTTGTTGGTGGGCTACTCTCTCTTTCCACACACACACACACACACACACACACAAATATATATATATATATATATATATATATATATATATATATATATATATATATAAGATGGAGATTGAGTATGAATTGGAATTAAATTAAACATACCATTAATCTGCGTCTCTTTGCTTTTTATCATTTTTATCATTTCTATCTTTTAATAAAGTGAAACATGTTAGATTAAGATCTATTTCCTACATGTTCTTAATCCTATCATTACTCACACACACACACACACACACACAGACACATGGAAAGAAAAATAAGAACCATCCAACCTGGTAGATTTAATAAACAATTTGGCTAAAAATTTCAGTAAGATCACTGGGTACAACACAATGGAAGAAGGCTAGAGAGATGAACGGCTGAAACCTGATAACAAGCAAGATAAGTTAACTGGCCTGAACAGAAAGATTCATATTTATAAACTTTGCGTTGATCAGTTAAATGCCATATACAATACACATTAGGGTGATCCTGTCTCTTTCGATTCATGACTTACAAGGCAGAAGATTTCCTGCAGTTGGTTGCCATTTTTTCTGCAGTAGACTGGTTGACAACCAAGGCTATAGGGACCTTAATGGAAGGGGGGAGAAATATATCATATCTTTTCCAAAGGTATTCGCCCGTCAGTGAATGTAACGAACCCGACTAGAGTTCGAACTCAATGCCGTTTTCAATTACAGCACACGTCACCCCACCACACACCACCCTACCCTGACCCTAACCCACCCCAGCCTACCCTACCCCACCACACCGCGCATCCTGCCCATATATACCGAATTTCAATATGTATAAATAAATCCAAAAGAAACATGTATTTGATTAACGCAATATCTTGTATACATGAATAAATTATTTATTTTTATATATTAATATAAACTTCATGAGGATTTGTAAATTACATAGGACACTTAAATTTTTTTAATTTTTCAATTCGTTCAAAATTCAAAATAATTTGCAACAGATTTTATTGCTTCCTAGAATTATATATGTATATTTTTTTGCCTGAATATTGTTTTCGATTCTCATATACAAACCTTTTAATGACAGAGCAGATATTTTCTGTAAACATCTGAAGAGGCTGGAAGGCATTGCATTAATCTGGTGTTTTTCAAATATTTTTTTTTTTTACCAAGCGAGCAATATTCAGCTTTGCAAAATGCGACGAATCATTTTCTTACATAATTATGCAGTTTGGCTTGAAGCTTTTTGATTGTTCTAACACTGAAAGAGCATCTTGTCGAAGAACTTGTCATAATTCTTTGCGTTTATTTAGACGCCATCATCAAATTAGAAGTGAACTAATTTTACTGCTCACAGTGCTCACTCCAAGCAATGCTCAAACTGTTAAATAACACTGAGTGACTATTTTTTTTAAGCATTTCACCCCAAGAAAGGCGGGAAGCCACTAGCACGCAAGGGGTTACAGAAGATTTGGAGCGAGAGCAGATAGGAGTGATAGAGGAAAGTATGAGGAGAAGGATAGTGGATAGATCAAGGCAAGGGGTTACAGAAGATTTGGAGCGAGAGCAGATAGGAGTGATAGAGGAAAGTATGAGGAGAAGGATAGTGGATAGATCAAGGCAAGGGGTTACAGAAGATTTGGAGCGAGAGCAGATAGGAGTGATAGAGGAAAGTATGAGGAGAAGGATAGTGGATAGATCAAGGCAAGGGGTTACAGAAGATTTGGAGCGAGGGCAGATAGGAGTGATAGAGGAAAGTATGAGGAGAAGGATAGTGGATAGATCAAGGCAAGGGGTTACAGAAGATTTGGAGCGAGAGCAGATAGGAGTGATAGAAGAAAGTATGAGGAGAAGGATAGTGGATAGATCAAGGCAAGGGGTTACAGAAGATTTGGAGTGTGAGCAGATAGGAGTGATAGAGGAAAGTATGAGGAGAAGGATAGTGGATAGATCAAGGCAAGGGGTTACAGAAGATTTGGAGCGAGGGCAGATAGGAGTGATAGAGGAAAGTATGAGGAGAAGGATAGTGGATAGATCAAGGCAAGGGGTTACAGAAGATTTGGAGCGAGAGCAGATAGGAGTAATAGAGGAAAGGATGTGGAGAAGGATAGTGAATAGATCAAGGCAACTGGATATGTCGATTGGCATTACATTTGAATATTTGCAGTTTATAGCTATCAGGAAAACAGGAAAAGAGAAGGGAGTTCCACAGGCGAGAGGTGCGAGATATGAAGCTATTGGAGTAGAAGAGACGGCTACATTTAACAGTTTCAACGGTGAAAGGTGGGAGCGGGATGCCAGCCTCGTAGGACGCTTGAATTCATGAAGTCTGGGGACCAGTGAAAGCAGCTCATAGGAGCAATTACCATGAAAGTATTTGTAAAAAAGACGGAGAGAGGCGACGGCACGTCTGTGAGAGAGCGATTTCTATGGAAAACCCTGTCTCTATGCCCAGCCACCAGCCCTATCAAAACTGTATTTTGACCTTCGTCATGAAAATCTACTGTGGCGATAATCAGATTTTATAAGCTTTTGTTTATACCGAATATAAGTGCCGGTACGATTAAATTATTTCTTTAACCCCCCCCCCCTCCGGCACGCTGCTTATTTGGTATGGCACGCTTATTGTTCTTCAAATAATTTTCAAAACGGTACGATTATTTTGTTCAATAAATTAAAATAGAATGAATAGAAACAACACGCGTAATATTGAAAAATTAGTGCGACTATTCCAGACGGCACTTGTATTTGGTACAAAAGAATAAGATGAAGAATTCACACTGGCACGAACATTCCAAACGGTTTAATATTTGATACAAAAGAATAAGTTTTAAAAAATCTCCACCGACACGACTGTTCCAGACGGTACTTGTATTTGGGTACAAAAGATAAAGTTAAAAATTCCCACCGGCACGACTATTCCAGACGGCACTTGTATCTTGGTACAGAAGATGAAGTTAAAAATCCCACCAGCACGACTATTCCAGACGGCATTTATATTTGATACAAAAGAATAAGTTTAAACAAATCCCCACCGACAGGACAATTCCAGACGGCACTTGTATTTGGTACAAATAAATAAGTTGAAAAATTTCAACCAACACGACTATTGAAGACGGTATTTACATTTGATACAGAAGAATAAGTGTAACCCCAGCACGACATAACTATTCCATACGGCTCATGTATTTGAGTAAAAAAAGAGGGATTTGAAAAATTACCACCGGCACGACTATTCCAGACGGCATTTATATTTGATACAAAAGAATATGTTTTTAAAAATCCCCACCGACACGACTATTCCAGACGGCACTTGTATTTGGTACAAAATAAGTTGAAGAATTCATACCGGCATGAGTATTGTAGACAGCATTTATATTTGATACAAAAGAGTAAGTTGGAAAATCCCACCCAGCCCCTCTCCGGAATGACTATTCCAAACGGCACTTGTATTTGGGTACAAAAGATGAAGTTAAAATTTCCCACCGTACGACTATTCCAGACATCATATATATTTGATACAAAAGAATAATTTGAGCGATACACACCGGCACGACTATTCCAGACGGCACTTGTATTTGGTACAAAAGAATAAACTGAAAATTTCCCACCGGCATGAGTATTCCAGACCCCACATTTGAACATTATTTGTTACAAAAGAGAATGTTGAAAATAATTATATTACCATCGTTCGGCTAATAGTAATTCTTTTTTCAAAACCTTTGTTTGCATGGTAAAATTTGTTTTAGTGTAATTAATAATTCTTCATTATTATCTTTTCTTGAAGAAGATTAGGTTTTCGGTTTGATCGATAAAGATAGCCTATCCACAGTCTTAATGAATATGTGAACTCACCTCTGGATTTCTGAAATTATGCCAATATCTTTTTGGATTGGTAGTATTCATAGCTGGAAAGTACAAACTTGGTCTTGGCACAGACATTGTGAACAGTAACTAAGCAATACTAAAAGAAAAGAACAAGGTAAGATATCCCTAGACATGAATAGCGGAAAGAGAATGATCTATCCTTTCATTTGTCTTGAAAAAAAACAACATCCTGATATATATTGTTCTAATTTTGAAAGTACTCGGAATAAATAATATGTATCAACACAGTAATTTTCACTCTTAGTTTAATAATGTCACCATAATTCTAGCCCGTGATTATGGAGGGATTCAATTGAAAATAAGTAGACAAAACTTATCTAAATTATTCAATGAAACATCTCTCTCTCTCTCTCTCTCTCTCTCTCTCTATATATATATATATATATATATATATATATATATATATATATATATATATATACATATATATATATATATATATATATATATACATATATATATATATATATATATATATATATATATATATATATATATATATATGAAGATAATGAGACAAAGTGAGAAATTTACTAAAGACGCGTTTCACAGGAGAGCGTATGCACTCTTTGGCTTCCTCGCGTTAGAATAAAAGAAAAGGACTGTGAATGAGAGACTTTATCAAAATAGCCAGAAAAACATAAAGATGTTGACTTGAGAATGGAGCTTTTCTCTTAAGGAAGTAGACAACTGAAAAAATTCAGAACTTCTTTTTCTATTTCTAAAAAAGTCATGAACTCAGTGGGAGAGAAACAAACTTACATCGACGAAATTTGTCTATATTTTCATTTATACTATTTACAATATTCGGACTATTGTCCTCATCTTTGTCGCCATATTTATTACGTTTCGGCCGTTGTACGCTCCGGCCTCCTTCAGGTGGTTGGAATGTCGAACTGAACCCTTTATTTCACTCACTGGGGTAGACTGTTCTAGTTCCACATGCCATGTTTAATGGATGTCAGTTATCAGTTATCTCCTGTTAATTCCTCTCTCCAAGTTCTCCACTGCCTTAACCGGGTATAGAAATCATACTCTTTGAGTCCTGTCACTGGATCTAACTATCGCCTTTATCCACTGTGCCATGTGTCCGTGAGGACATCTGTGTATGAATTTCTGGGTGTTATAAACCTAATGTCTTCAACACCCATTTTAACCAATGCTCATATTGCAATTGTTGCTGTTATCATTGCATATTTTTTAAAAACAAAGATGAGGACAATAGTCCGAATAATGTAAATAGTGTACATGATACCTCATCTCAGAAATATAGACAGATTTTCATTTGTATATTAATTTTACACATACATACATATACACACGCGCGCGCACTCTCACTCTCTCTCTCTCTCTTTCTCTCCCTCTTTCACACACACACACACACACACACACACACATATATATATATATATGTAGGAGAAAATTTAAAAATAAAAAATTACATATATATAATGACGTAAGTCTTTTTATAAATATATTTACACATGTATTAGCCGTCGTTTCAGTTATATATGTGTGTGTGTGTGTGTGAGAGAGAGAGAGAGAGAGAGAGTGTGTGTGTGTGTCCGTGTGTGTGTGTAAAGACATTTGGGTCACTAACACACAAAAAAGAGAATGTCTCATATCGAGAATATTTAACATCGAAAAACATAAGAAAAAAATTAATTATTTTTAATAATATGTGGAAATCTCCACGCTTTGCCCGATGAAGGTCGCGAGACCGGAAACTCGTGTAGCAAAATTATAGAAAATAAAGCATAATATATATTTTTTTAAATCCACCTTGGAACTACTATAACCTCTTCCCATTATATATATATATAAATATATATATATATATATATATGCGCGCGCACACACACACACACACGCGCGCGCGCGCGCACACACACACATATATATTAGCCGTTATCTCTCTCTTCCTATATACATCTATATATATATATATATATATATATATATATATATATATGTATACTAGCCGTTACCACTGTCCCTTTACCATATATATATATATATATATATATATATATATATATATATATGTGTGTGTGTGTGTGTGTGTGTGTGTGTGTGTGTGTGTGTGTGTGTGTGTGTGTGTGTGTAAGACATTTTATTTCCGATATTCTGCCTTTTGATTATCACTGGTTCTACTTGATTGCACACGTCAATCCAGGTCCATCAGAGGGATCCGAAGTGCTTCGAGAGGAAGAAAGACGTATCGACGGCTGTAATACTAAGCAAGGGCGGTGAAACGTGTAACGTGAAGCGGGAAAGGGGGAAGATATGAGGGCGTGTACATCTGTAGGAACATTTGATTGCGGCCTGTTCTCAAGAGGCAAGCGATCTGATAATCACAGCCTCGTTCTGACGTTATCATGGCTACTCTGTGATTGGCACGAATCGTTGATGAGAGACTCATCTTTTTGTTGGAATCGAAGCGTACGGCGCTATTAAATCGAAAAAGAAGACGAACGCGAAGGTACAAACCGGTCGAGAAGAGCAAAAACTGCAACGACTCCAAAAGAGGCATCTTTCGTTTCTGCCGGTTCTAAGAATAACTCGAAGAAGGAGAGACGGAATGTATTTGGATTTTCCAAACACGTAATCAACTGCAGGATTTCTTGGAACGCGCTTTGGCCGTGAAGCCTGAAGGATAAAGTTTGCTTTTAGAGAAAATAATGATACGCCTTTGTGAAGATTGATCACTTTAAAGGGATGAATAAAGAAAGGCCCCTCATACCCACTGCTTCTCGTAAAAAATATCCAGGCATACGAGTACAATGCGTATCAATAAAGCAGTCAATACAGACACACACACACGCACACACGCACGCGCGCGCATACACACACACACACACACACACACACACATATATATATATATATATATATATATATATATATATATATATACATATATATATATATATGTATTTGTATATTTAGACAGCAATCCTTCTTTCATGCACATTTCATTGAAAATGACAGACAAGGTGCTTTTATTTAGTTTTTTATACAATTTCTCATGAGATCTAATTTTTTTTTTCTTTTCGGATGATAAATTATATAAAAACTGTCTGAATGGTCTTTTTATCCGAGCGCTTTCGGCTATCCATTTAGCCATTTTCAAGGATTATATTTTAACTGTTAAAATAAGAAGTAGTTTTTTGTATGTATGTTTTATACAATGTTTTCATTTTTTTTTTCAAAACACGGTCAAGTTATTATGTCCATGTTCAAAGTTAATATTATTAAGTGTTGGTTTGTTTGTTTTTATTAATAAGGCTTCCATTATTTTTAGCCTTTTTTTTGCATGTATATGATGCTATTATATTAGTGTTGTCAACAAGTATGTTACGAATAGTGTCCGGTAGGTGTCCATGAATATTTAAATGCGATCTAATTGAGCTATGGTCAGAAAGGTGTAGAGTTATTCTGCGTGTCAAACATGTTGTAGTGTGGCTTATATAATTATTTTCGAATTTTGATTGTCTGTCGTTTTCAATGTGCATATATATATATATATATATATATATATATATATATATATATATATATATATATATAAAGAAATATAGTTTTAAGGTGTGCTATATTTTTGGGATAAAGTGATCAATATCAGAGATAGAGCGTATGTAAATATAAATATAAAAGTGAACATTGAAGTCAACAATCAGAGGCGACAGTCTGTTTCACGTTGGACGCAACCGGCCTGACGATTGTGTCCAGCTTGAAACAGCCTGACTCCTCTGAGTTTTGACTTCAATGTTAACTCATATATATATATTATATATATATATATATATATATATATATATATATATATATATATATATATATATATGCGAGATACTTAGTGAAAATAGCTCATTATCTGTGATAGAACTAATATATTCAGTTGATGGATATTCGTTTGTAACCCCAGGTTTCACGTTTTTGGGATCATCAGACAAACTGGTTTAATTTTTTTCCAAAGTGGAAGCGATTTAATCTCATTTGATTATTTGGTTGTGGAGGAGGAGGAAGTTTTCTTCTATGTTTCTGTGGGATTACACACTCACATACATAGACACACATACGTACAGGTTTGTGCATTTTAATTCGTACAAACACATCCATATAAATAATCTGAGGTTAGGTGCAGTTACACATCCATACGTTCGAGCATACATATATACGCATTATTTAAATGGGTGTATTTGTATGAAGTGGAATGCATATTTGAGTAGACGCTCCGTTTATTTATTAAAGAGTATAACTATTTTCGTCTACCGGCTGGAATATTCGAGAAATTTTATTAAGGAATAATATGCGACAGGCTTCAAACCTGAGTCCCACCCCCAGGGGTAAACTGTCATTAGATCCGAAGTGCATTAGCTCACCTCGGCTACGAAATTCGTCGATGATCAAGCGATATTGAATAGTGTATTTCAGCGCAAATTGTATATTATATATATATATATATATATATATATATATATATATATATATCATAATGAGAAGCCGCGTATACTTTCTTAATATGTATGTATATAATATAGAAAAAACAACTGAAAAGTTGCAAATTAAAAAAAATTGAACGTTTTAAGTATACTTTCACAAAAAAAAATTAAATTTTGCAACTTTTCAGTTGTTTTATATATATATATATATATGAGACCCGGTTTCGAATTTGTTTCGAATCGAAGTTGATTTATCAGAAAGGGGAAGACCATGCCACGTGGTGGCCCAAGCCTTGTCAAGGGAATTGGGCAAACGGAACTATTTGGGGGCCGTTGATGGTTGCTGATCCCGTCAGATAATGCGCTCGTTCTCATAGACTGCAACTAAGATCCGTTCAGGATAGTAGGCATATAAGCCACACGCAGGCTCCGTGGATGTTGAACAAATCTTGAGAAATTAACTGTTAAGTGGGACTCACTTTTCTAGGGAAATTTTTTGTTGTTGTTGTGCTTTTTTTAATTTTTGTTGTTTTTTTGTTTGTTTTTTTTTTTTTCCCCACGTGTTGTATTACTGTAAGACATTTGATAGATTTGGCCTAATAGTTTGCCACGATTGAAAAACTCCCAAATTTCTTACGTTGATAAAGGACACAGGCGTGTCCGAAAATTCCGACTTTAAAATCTTTCACTTCGTGCTTCGGTTTAATCAAAATGCCTGCTAATATAAAATAAATATTATCAGTCTTATTGACAATATATTTATCATCTTGTTATCCATCAAATTTCATTAACAGGCCTATTAAATCTACATATACTAAGCACACGTAGAAGATTTTCGCTATTATGATATATATATATATATATATATACACATTAAGACATTTTAATATTTATAAATTCTTTTTTATAGATACAAATATTTAAGTAAATGCTATGTTTTATAATAAACAGTATTAATAACATTTACCGGCCTGAATGTCCGAGAAATTTTCATAGAAAATATTCGTCCTCCGACAGGAATCGAACCTGTATCCTATACGGAACCGTCATTAAGCCTGACGTGCTTTAACCGATCAAGCCACGGAGGATCGTTCGATTGGCAAGGCCGATTTCACTGGTTTTAAACTTCAATCTTCCATGAATCTCTAACGTGCATTCATATCTGCTCAAAGCGTATTAAAATGTAAAATGACGTCACACAAGTCCGACAATTATTTTAAGTACAAACATAAAAATGTCTTTTGTCCATTTCATAATATATATATATATATATATATATATATATATATATATATATATATATATATATATATATGAAGAAAAATAGTTTTAAGGTATGCTATATTTATGGGATAAAGTGCTCAATATCAGACATAGAGCGTGTGTAAATATAAAAGTGAACATTGAAGTCTGTTTCACGGTAGACGCAGTTAGGTCTGACGATTGGTACCACACACACACACACACACACACACACACACACACATATATATATATATATATATATATATATATATATATATATGAAGAAATATAGTCTTCAGGTGTGCTATATTTATGGGATAAAGTGCTCAATATCAGAGATAGAGCCTGTGTCAATATAAACGTGAACATTGAAGTCAACACGCAGAGGCGACTGGCTGTTTCATGCTGGACGCAATCGATTGCGTCTAACATGAAACAGACTGTCGCCTCTAAGTGTTGACTTCAATGTTCACGTTTATATTGACACAGGCTCTATCTCTGATATTGAGCACTTTATCCCATAAATATAGCACACCTACTTGTATCTATAAAAAGAACGTTAAACATAATATAAATGTCTTTAAATATATATGTATATATATTAAGATATTTTAAGTTTATACGTTTTTTTCTGTCGTACATTCATATCTGCTCGATGCGTATCCAAATGTAAACAAATGACCTCACACATTATAAAATGGACAAAGTCCGACAATTATTTTATGACATCTTTTTATGTTTAACATTCTTTTTATAGATACAAGTATTTAAGCAAATGCTCTGTTTTATAATAAACAGTATTAAACAACACTTACCGGCCTGAATGTCCGAGAAATTTTCATAGAAAATATTCGTCCTCCGACAGGATTCGAACCTGTATCCTATACGGAACCGTCATATAGCCTGATATGCCTTAACCGATTCGGCCACAGAGGATCGTGCGGTTAGCAAGGTCGATTTTACTGTTTTCAAACTACAATTCTCCATGATTTTCTCTCGTACATTCATATCTGCTCGATGCGTATCCAAATGTAAGCAAATGACGTCACACATTATGAAATGGACACAGTCCGACAATTATTTTAAAACATTTTTATGTTTATACTTTCTTTTATAGATACAAATATTTAAGTAAATGCTTTGTTTATAATATATATATATATATATATATATATATATATATATATATATATATATATATATATATATATATAGTGATTATCCATTTATCTCGCGAGATAATAGTAGCGCTCTCTTTTCGTCATAACTTGTCCATTTGCGATTAACGTTTGGAGTGGCTTAATAGACCAATCCTTGCATGGGGTATGAAGCTGGAATGTGGAATGGAGGTCTGATATTGCTCTCTCTGCATCATTCATTCTCTTCTTATCTACAACAGTTCGTTTCGCCTTTGCCCGGCCTTCGTGGCTCTTCCACGAACAACACGGTACCAACATCTGCGATTGTCTTCTAGTTGTTCCCAGCTTCCGGAGACGTTTCACAACCCTCTTGCAAACTTCCTTGAAACGTAGTGTGGTGTTTCCTACCAGACGGTGTCCCGTAATCAGCTCATGATACAAGACGTCTTTTGCTATACGACCGTTATTCGAACGATATACGTGACCCAGTCATCGAATCTGACGTTGTCAAAGGAGTTTGCTTGCTCCAGCACAACAGTGTTGGAAACCTTGTCTCTCTATCGGATGCCAAGGATTCGTCATAGTCTACAAAAGCTTTTTAGGCGTCTTTTCTGCCTGATGTATTTTTGTTCGGGTTTCATTGACGTAAATCAGATTACAAAGGACACCTCTTTGGAATACGTTTAACTGGTGTGCAAAGATAGTTGACTGCTGTTGCATACTCTCTGGCTTCATTTGGCCATCACTGTTACTGCTTTGTCGATGTGTTTGTCAATTTCCATGTCTAGCGATAGGTTATTGGTGATGGTAGAGCCCAAATACGGGAAGTGATCTGTGACTTCAAGCGCCAAGTTTTTGTGATGTCAACGAACACTCGTTGTCATTTTTGTAATATCAACGAATACTCGGCATCACTTTCGTAATGCTCGTTGTAGTAGAGACTTTGTAATCGCAGATACAACTATAGAAACTCCGTTGAACAATGCTGGTGCCAGACGACTTCGAATATCACTCGCAACAAGAGCACATGCTCGGTAATAACACTCGTAACAACCGAATAGTAATCCGTATAGAGAAAAGAATCGCGAAACGTAAATAGTAATAGAGGATAGAATAGAAATGGTGATCCGAATAAAAATAGAGGATAGAATAGAAATGTTGATCCGAATAGAAATAGAGGATAGAATAGAAATGGTGATCAGTATAGTAATAGAGGATAGAACAGAAATGGTGATCAGTATAGTAATAGAGGATAGAACAGAAATGGTGATCCGTATAGAAATAGAGGACAGAATAGAAATGGTGATCCGAATAGAAATAGAGGATAGAACATAAATGGTGATCCGTATAGAAATAGAGGATAGACTAGAAATGTTGATCCGAATAGTAATGGAGGATAGACTAGAAATGTTGATCAGTATAGTAATAGAGGATAGAACAGAAATGGTGATCAGTATAGTAATAGAGGATAGAACAGAAATGGTGATCCGTATAGAAATAGAGGACAGAATAGAAATGGTGATCCGAATAGAAATAGAGGATAGAACATAAATGGTGATCCGTATAGAAATAGAGGATAGACTAGAAATGTTGATCCGAATAGTAATGGAGGATAGACTAGAAATGTTGATCAGTATAGTAATAGAGGATAGAACAGAAATGGTGATCAGTATAGTAATAGAGGATAGAACAGAAATGGTGATCCGTATAGAAATAGAGGACAGAATAGAAATGGTGATCCGAATAGAAATAGAGGATAGAACATAAATGGTGATCCGTATAGAAATAGAGGATAGACTAGAAATGTTGATCCGAATAGTAATGGAGGATAGACTAGAAATGTTGATCAGTATAGTAATAGAGGATAGAACAGAAATGGTGATCAGTATAGTAATAGAGGATAGAACAGAAATGGTGATCCGTATAGAAATAGAGGACAGAATAGAAATGGTGATCCGAATAGAAATAGAGGATAGAACATAAATGGTGATCCGTATAGAAATAGAGGATAGACTAGAAATGTTGATCCGAATAGTAATGGAGGATAGACTAGAAATGTTGATCAGTATAGTAATAGAGGATAGAACAGAAATGGTGATCAGTATAGTAATAGAGGATAGAACAGAAATGGTGATCCGTATAGAAATAGAGGACAGAATAGAAATGGTGATCCGAATAGAAATAGAGGATAGAACATAAATGGTGATCCGTATAGAAATAGAGGATAGACTAGAAATGTTGATCCGAATAGTAATGGAGGATAGACTAGAAATGTTGATCAGTATAGTAATAGAGGATAGAATAGAAATGATGATCCGAATAGTAATAGAGGATAGAATAGAAATTTGATCCGAATAGTAATAGAGGATAGAATAGAAAGGATGATCCGAATAGTAATAGAGGATAGAATAGAAAGAGTGATACGAATAGTAATAGAGGATAGAATAGAAATGTTGATCCGAATAGAAATAGAGGATAGAATAGAAATGGTTATCCGAATAGAAATAGAGGATAGAATAGAAATGGTGATCAGTATAGTAATAGAGGATAGAATAGAAATATTGATCCGAATAGAAATAGAGGATAGAATAGAAATGGCGATCAGTATAGTAATAGAGGATAGAATAGAAATATTGATCCGAATAGAAATAGAGGATAGAATAGAAATGGTGATCAGTATAGTAATAGAGGATAGAACAGAAATGGTGATCCGTATAGTAATAGAGGATAGAATAGAAATGGTTATCCGAATAGAAATAGAGGATAGACTAGAAATGGTGATCCGAATAGTAATAGAGGATAGAATAAAAATGGTGATCCATATAGTAAGAGAGGATAGAATAGAAAGGGTGATCCGAATAGTAATAGAGGATAGAATAGAAATTGTGATCCGTATAGTAAGAGAGGATAGAAAGGGTGATCCGAATAGTAATAGAGGATAGAATAGAAAGGGTGATCCGAATAGAAATAGAGGATAGAATAGAAATGATGAGCCGAATAGAAATAGAGTATAGAATAGAAATGGTGATCCGAATAGTAATAGAGGATAGAATAGAAATGGTGATCCGAATAGTAATAGAGGATAGAATAGAAATGGTGATCCGAATAGTAATAGAGGATAGACTAGAAATTTGATCCGAATAGTAATAGACGATAGAATAGAAATGGTGATCCGAATAGTAATAGAGGAAAGAATAGAAATGGTTATCCGTATAGTAAGAGAGGATAGAATAGAAATGGTTATCCGTATAGTAATAGAGGATAGAACAGAAATGGTGATCCGAATAGAAATAGAGGATAGAATAGATATGGTGATCCGTATAATAATAGAGGATAGTGTAGAAATGGTGATCCGAATAGTAATAGAGGATAGAATAGAAATGGTGATCCGAATAGAAATAGAGGATAGAATAGAAATAGTGATCCGAATAGTAATAGAGGATAGAATAGAAATTGAGATCCGAATAGTAATAGAGGATAGAATAGAAATGGTGATCCGTATTGTAATAGAGGATAGACTAGAAATAGTGATCCGAAAAGTAATAGAGGATAGAATAGAAATTGAGATCCGTATAGTAAGAGAGGATAGAAAGGGTGATCCGAATAGTAATAGAGGATAGAATAGAAAGGGTGATCCGAATAGAAATAGAGGATAGAATAGAATTGAGATCCGAATAGTAATAGAGGATACAATAGAAATAGTGATCCGAATAGTAATAGAGGATAGAATAGAAATGGTGATCCGAATAGTAATAGAGGATAGAATAGAAATGGTGATCCGAATAGTAATAGAGGATAGACTAGAAATGGTGATCCGAATAGTAATAGAGGATAGAATAGAAATGGTTATTCGAATAGTAATAGAGGATAGAATAGAAATGGTTATTCGAAGAGTAATAGAGGATAGAATAGAAATGGTGATCCGAATAGTAATAGAGGATAGAATAGAAATGGTGATCCGAATAGTAATAGAGGATAGAATAGAAATGGTGATCCGAATAGAAATAGAGGATAGAATAGAATTGGTTATTCGTATAGTAATAGAGGATAGAATAGAAATGTTGATCCGAATAGTAATAGAGGATAGAATAGAAATGGTGATCCGAATAGTAATAGAGGATAGAATAGAAATGGTGATCCGAATAGTAATAGAGGATAGAATAGAAATGTGGATCCGAATAGTAATAGAGGATAGAATAGAAATGGTGATCCGAATAGTAATAGAGGATAGAATAGAAATGGTGATCCGAATAGAAATAGAGGATAGAATAGAAATGATGAGCCGAATAGTAATAGAGGATAGAATAGAAATGGTGATCCGAATAGTAATAGAGGATAGAATAGAAATGGTGATCCGAATAGTAATAGAGGATAGACTAGAAATTTGATCCGAATAGTAATAGAGGATAGAATAGAAATGGTGATCCGAATAGTAATAGAGGATAGAATAGAAATGGTGATCCGAATAGTAATAGAGGATAGAATAGAAATGGTGATCCGAATAGTAATAGAGGATAGAATAGAAAGTGTGATCCGAATAGAAATAGAGGATAGAATAGAAATGATGAGCCGATTAGAAATAGAGGATAGAATAGAAATGATTATTCGAATAGTAATAGAGGATAGAATAGGAATGGTTATTCGAATAGTAATAGAGGATAGAATAGAAATGGTTATTCGAATAGTAATAGAGGATAGAATAGAAATGGTGATCCGAATAGTAATAGAGGATAGAATAGAAATGGTGATCCGAATAGTAATAGAGGATAGAATAGAAATGGTGATCCGAATAGTAATAGAGGATAGAATAGAAATGGTGATCCGAATAGTAATAGAGGATAGAATAGAAATGGTTATTCGAATAGTAATTGAGGATAGAATAGAAATGGTGATCCGAATAGTAATAGAGGATAGAATAGAAATGGTGATCCGTATAATAATAGAGGATAGTGTAGAAATGGTGATCCGAATAGTAATAGAGGATAGAATAGAAATGGTGATCCGAATAGAAATAGAGGATAGAATAGAAATAGTGATCCGAATAGTAATAGAGGATACAATAGAAATTGAGATCCGAATAGTAATAGAGGATAGAATAGAAATGGTGATCCGTATTGTAATAGAGGATAGACTAGAAATGGTGATCCGAATAGTAATAGAGGTTAGAATAGAAATTGAGATCCGTATAGTAAGAGAGGATAGAAAGGGTGATTCGAATAGTAATAGAGGATAGAATAGAAAGGGTGATCCGAATAGAACTAGGGGATAGAATAGAATTTAGATCCGAATAGTAATAGAGGATACAATAGAAATAGTGATCCGAATAGTAATAGAGGATAGAATAGAAATGGTGATCCGAATAGTAATGGAGGATAGAATAGAAATGGTGATCCGAATAGTAATAGAGGATAGACTAGAAATGGTGATCCGAATAGTAATAGAGGATAGAATAGAAATGGAGATCCGAATAGTAATAGAGGATAGAATAGAAATGTTGATCCGAATAGTAATAGAGGATAGAATAGAAATGGTTATTCGAATAGTAATAGAGGATAAAATAGAAATGGTTATTCGAATAGTTATAGAGGATAGAATAGAAATGGTTATTCGAATAGTAATAGAGGATAGAATAGAAATGTGATCCGAATAGTAATAGAGGATAGAATAGAAATGGTGATCCGAATAATAATAGAGGATAGAATAGAAATGGTTATCCGAATAGTAATAGAGGATAGAATAGAAATGGTGATCCGAATAATAATAGAGGATAGAATATAAATGGTTATTCGAATAGTAATAGAGGATAGAATAGAAATGGAGATATGAATAGAAATAGAGGATAGAATAGAAATGGTTATTCGTATAGTAATAGAGGATAGAATAGAAATGGTGACCCGAATAGTAATAGAGGATAGAATAGAAATGGTGATCTGAATAGTAATAGAGGATAGAATAGAAATGGTTATTCGAATAGTAATAGAGGATAGAATAGAAATGGTTATTCGAATAGTAATAGAGGATAGAATAGAAATGGAGATATGAATAGAAATAGAGTATAGAATAGAATTGGTTATTCGTATAGTAATAGAGGATAGAATAGAAATGGTGATCCGAATAGTAATAGAGGATAGAATAGAAATGGTGATCCGAATAGTAATAGAGGATAGAATAGAAATGGGGATCCGAATAGTAATAGAGGATAGAATAGAAATGGTGATCCGAATAGTAATAGAGGATAGAATAGAAATGGTGATCCGAATAGTAATAGAGGATAGAATAGATATGGTGATCCGAATAGTAATAGAGGATAGAATAGAAATGGTGATCCGAATAGTAATAGAGGATAGAATAGAAATGGTGATCCGAATAGTAATAGACGATAGAATAGAAATGGTGATCCGAATAGTAATAGAGGATAGAATAGAAATGGTGATCCGAATAGTAATAGAGGATAGAATAGAAATGGTTATTCGAATAGTAATAGAGGATAGAATAGAAATGGAGATATGAATAGAAATAGAGGATAGAATAGAATTGGTTATTCGTATAGTAATAGATGATAGAATAGAAATGGTGATCCGAATAGTAATAGAGGATAGAATAGAAATGGTGATCCGAATAGTAATAGAGGATAGAATAGAAATGGTGATCCGAATAGTAATAGAGGATAGAATAGAAATGGTGATCCGAATAGTAATAGAGGATAGAATAGAAATGGTGATCCGAATAGTAATATAGGATAGAATAGAAATGGTTATTCGAATAGTAATAGAGGATAGAATAGAAAAGGTTATTCGAATAGTAATAGAGGATAGAATAGAAATGGAGATATGAATAGAAATAGAGGATAGAATAGAATTGGTTATTCGTATAGTAATAGAGGATAGAATAGAAATGGTGATCCGAATAGTAATAGAGGATAGAATAGAAATGGTGATCCGAATAGTAATAGAGGATAGAATAGAAATGGTGATCCGAATAGTAATAGAGGATAGAATAGAAATGGTGATCCGAATAGTAATAGAGGATAGAATAGAAATGGAGATATGAATAGAAATAGAGGATAGAATAGAATTGGTTTTTCGTATAGTAATAGAGGATAGAATAGAAATGGTGATCCGAATAGTAATAGAGGATAGAATAGAAATGGTGATCCGAATAGTAATAGAGGATAGAATAGAAATGGTGATCCGAATAGTAATAGAGGATAGAATAGAAATGGTGATCCGAATAGTAATAGAGGATACAATAGAAATGTTGATCCGAATAGTAATAGAGGATAGAATAGAAATGGTGATCCGAATAGTAATAGAGGATAGAATAGAAATGGTGATCCGAATAGTAATGGAGGATAGAATAGAAATGGTGATCCGAAGAGTAATAGAAGATAGAATAGAAATGGTTATTCGAATAGTAATAGAGGATAGAATAGAAATGGTTATTCGAATAGTAATAGGGGATAGAATAGTAAATGAGATCCGAATAGTAATAGAGGATAGACTAGAAATGGTGATCCGAATAGTAATAGAGGATAGAATAGAAATGGTGATCCGAATAGTAATAGAGGATAGACTAGAAATGGTGATCCGAATAGTAATAGAGGATAGAATAGAAATGGTTATTCGAATAGTAATAGAGGATAGAATAGAAATGGAGATATGAATAGAAATAGAGGATAGAATAGAAATGGTTATTCGTATAGTAATAGAGGATAGAATAGAAATGGTGACCCGAATAGTAATAGAGGATAGAATAGAAATGGTGATCCGAATAGTAATAGAGGATAGAATAGAAATGGTTATTCGAATAGTAATAGAGGATACAATAGAAATGTTTATTCGAATAGTAATAGAGGATAGAATAGAAATGGATATATGAATAGAAATAGAGGATAGAATAGAATTGGTTATTCGTATAGTAATAGAGGATAGAATAGAAATGGTGATCCGAATAGTAATAGAGGATAGAATAGAAATGGTGATCCGAATAGTAATAGAGGATAGAATAGAAATGGTGATCCGAATAGTAATAGAGGATAGAATAGAAATGGTGATCCGAATAGTAATAGAGGATAGAATAGAAATGGTGATCTGAATAGTAATAGAGGATAGAATAGAAATGGTGATCCGAATAGTAATAGAGGATAGAATAGAAATGGTTATTCGAATAGTAATAGAGGATAGAATAGAAATGGTGGTCCGAATAGTAATAGAGGATAGAATAGAAATGGTGATCCGAATAGTAATAGAGGATAGAATAGAAATGGTGATCCGAATAGTAATATAGGATAGAATAGAAATGGTTATTCGAATAGTAATAGAGGATAGAATAGAAAAGGTTATTCGAATAGTAATAGAGGATAGAATAGAAATGGAGATATGAATAGAAATAGAGGATAGAATAGAATTGGTTATTCGTATAGTAATAGAGGATAGAATAGAAATGGTGATCCGAATAGAAATAGAGGATAGAATAGAAATAGTGATCCGAATAGTAATAGAGGATACAATAGAAATTGAGATCCGAATAGTAATAGAGGATAGAATAGAAATGGTGATCCGTATTGTAATAGAGGATAGACTAGAAATGGTGATCCGAATAGTAATAGAGGTTAGAATAGAAATTGAGATCCGTATAGTAAGAGAGGATAGAAAGGGTGATTCGAATAGTAATAGAGGATAGAATAGAAAGGGTGATCCGAATAGAACTAGGGGATAGAATAGAATTTAGATCCGAATAGTAATAGAGGATACAATAGAAATAGTGATCCGAATAGTAATAGAGGATAGAATAGAAATGGTGATCCGAATAGTAATGGAGGATAGAATAGAAATGGTGATCCGAATAGTAATAGAGGATAGACTAGAAATGGTGATCCGAATAGTAATAGAGGATAGAATAGAAATGGAGATCCGAATAGTAATAGAGGATAGAATAGAAATGTTGATCCGAATAGTAATAGAGGATAGAATAGAAATGGTTATTCGAATAGTAATAGAGGATAAAATAGAAATGGTTATTCGAATAGTTATAGAGGATAGAATAGAAATGGTTATTCGAATAGTAATAGAGGATAGAATAGAAATGGTGATCCGAATAGTAATAGAGGATAGAATAGAAATGGTGATCCGAATAATAATAGAGGATAGAATAGAAATGGTTATCCGAATAGTAATAGAGGATAGAATAGAAATGGTGATCCGAATAATAATAGAGGATAGAATATAAATGGTTATTCGAATAGTAATAGAGGATAGAATAGAAATGGAGATATGAATAGAAATAGAGGATAGAATAGAAATGGTTATTCGTATAGTAATAGAGGATAGAATAGAAATGGTGACCCGAATAGTAATAGAGGATAGAATAGAAATGGTGATCTGAATAGTAATAGAGGATAGAATAGAAATGGTTATTCGAATAGTAATAGAGGATAGAATAGAAATGGTTATTCGAATAGTAATAGAGGATAGAATAGAAATGGAGATATGAATAGAAATAGAGTATAGAATAGAATTGGTTATTCGTATAGTAATAGAGGATAGAATAGAAATGGTGATCCGAATAGTAATAGAGGATAGAATAGAAATGGTGATCCGAATAGTAATAGAGGATAGAATAGAAATGGGGATCCGAATAGTAATAGAGGATAGAATAGAAATGGTGATCCGAATAGTAATAGAGGATAGAATAGAAATGGTGATCCGAATAGTAATAGAGGATAGAATAGAAATGGTGATCCGAATAGTAATAGAGGATAGAATAGAAATGGTGATCCGAATAGTAATAGAGGATAGAATAGAAATGGTGATCCGAATAGTAATAGACGATAGAATAGAAATGGTGATCCGAATAGTAATAGAGGATAGAATAGAAATGGTGATCCGAATAGTAATAGAGGATAGAATAGAAATGGTTATTCGAATAGTAATAGAGGATAGAATAGAAATGGAGATATGAATAGAAATAGAGGATAGAATAGAATTGGTTATTCGTATAGTAATAGATGATAGAATAGAAATGGTGATCCGAATAGTAATAGAGGATAGAATAGAAATGGTGATCCGAATAGTAATAGAGGATAGAATAGAAATGGTGATCCGAATAGTAATAGAGGATAGAATAGAAATGGTGATCCGAATAGTAATAGAGGATAGAATAGAAATGGTGATCCGAATAGTAATATAGGATAGAATAGAAATGGTTATTCGAATAGTAATAGAGGATAGAATAGAAAAGGTTATTCGAATAGTAATAGAGGATAGAATAGAAATGGAGATATGAATAGAAATAGAGGATAGAATAGAATTGGTTATTCGTATAGTAATAGAGGATAGAATAGAAATGGTGATCCGAATAGTAATAGAGGATAGAATAGAAATGGTGATCCGAATAGTAATAGAGGATAGAATAGAAATGGTGATCCGAATAGTAATAGAGGATAGAATAGAAATGGTGATCCGAATAGTAATAGAGGATAGAATAGAAATGGTGATCCGAATAGTAATGGAGGATAGAATAGAAATGGTGATCCGAAGAGTAATAGAAGATAGAATAGAAATGGTTATTCGAATAGTAATAGAGGATAGAATAGAAATGGTTATTCGAATAGTAATAGGGGATAGAATAGTAAATGAGATCCGAATAGTAATAGAGGATAGACTAGAAATGGTGATCCGAATAGTAATAGAGGATAGAATAGAAATGGTGATCCGAATAGTAATAGAGGATAGACTAGAAATGGTGATCCGAATAGTAATAGAGGATAGAATAGAAATGGTTATTCGAATAGTAATAGAGGATAGAATAGAAATGGAGATATGAATAGAAATAGAGGATAGAATAGAAATGGTTATTCGTATAGTAATAGAGGATAGAATAGAAATGGTGACCCGAATAGTAATAGAGGATAGAATAGAAATGGTGATCCGAATAGTAATAGAGGATAGAATAGAAATGGTTATTCGAATAGTAATAGAGGATACAATAGAAATGTTTATTCGAATAGTAATAGAGGATAGAATAGAAATGGATATATGAATAGAAATAGAGGATAGAATAGAATTGGTTATTCGTATAGTAATAGAGGATAGAATAGAAATGGTGATCCGAATAGTAATAGAGGATAGAATAGAAATGGTGATCCGAATAGTAATAGAGGATAGAATAGAAATGGTGATCCGAATAGTAATAGAGGATAGAATAGAAATGGTGATCCGAATAGTAATAGAGGATAGAATAGAAATGGTGATCTGAATAGTAATAGAGGATAGAATAGAAATGGTGATCCGAATAGTAATAGAGGATAGAATAGAAATGGTTATTCGAATAGTAATAGAGGATAGAATAGAAATGGTGGTCCGAATAGTAATAGAGGATAGAATAGAAATGGTGATCCGAATAGTAATAGAGGATAGAATAGAAATGGTGATCCGAATAGTAATATAGGATAGAATAGAAATGGTTATTCGAATAGTAATAGAGGATAGAATAGAAAAGGTTATTCGAATAGTAATAGAGGATAGAATAGAAATGGAGATATGAATAGAAATAGAGGATAGAATAGAATTGGTTATTCGTATAGTAATAGAGGATAGAATAGAAATGGTGATCCGAATAGTAATAGAGGATAGAATAGAAATGGTGATCCGAATAGTAATAGAGGATAGAATAGAAATGGTGATCCGAATAGTAATAGAGGATAGAATAGAAATGGTGATCCGAATAGTAATAGAGGATAGAATAGAAATGGAGATATGAATAGAAATAGAGGATAGAATAGAATTGGTTTTTCGTATAGTAATAGAGGATAGAATAGAAATGGTGATCCGAATAGTAATAGAGGATAGAATAGAAATGGTGATCCGAATAGTAATAGAGGATAGAATAGAAATGGTGATCCGAATAGTAATAGAGGATAGAATAGAAATGGTGATCCGAATAGTAATAGAGGATACAATAGAAATGTTGATCCGAATAGTAATAGAGGATAGAATAGAAATGGTGATCCGAATAGTAATAGAGGATAGAATAGAAATGGTGATCCGAATAGTAATGGAGGATAGAATAGAAATGGTGATCCGAAGAGTAATAGAAGATAGAATAGAAATGGTTATTCGAATAGTAATAGAGGATAGAATAGAAATGGTTATTCGAATAGTAATAGGGGATAGAATAGTAAATGAGATCCGAATAGTAATAGAGGATAGACTAGAAATGGTGATCCGAATAGTAATAGAGGATAGAATAGAAATGGTGATCCGAATAGTAATAGAGGATAGACTAGAAATGGTGATCCGAATAGTAATAGAGGATAGAATAGAAATGGTTATTCGAATAGTAATAGAGGATAGAATAGAAATGGAGATATGAATAGAAATAGAGGATAGAATAGAAATGGTTATTCGTATAGTAATAGAGGATAGAATAGAAATGGTGACCCGAATAGTAATAGAGGATAGAATAGAAATGGTGATCCGAATAGTAATAGAGGATAGAATAGAAATGGTTATTCGAATAGTAATAGAGGATACAATAGAAATGTTTATTCGAATAGTAATAGAGGATAGAATAGAAATGGATATATGAATAGAAATAGAGGATAGAATAGAATTGGTTATTCGTATAGTAATAGAGGATAGAATAGAAATGGTGATCCGAATAGTAATAGAGGATAGAATAGAAATGGTGATCCGAATAGTAATAGAGGATAGAATAGAAATGGTGATCCGAATAGTAATAGAGGATAGAATAGAAATGGTGATCCGAATAGTAATAGAGGATAGAATAGAAATGGTGATCTGAATAGTAATAGAGGATAGAATAGAAATGGTGATCCGAATAGTAATAGAGGATAGAATAGAAATGGTTATTCGAATAGTAATAGAGGATAGAATAGAAATGGTGGTCCGAATAGTAATAGAGGATAGAATAGAAATGGTGATCCGAATAGTAATAGAGGATAGAATAGAAATTGTGATCCGAATAGTAATAGCGGATAGAATAGAAATGGTGATCCGAATAGTAATAGAGGATAGAATAGAAATGGTGATCCGAATAGTAATAGAGGATAGAATAGAAATGGTGATCCGAATAGTAATAGAGGATAGAATAGAAATGGTGATCCGAATATTAATAGAGGATAGAATAGAAATGGTGATCCGAATAGTAATAGAGGATAGACTAGAAATGGTGTTCCGAATAGTAATAGAGGATAGAATAGAAATGGTGATCCGAATAGTAATAGAGGATAGACTAGAAATGGTGATCCGAATAGTAATAGAGGATAGAATAGAAATGGTGATCCGAATAGTAATAGAGGATAGAATAGAAATGGTGATCCGAATAGTAATAGAGGATAGAATAGAAATGGTGATCCGAATAGTAATAGAGGATAGAATAGAAATGGTGATCCGAATAGTAATAGAGGATAGAATAGAAATGGTTATTCGTATAGTAATAGAGGATAGAATAGAAATGGTGATCCGAATAGTAATAGAGGGTAGAATAGAAATGGTGATCCGAATAGTAATAGAGGATAGAATAGAAATGGTGATCCGAATAGTAATAGAGGATAGAATAGAAATGGTGATCCGAATAGTAATAGAGGATAGAATAGAAATGGCTATCCGTATAGTAAGAGAGGATAGAATAGAAATGGTTATCCGTATAGTATTAGAGGATAGAACAGAAATGGTGATCCGAATAGAAATAGAGGATAGAATAGATATAGTGATCCGTATAATAATAGAGGATAGTGTAGAAATGGTGATCCGAATAGTAATAGATGATAGAATAGAAAGGGTGATCCGAATAGTAATAGAGGATAGAATAGAAATGGTTATCCGAATAGTAATAGAGGATAGAATAGAAAGGGTGATCCGAATAGTAATAGAGGATAGAATAGATATGGTGATCGTATAGTAGTAGAGGATAGAACAGAAATGGTGATCCGAATAGAAATAGAGGATAGAATAGATATGGTGATCCGTATAGTAATAGAGGATAGTGTAGAAATGGTGATCTGTGTTCGTATTCCAATATCGGCAGCGACACTTTATCATATATAAACAAGTTATCGATGATGACTGATGATGATGCAAAAATATCTTGACCCATGACGTTTGTTTTATAATGTTTATAGTCAGCCCAAATTCCTTACCGTCATGGTTGAACTGACTAAAAAGCTTTTGAAGATCGTGTTCGGTGTGCGGTGGGGTCACATCTCCGTCATCAGCAAACGTCATATCTCTGATGAATACTGTACACACCTTGGTCTTTGCCCACAGGTGGTCTAAATTTAATAATTTGCTGTTGCTTTTTGTATGTAAGTATACACGTTCTTCGGCTTGTTTGAATGCAAAGCTCAATAACATGGAAGAAAAAGTACTAATATTTAGTGCTAAAGCGCATCCTTGTTCATGCCACTCTGAATAGTGAAGGGTATTGAAGTTTCTCCCTCACAGATGACTACATCCTGCATGTTCTCGTGAAGGGGTTGATGATGTGCGGCACAGCTACATCTCTTTAGTACCTGAAACATTTCCTTCTAACAAAACCGATCTCCTCTGAGAGATCGATGAAGGCGATGTTGTTGTTCACAACATTTCTCCTGGGACTGGCGTAGAGAGAAGGCCATATCATCTGTGCATCTTTTAGCCCTAAATGCGCTCATTGATCACATATGATCACATATACGTGACTCCATTGATCACATATTCTCACATTTACGCGACTCATTGATTATATATGATCACATATTGCGACTCAAAGTCCTTGCTCATCACATATGTCCAGATTCCCTCATTGGGATTCTGGACATACGTGATCAACAAGGACATGGAGTCGCGTTAAAACCACTAGGACAAAATGCTTAAAAGACAGATACCTCTGTTGTTATTGCATTCACTGCAATCGCCCTTGTTTTTATACAGGGTAATTATCTTGAAATTGCACATGCCATGAGGAACCTTGCCTTCTCTCCAGCAGTACCTCAGGAGACTATATCGTGGCTTGCGTAAAGCTGGCTTACCATATTTGATGATCACTGGCAATATGCCGCCTTCAATCGGTCCTTTAGCACAAACTAAAGAATCAATAGCTTTTCTAACCTCCTTCTTTGCAGACTAAGTGTGCAGCACTTCCAGGCTCTCAAATTACATCAAACGTTTCTTTAATGAGTGAATTTTCTCTTGAGTAAAGTTCTAGGTAACGCCCACCGTCCCATTTATTATTCTTATTCTGTAATTAATTTCAGGGATGCAGATTTCTTTGTTTGCCAGGTGCTTGTTTAATGCTTTCATTTTCGGGATGTTGCCATTGACTGAAGCCTGTTGGATGCTATCTGACAGATGGATCCAGTCATTTGCTCAGCGACGTGCAGTTTGCTAGGCCTTGCTACGATCAGTTTTCAGAGCCTGTAGATTTTGCTGGCTAGAGTCACGCTTAGCGTTGATGGCCGGCTCTAATGTGGAGGCTTTAACCTCAAACCCGTCTTTGTTCTTGCGCATCTTCTTTCCATAAGTCGAGATTGCAGCATTATAGATGGTGCTCCGAAGGGAAATCCATCTGTCTTCCACATGCTATCGCCGGGAAGGGTTTCAATAAACCTCTCTAAGAATTTCTGGATAGGCAGATTTGCTGGAGTTAATTCTTAGTTGGTATTTCTTATTTGCATAGTAGAGATTCTTAGGTTTTTAACTTTACCTTTAAAGAGATTACGGGGTGGTCGGTGTCGCAGTCTGCGCAGTGGTAAGCTCAGGTTCTGTAGAGAGTTGCGTCTGAAGCCAATGATTTGAACTTGGATGTCTCCAGGAAAGCCTTGTTCTGAAAATAAGTGATTTTTCATACACAGTTTATGATAACAATAGAATTCTAAATCTTTGACCATTTTTTTCAATTTCCTGATACCATGGTGACCTAGCACGTTTGGCCAATACACTTGATCAAATCCCACCCACGCATTGAAGTCTCCTAGATGATAAATATGTTCATATGATGGGATACGCTTGTCAAGTTGAACATAGAATTGGTTTTTGACTTCGTGCATAGCTTAGAGTGTTGGCATATACAGGGGTTGGACAAAATAATTGGAACAGGTGCAAATTCCACAACTATATTTCAAAACCTATTATATTAAGAACTTTGACTAAAACTTCGTAATTGCAGGTTATATCTATCGTAAATACGTTTATTTATCTAATTTGCTGTCATTGTCTTATTTATTTTTAGAAATTCGTAAAATTTAAGCTAAATGCGTGACCTCTCCGAGTTCGAAAAAGGGCAAATTGTTGAAGCTTGCATGACAGGAGCCTCGATCACTAAGGTTGCTGAACTGTTGGGTTTTTCAAGAGCTACCATATCAAAAACTATGATGCAATTCGAGAAATAAATTGAAGCAAGTCATATTCTCAGACGAGTCCAGTTTTTCTCTTTTCCCAACTTCCGGGCGAGTTTATGTGTGGAGGCAGCCCAAAGAAGCTTACAACCCTGACTGCCTTCTTCCAACAGTGAAGTATGGAGGTGGATCAGTGATAGTTTGGGCCGCCATATCATAGAAATGTCTCAGTTCAATAGTTGCCCTGCATGGTAGAATCAACAGTAAAGATAACCTGAACATTTTGGGAGATCATGTTCATCCAATGGCCCAGACTTTATTCCCTGATGGTGACTGCATCTTCCAAGACGATAATATTCCAATACATACCTCTCGAGTGGTTAAGAATTGGTATGAAGAGCATGAAAGTGAGCTAGGACACATGGAGTGGCCTCCCCAATCTCCAGATATCAATATTATTGAACATTTGTGGTGCATTTTGGAGCGACAAGTTAGGAGCCGCTATCTTCCACCGTCGTGTCTTAAAGAGCTGGAGCAGGTGTTAATGGAAGAATGGCTGAAAATTCCTCTGGATGAAGTCAGAAAGCTGTATGATTCCATTCCTAGACGTATTAAAGCTGTATGTGAGGCTAAAGGAGGACCAACTCCATATTAAATAAATTTTCTTTGAATTTAACAAGTGTTTCAATTATTTTGTTCAACCCCTGTAGATGTACAAAAGGTTTACAAAGCTTTCATATATAGAGAAACGATGGGTGGCAATTGTCTATGCCACTCACTAAATGTACAGTCATACGGATCAGGATGTTCGTGACAGCGAATCCAAATCCATGTTCCCTGCATTCATCAACTCCTCACCCTTGTCAGAAGAAGGTGAAGCGTTCCTCTTTTAGATATACACAGTCTGGAAGCTGTGTTTCCTATAGAGCTGCCACGCCCAGTCTAGCTCACGATCGATCGCTGCAGTCTTGCGAGAGGCATCCATCTTCTGAAGGTCATCAGATAAGAGTTTGGTACGTTTCGGCGTCGCCCATTTGGCGTGGCTGATTCGGCGTCAGAAAAATAATATTGGACTATTCGGCATAGCCGTTCAGGCGTCAGTCTGCTTCGACGTCACTGTCTTTGATCTGACGCAACCCCCCACCACCACTAAAAAAAAAAGAAGAAGGATATAAGCATTGAAAACACCCAACTTTCAATATGACTCTTTATTCATTTAGGGAATTAAGGATCCTATCAAAGCACTAATGGAATAATGTAAATTAAAAACTTAAATTACAAATACTGTATGAATTATAATATAAAAATACCTCCATCTACTCCTTTTCTTAAATATAAAAATGCCTCCAACTACTCTTTTTCTTAAACTGGACGACGAAGTATTAATTTGACTACTAAACAAGAGAGAGAGAGAGAGAGAGAGAGAGAGAGAGAAAGAGAGAAAGAGAGAGAGAGACTGACAGACAGAGAGACAAAGAGACAGAGAGAGAGAGAATTCATATTTGATTATAACAACGAAGTAGTAATCTGGCGCCTAACCCTCCCTCTACCGAAAAATTCCAATGTCGAATCGGCCACGCCGAAACAGCAACGCCAAATGCGCTACGCCGAAACGTCTCATTCCCCAAAATATGTGTCAGCGATTTTAATGCATCCTTTTTATCGACTTGAATCTCATCAGCAGCTATGAAAACAGATCCTCAAAACATCAACATCCGTCATTTTTTTTTTTTTTTACAGCAAGGCTCACCCTATACAAGGCACGGGCCACTCCAAAGGGTTACATTAAGTGGTAGTTTATATCGATACGAGAGAAAGATAACGGTTAACTCTAGACATGAAAAGGTTAAGATTGCAGTGATCGGGCAAACATCCTCTTGGGAGTCAGTTCCACAGGTCAGTGGTTCGAGGGAAGAAGCCGTTTGAGTGGAACCTTACTTCTCACCGATGGAATAACCTCCAATTACTCTTTTTCTTTAAAAAGAAAATGCCTCCAACTACTCCTATTCGTAAACGACGTACTAATTAGGCTACTAAACGAGGGAATGAGAGAGAGAGAAAGAGAGAGCAAATTTGACTATAATGACAAACTAGTAATCTGACACCTAATCGTCCATCTGCCGAAAAATTCCTACGTCGAATCGGCTACGCCGAATGGTATGATCCGGAATATCCCACACCTGTGCGCCAAATGGGCTGACCCGGAACGCCCCACACCTATGCGCCAAATGGGCTGACCCGGAACGCCCCACACCTGTGCGCCAAATGGGCTGACCCGGAACGTCTCACACCTGTGCGCCAAATGGGCTGACCCGGAACGTCCCACACCTGTGCCCATGGTTCGCAGATTCCAGCTTGCGATACGAGGAGCTAGATACTTCGTTCTTTCCCCATTTTGTTGTTTGCTTCGTGTATGGTTATCGATCTGCTTGATAAGCCAGTAGATATAAGCTTCAGGCACCCACTAAAGTAGGCAGCCTCTGGCGGGTCAACACCTTACTGAGTGCTGCCCGAATACAATGATATTCACGGTCGAAGAAAACACGTGGCGTCCAACTCCAGGCCAGTTGAGTATTGACTTATAACCTGTAAAATGCTGTCTTCTGTGTTGTACTCTCACTGAGTCGATCAAACTAGGCTTTACTTCTCCAGGTTTCACGCCTGGACGATGGTATATGGAGGTCGTGCGCTATCCAAACCACAAGTTCCCTCTCTCGGTCGTACCGACAAAATCCAAAGGAATACAAGGCTTAGAGGCAGTAGTTGCTGGAAGGTTGTCAGTGTTGATAGCTAGCCGTCATCAGGGCTCCACTCCGGATTTTCTGTCACGATTTATTTCCATAGTCTTTTCCATGTTTGGATATGACCGCAAGTCAGCGTAGGTTTAAAATTATGGTTTTCATTCCCCTAGATGGGCTACCATCCTGGACTCTAGATATCCAATCTACCCGAATCAGATGGCTATGTGTCGCCAGCTTACCACCATTGCTCATTCTCCGGCTGGCAGCTAAACTAAGTTGCCAGAGGCTATCTCAGATGCATGCAACATATGTATTCTATAGACAGTAGGAACTTGTCCCCACTATTACCTCTGGGTCTGACAACTGATATTGAGGTTATCCCATCCCTCCTCTCAGAAGTTAAAGTGCCGACAGAGGCTCCACTTCAGGTTTTCTGTCTGGGTTTATTTCCATCGCTTTTTCCATGTTTGGATATGACCGCAACTCAGTGGAGGTTTAAAATTAGGATTTTCATTCCCCTAGATGAACTGCCATCTTGGACTCTAGATATCTAATCTATCCGAATCAGCTGGTTATGAGTTGCCAGATTACCACCTTCGCCCATTCTCAGGCTTGCAGCTAGACCAAATTGCCTGAGGCTATCTGAGATGCACGCCACATAAGCATTATATAGACAGTAAGAAATTTACCCACTATCATCCCTGGTTCTGGCAATCTTTGGAATACATATAGTATATATTTATAAACATTATATACATTACGTCCTTTAGAAATAATATATTAACGTTTTTTTTAAAATCTATTTTCTAAATAAACAAAAGGTACATTATGTCTGTCTTGTTTTACACAGACATATTACACCTTTTCGGGATTCAACCTGATTCCGAGAATGAAAATCTGCCCTTCATCGGGTGCTTGAACATCCAGCACAATGGTATACAATGACATGGTATCCAGAACAATGATAGACAATGGTATACGGAGGACGTGCACTGCATGGCTCCCCTCTCAGCCGTACCAAAAAAATCCAAAGGAATACAATGCTTAGTTGCAATAGTTGCTGGAAGGTTGTCAGTACTGATAGCCAGCCGTCTTCAGGGTTCCACTCCGGATATTCTGTCACGATTTACTTCCATAGTCTTTTCCATGTTTTGATATGATTAGGCGGAGGTATTCCTTCGCCTAAATGGACTGCCTTCCTGGGAGAAGTTGTTGGAAAGAACTGGCCCGAAGTGTTTGTTTGAAGAACGTCACAAAGGTAGATATGTATCTATTTAATGGGACCTTACCTATAACGACAGAATGAACTCTTCCTAACACTATGTATACTACGCCTCTCAAGAGAGAGGGACGAGACGGAATCGAGTCATGAGCAGTCTTTGACTGTTTGCGTCTTCTGTCGAACTCTCTGCTTTGGCAGAGAGGAACCCGGACGAGGCTTTGCCGAAGGGCAAAGTTTCGTCCGGGGAGGTAGACAGTCCCTGAACCCGTTTATACGGGTTCTAAATGGGCATATTTTTGGCCGAGCCTACGGGCTCGGGGAGCCCACATTAAACCGGCCTTGTGCCACATTCAACCCACGTGGGAGGGTTGTTAAATATCGAGACAGAATCGAGTCGTGAGCAGTCTCTGACTGTGTGTGACTTCTGTCGAACTCTCTGCTTTGTCAGAGAGGAACCAGGACGAGGATTTGCCGAAGGGCAAAGATTTGTCCGGGGAGGTAGACAGTCCCTGAACCCGTTTATACGGGTTCTAAATGGGCATATTTTTGGTCGAGACTACGGGCTCGGAGAACTCACATTAAGCCGGCCTTGTGCCACATGCGACCCACGTGGGTGGGTTGTTAAATATCGAGACGGAATCGAGTCGAGCCGATAGTAGTTCACTTCAAACCAGACTGACAGTCATACTAACACCTTCCACATCTTGTATTATTATTCCGTGTAATATATCTTTGTTATTTCTACGCTTGTGTTCGTGTTGTTCTTCTGTGGTCCTAACCTGGACCATAACAAAATTATAATTCAGTCAATTCTAAAACTTAATTCAAATTATAATTCATTCGATTCTAAGACCTCATTTAAATTACGATTCATACAATATTAAAACTTAATTTAAACTGTAATTCATTCAATTTTAAAACTTTATTTAAAATATAATTCATTCAATTCTAAAACTTCATTCAAATTATAATTCATTCGTTTCTAATATTAACATCTTTTAATAAAATGCAAATTATATTTTTTAGAATTGATTGATTCAAATTTTGAAGAATGTTTTCGAGATTGTATCAAGTCAGATTCTCAGTTTAAATGATCATTTTCTTAGAATTTAAACATGGACACAATATTTTGACCGTGTTTTGAAAATGAAAACATTATATAGGCTAAAAATAATGGTAGCCTTATTAATTGTTATGGGACCTTACCTATAACGACAGAGTGAACTCTTCCTGACACTATGAATACTGCGCCTCTCAAGAGAGAGGGACGAATCGAGTCGAGCCGATAGTAGTTCACTCCAAACCAGACTGACAGTCATACTAACACCTTCAACATGCTGTATTATTATTATTCTGTGTAATATATCTTCGTTATTTCTACTCTTGTCATCGTGTTGTTCTTCCTTGGTCCTAATCTTGGACCATAACAATAAAATAGATTAGATACTGGCTGTTTTCCCTCTGTTCTTTTTACTCTAGATATGCCATGTGAGTTTTAAGTTCGCCAAGCCCTCTTTTTTCATTTATACCCAGAAAATTTTAATTGTCTCTTTCTTATTTTAAGTGAAGCGTCCTTTTAGTTTCAGTTTTCTTTAAAACTTACTTGTTGCTCATACGTTCCTTCTAAAGAATCCCATTTAGGATAGGAACTTGTGGAGAGCCATAATCGCCCATGTCCTGAAATACTGGTACATAAAAGAATAACTAACGTCTAAACTTCATTCTGTTTCATGATTGGCTTGTGAGATGTTGTCATTACTTATTACACTGCATCTGTATAATAAATTTTTACAAGTAAATCTGACATTCTAGCCGCGTTTTCATTAGCTCTGACAGAATTTTAGCTGGAGATAATAGGGTTACATACGAGTTGAGTTACTGTGACTCGTTATTATCTGACGGTATTGAGGACGGACAAAAATAGAGGATGAATTCGTGGTGGGTCGTATTACACTGATTGATGGTTGAGAAGAAAGAAAAACGAGAAGAGGGCGTTGGTGTCATTGAAAACAACGCGCTTTCATAGAGGAGAGGGGTGAGGAAGGGGCGAATTAAGAAAAAATCAAAATGGCAGTCGAGGAAGATTGATTAGCAAACATGTTTTTTTGTTTTGTTTTGTAGATGTTCTCTCTTTTCGCGGGAACAAGGTGAAAAACAATTCGTTCCGGATTATTTTACACTCCTACAGCTATATATATATATATATATATATATATATATATATATATATATATATATATGTGTGTCTGTGTGTGTGTGTGTATGTGTGTGTGTGTGTATGTGTATGTGTACAATGGGGTGGGGGAACAGTTCACAGCCTGACCAAGAAAGCAATCTAAGATAAACAAACATATCTGATGCTTGCAGTTTTGGTGACATTTTAAAACTCTGTCGGATCGAAAATTTTCAATACCCGCTAGTGTATAAGTACACAGGCACGCATACACACACACACACACACACAAACATATATATATATATATATATATATATATATATATATATATATATATATATATATATATATATATATATATATATATATATATATATATATATATATATATTATTTTAAGACATTTTTTGATAGGATACAGGTTCGATTCCTGTCGGAAGACGCATATTTTCTATGACAATTTCTCGGACATTCAGGCCGGTAAATGTTAATACTGTTTATTATAAACAGAGCATTTACTTAAATATTTGTATCTATAAAACAACCGTATAAACATAAAAAATGTCTTAAAATATATATATATATATATATATATATATATAAACAAAAATAACATGTTTAGTTTTCCCATTTCCAGCACTGGAAATAGGAAAACTAAAAATCTTTTTGTATTCCAAAAAAGGAATTTAACATAGAGCATTTTTATATATGTGAGAAAATGGAATAATTACCTATATTGCTAATGCAACCAACGTATTTGGAAAACTTCCTTCTGGAATAAAAGGCGTTTGAGTTTGAGAATGAAAATCCTCTGTCTACTGTGCAGTCGGCACGACATCATTCTTATTGTCAGAGTCATGGATCATATGTCAAGCCCTCATAAGCATGTTGGACAAATTATGCTTACATATGATATATGGTTATTGAACATAGGATGCGTGCGTATTATATGCGGTTATACATGCAAATATAGCATTGAGTGTGGAATGCAAAATATAGAATCGATCTTGATGCAGCCTCAAAGTAGATGAGTAGGGCATGTAATAAGAATGCCTGATTGTAGACTTCCAGACATTCTAACGTACAGTCAGCTTCTCGATGCCCAGCGAAATGTTGGAAAACTCCGTCAGAGATATAAAAATAAACTCAATGCTAATTTAAGATCAATTGGAGGGAAACTAATCGTGAAAACTGGAAAGAACCATACAATGCATGAATCAGTTCGCTGGTTGAGATCTAGGCTGTAACATCGGATTGAAGTGAGGCGAAGTTATGTTTTTTTTGTTGTTTACAGTAAGGTTTACCCTGTACAAAGCCCGTGGGCCACTCCCACTCGAGGTAGAGGGTTACCTTAGAAGGCAACTTGTGCGTATATAAGATAACGGTTGTCTAGACTTGAACAGGTTAAGATCGAATTGATTGTGGAAACATCTTCTTGGAAGTCTTCTCCACAAAGCAGTGGTTTGCGAGAAGAAGCTGTTCGAGTGGAACTTAATTCTCGCCGATGGTAGACAGAGGGAATGTGGGTGGTTTGCTACAATGTAAGTGGCATGGCGAGTCCTAGCTGGGAAGGTTCAAACTGGCGGAACCAAAGAATGTAGCTCATCCGAGCACTTTCCATGGAACGTGCCATAGAACAGCGAGAGTTTTGTCACATCCCGCCTTTGAGTCTGAGCTTAGAGGGTGGAATACAATTCGTCACCCACAAGGACTCGAAGACGCTTGAGAACTCTGTCAAGACGGGAAAGTGAAGACTGGGCAGCCCCCACCCAAATATGGCAACAGTACTCCATTTTATGGCATATAACTGACTGACTGTCTCCATTTTGGAGCCGTGCAATTAATTTAATTAATTTGCGACAAATTTAGCTTATCTTGCACGAGCCGTGTGAGATTGGTGTCCCATGGCGACAAAAAACTATAAATGGCGGACACTGTGAAAATAGTAAATCTTTGACTCTCTTGGTACAAAATTGGAGACATTATTTAGGTAACAAAAGTCATTTAAACAGTTTTTGTTGAATTTAACTGACAATGTCTGTCTGTTTAATATTTATTGCATTTTTCAAATTTTCTAATTGTCTTGGTAATTATCAGGAACTGGGCGTTGGGAACGTGGTAAATACGATTTGATTGTCTACATCCTGACATTTGTTAAAATGCTAAAATTCAGATTAATTCAAATATATGCATTTCGTAGAAGTGACGCCATGTTTAAAAAGTACTTGAACACAAACAGAAAAATAATATGAATTTTGTACAGTGTATCCACAATTTCGATTTGGATGTGCATCTGATTCGAAAATTGGAAAAAATAATATATATATATATATATATATATATATATATATATATATATATATATATATATATATATATATATATATATATATAATAGTAATACTTGTTTGGAAAAAAAGACTCAGATACCTCAACTTGTAGATATGTCAAAACAAATCGGTACCCGAGGAAGAAATTGGAAATTAAAAAGGAAAGAACTAAAAACATCAGAACAGGGTGAAATAAATCGACCAGTGCCTTAAGTCTTTAGTCCAAAGAAAAAAAAAACGAGTAGTAAGACTAAAACGTACAGTGCTCTATACGCTAAGTAGAGTGGGAATAACTAAAATAAATCCTAAAGAGCCAGGAAAGCCTACCAAGATTTCACGTAAACGGATCTTCCGGGTTATTTCATATATATATATATATATATATATATATATATATATATATATATATATATATATATATATATATATTACAGTTCAAAGATTTGTGGGAATCTCTGGTAATTTTTTAAATGGACCAAAATTTGTTTTCTACTTTAAAGAAGAGAAAAGTATTATACATGGTTAAAAAAAAGTTAGACATTATTTTTTATTATGACAAAAAGAAGAAAGCATTTTACGATTAAATTTTGCTCTCATCAAAATATCCTCCTTTATCCTGGATTACTGCAGCACAAATTTTTGGTATGCGTTGCAAAAGTTTCTCAAAGTATAAGTTTGATAATTGATTCCATTCTTTTTTCGATGACGCTAAAAGATCTTATTTTCATTTTATTTCACTCTTCTGTCAAGTTCATACCATGCTAATTCTAGGAGTGGCTTTAAACTTTTGAAATGTAGTATATATATATATATATATATATATATATATATATATATATATATATATATAGACAATATTAGTGGTAAATATACACATACATATGCAATTATATATACACATACATATACGTATAAAAATAATTCCAAGAGGATAGAATCCAGGTAGAACTCAATGTCCAGGACAGAGTAACGATATAATATAAAAGACTTAAACACTAATATTCCATGGTCATAATTTATTCCATTGGAATCGTAAAAACGATCCAATTCATCAGACCTACAGATTCAAAAAGAAAACAGAAAAAAGAAAACAGAAAAAACAACTCCGGGAAAATATTAGTAAGAGTATATGTGTGAGAGTTTGGGAGGACATGGGATCTATATAGACGGGTAACAGACGAGAGAGGCAGGGAGGTCCAAAGGTGGAGGGGGCATTAACCTTGAGCAGAGAGAAGATTTGAAGAAGGGTTTCAGTGAGAGAGTGTGCGTATCTTCAAACGTCCGAAGATATACCGGAAGAGTGTACATTTCTTGGCGACATACACACCCCATAGGCGATAAAGTCTTATACTCCCCCCCAGACACCTACAACACATACATACACACACATACACACACACACCTATATATATATATATACATATACATACACTCTTAGAATATTAGTGTTTAAGTCTTTTTCTACATATATATATATATATATATATATATATATATATATATATATATATATATATATATATATATATATTTAACTTCCCAGATCAATTACTATAAAGGTAATTTACATTAACCAAAAAAAAAGGCTTGGACAGAAGCGTCTATCTTTTTAAATTTAGATTTTTAATGTAACTATAACAACAGAGATATTTCGATTTCATTTTTGCCTTGAAAAAATCGGAAGACAAAACGCGTCGGCAAAATCTAAGATTTTTCCAATTGTCATTTTATACCATATATATATATATATATATATATATATATATGTATATATATATATATATGTGTATGTGTGTGTGTGTGAGTGTGTGTGTGTGTGTGTGTGAGTGTGTGTGTGTGTGAGCGTGTGTGTGTGTGTGTGTGTGAGTGTGTGTATGTGTGTGTGTGTGTGTGTGTGTGTGAGTGTGTGTGTGTGTGTGTGTGTGTGTGCGCGCGCACGAGTGTTAATGAATATGCATAATATCTAACGTTGGTAGAACGACGCGGAGTTTCATGCAGTGTTGCAATCTTCAGGTGCTGAACATATACAATTATAGCTCTGTTACATAACATTGAGCACTGTATTTATAACACCTGATGAAGAAATATATTTATATGTACGTGCAAGTATATGTGCTTATATGTATATTTTTTATTATACCCATATGTGTATATATATATATATATATATATATATATATATATATATATACATATACATACAAGTATAGGATTGTTATATACGTAATAAATTACAATAACGAAAAAATGTTATTCTTAAAAGAGTGCTCGATACAGAGATGGATTGGTCATTCTAGCTTATGTAACACCGTTTCCACTAGAGAGGTGTATTTGATTGATTTGAACCTTTTAAAACCCTTTATTCTACATTCAACACCATCATTTGATAAGACACCGGAAGTGTTGGAACAAAATGGCTATTTTTGAAGTGATTTTCTAATATATATATATATATATATATATATATATATATATATATATATATATATATATATATATATATATATGCCCAATTTATTAAAAACGACTGACAAGGTGCTTTTGTTTAGTTTTTTATATAATTTCTTGTGCGATCTAATAATATTTTTCTTTTCAGATGATAAATTATATAAAAACTTTCCGATAAAAAGAACATTCGGACAGTTTTTTGTCAGTCGTTTTGAATGAAATGTACATGAAAGACGGATTGCTGCCAAAATACACACACACACACACACACACACACACACACACACACATATATATATATATATATATATATATATATATGGGCAGCAACCATTTTTTAAACATGGCAGACAATAAAAAATTTATTAATTTTTATTTAGTTTTTCCAGCGTTCTTACGTTTTTTTCCGTTTGGCGGAAGCAAGGGAGTCCAAAAATGATGTGTGTGTGTATCAAAGTGTAGGAGAACGAGCAGTAATATTACAGCGTTCAAATCATTAATTTAAAAATAGTGCTCAATACATAAAGTATCGCCGTAAATATTTATTTATCTTATGCAGTGTTGCATTAGAATATGCACATATGCAATACAAAATTGCACATTTTCGTTTCAACAAAAGGGAAGACCTTTTTTAGACGTCTCATCAGGTGGGTAATTATGGTGTTACTAAAACGTTGAAACAAAAAATGTACAATTTTGTAGTGGATATGTGCATGTTCTAATGTAACACTGCATAAGATAAATATATATATATATATATAACAATCTTAGTCATATATATATAAGGATACAATCTTAGTAAATTTCAATTGTTATAGAACTGGCAACCAAAGGTGTTCAGTCCCAATCAGAAGCTATAAAAAGTAAGATAAACGAAGAATAAAAATTAAAACCGAGACAACTCGAGTTTCAGCTTCAAAATGGAAGACAAATATTTGGAAGTTTAGTGATTGAAATACATTTTTTAGGGGTCGTGTTCATTCAGTGTTTGTTGCAGTTCCGAAATCATTTAACATTTTAGCCTCACTCTTTGTCCTCACGCTGCCATCCAATCAAACAAACTTGTTAGATATCTGTCTATATTTCTGAGATGAGGTATTATGTACCTTATTTACATTATTTGGACTATTGTCCTCATCTTTGTCGCCATATTTATTACAACGTTTAGGCCTTTCAGTATCTGTCTATATTTCTGATTTGAGGTATTATGTACACTATTTACATTATTCGGACTATTGTCCTCATCTTTGTCGCCATATTTATTACAACGTTTTCGCCTTCTTCAGAACTTTCCACGTGCCATGTTTAATGGATGTCAGTTATCAATTATCTCTTGTTAAATTTTCCTTCTGAAAGTTCTCCACGGGTATTAACCGGGTATTGAACTCACACTCTTTGGGTCCTGTCACTGGATCTAACCACTGTGCCATGTGTCCATGAGGACATCTTGGTATTATAGACCTAATGTCTTCAGCAACCATTTTTACCAGTGCTCATATTGCAATTTTTGCTCTTATCATTACTTGTTTTTACCAGAGCTCACATTGCAACTTTGTTGTTATTATCGCTTTTCTCTGGCACTCGTTATTCATTTCTATGCTTGGTCGGCTCAGGAGATTTTTGTGGCCTAGCATATGTGCTGATTCCTTAAGTTTACGAATTTTCCAATGGTGTTCCTTGTCTATGATTTCAACCTGATCCCACAGAGGACGGTGATCTCCCTTCTCTCTCCATATGTGGTCAGCCACGACTGATTTTTTCACTTCCCCTCGTGTTACTGCTTTCTGGTGTTCTTGAAGCCTCACCTTAAGGGGGCGGCCTCTCTCCTTTATATTTCTTTCCGGGATAGCGTACACACAGTCTTTAGTCATGTTCTCCTCTATGGGGGGGTCCTACTCGGGAGAGATATCTGCGAAGTGTCGTCAAGCTTTTAAAGGTTGTCATGATGTTACTTGTTAGATTTCCTGCTGTTTCCTTCTACGGCCTTTATTTATACCCTGCGAGTGTTAAATCCTCCAAGCACTCATCCTTTATTATAGTTTCAGCAAATATCAATTGTCTCCTGATTTTAAGTATTAACGTCCTCTTAGTTTCCATTTTCTTTAAAACTCTCATTGGGCATATATTCTCAGCATCCTTCTGTAGAACCACAATTCTGTCGCTTCGAGACTCTTCATCTGTAAGATTTTTTTCCAGAATTCACTGCTATATAGAAAAGATATATAATTGCAGTTCAGTATTATTTTCTTTGTCTCTATTAAAATTCTCCTATCCCTTAATAGTTTGTTTAGTTTCTGGGCAGCATCTTTCGTTAGTCCACTAGTGTTGCACGATTTTAATCGGCCACATACACGTATTAATTTCGCTCGGCAAGTTCCACTACTGATGTCCTAACCGCCATTACACGTAGAATTGCTGAGACACTAGAGGACGAATTAATCTATCGACTTGATAAATACATCAAATATCTTTCACGATAGGAAATTTGCTACACAAACTCTCCAGCTATGGAATCGACTTATGCGTTTTCACCATTATCAAGTCCTTTCTAACAGATAGGTCCCTGATTGTCGGGAAATCAATGCTCAAAAAACCCGAAAGGTTTTATTCTTGGTCCTAGCCCCTTTCTGTTTTATACGAGGGTTAGTCAAAAATTATCCGTACTTTCGCCATAACACTGCCTTCTTTTCATGCGTGCTTATAGTTGGTATTATTGTGGTCACATGATCGAAGTTTGATCTTGATCTGATTTCTTGCTGGTGTTACAGTGTCAGCATGGCCTCTTCGCTAGCAGTGTGCATCATGTCGGACAAAGAGCTGTGATCCGAATCTGCAGAGAACATACTACCCCATCGATGATAACTCGCCGGTTCACTATCAGCATCTCTCGGGTTTGCTGAATCTCCCTGTCAGTAGTGGAGGTTGACAGTCATCTTGCTCATTCTTCGTACGTCACACTTGTCTGGCCATTTTAAAACTTTTCGATCCACTCATACACACTTCTAGACAGTAATGCACTGTTGCCGTATTGTGGTAAAAGCCACCGATGAATTTCAGCCCCTGACACACCTTCCGACCAGAGAAATCGAATTACGGCTCTTTTTGTCACCTTGGTGCACACTGCTAGCGGAGCGGTCATGTTTACACTGTAACAGCAGCAAGAAAACTGGTGCGATGAAGTTTAAACTTCAATCATGTAACCACAAGAGTACCAACTATAAACCTGCATGAGCAGAATGTAGTGAGTCAAACCTAAAATACATTATGGCGAAAGGTGGGATAATTATTTTTTATTCATCCTCGAATTAACGGTCTGCATATCCAGATATTTCGTGACTATCTTGGCAGACGACGCAAGAGTTGCACCTCAGAAAATCTAGAAGACTGGACCCTGGCAGCTAATCTCTCTCCTGAACTAGCTCTAACGACTCAGTAGAGGAATAATTGGCTAATTAACATTCAATACATCCAAAAGCAAGATAGTAACGCCCGAGCAACACCGAGCAGATCATGGATTTTCGCCTGTCATAATTAGCGGTTGCTTTCTCAGGGAAGCGCCATCTGTCGAACGCCTATTGTTACCCGAGTTAAGCCATGAACTCAAATGGAAGCCATATATACAATACATCGCTGGAAAAATGGTTGGTTTCTTGTACCGCTTCAGTAAGTATCTGGCATCTCCAAATGTGCCCTAGGCTTATAGGGATATCACTTTGAAACAGTAGTTCTCGTCCAATCACCGAAATTAAACATTGTCCAGCCTGGTCCTTACCTAGATGCGTTTACACTTGGGAATACCGGGTATTATAAGCTTGGGTTTGTAGGTAGTGTAATGGATAATGGCTCGGAATTGGGAATCAGAGAACGGGGCTTCCAATTCCAGTTGGCTTTGTTATATTCACTTATACGCAAATACTCTTGGGAATGGTATGAATCAGATTCTTCTCTGCCACACCTCCGTTTTACACTAAATAATAGGACTTGTATCAGAAAATCATTATTATTTCGAAAAACTTCTTACAATCTAAAAACATTTTCTGGTTTTAAATAACATGCAATAGGTTGATAAACCGTAAAAAACATATCATTTAAACATGCAATGGTTTTATCTTTACAAAAGCCGGACCAGACAATTTTGGGTCTATACCTAGGCTGGACCTACCCATTCATCACTTTCCAGAAAGTGATGAATTTCAGCCTTGAAAGAGTTCAAAAGCGTCCACGCGGCCTTGAGGTTGATGAACTATTTTCCATTCTAGATATCTCTTCCCGCCGACGAAACATTGCAAGTTCTACTCTGTTGCTATTTCCATGACAAATGTTCTGACAAGCAATATTCTTTAATTCCAAAACAAAAAGAAAAGACAAAAGGGAAATCTTTTTCTCTGTCACAACAAACATGGCGCTCCACAACTTTCCGCCATTTGCAACAGTGTTTGTCACCTTTACAATTGCTCACTGTCTCTGGCTATCCATTTACATAGGCACATTAAACAGATTACTCGCTCTTTCTCTCTGTCCTTCTTGCATTCAGTACGCCCTGTGAGTGTCAAATTCTCCAAGACCCCTTTCTTTCCTCATTATGTATCCCAGATATTTCGACTGTCTCGCTTCTACTGGAAGTTGGTGTGGGAGGCACTTCGATGTGGTGTAACGGTTAACAAGCTTGTCTCACTACAACATTTAAGACTAGTGAGTTCGATCCTCACTTTGTGCCCGAATTTTTCGGCCTTGTGCCACACCTAAGCTACGCTTAGAAAATTACTATTTTTATCACTTTGACGTGGTGTTATGGTTAACAAGCTTGTCTCGTTAGATCAATTGTGACTGAATAGTGAGTTCGATCCTCACTAGGAGTCCCATACTCAAGGGCTTGAGTTTACATCTAGTAAATCACTATTTTTAGTAGGTGTGTTGTTTTGATTCCAATTTTCCTTAAAACTTTCGTTGCTTGCATATTCCGTCCATAGTATTCTCAGCATCCTTCTGTAGAACCACATCTCTGAATTTTTATTGCCTCCTATTCAGTTATTTGCACACGCTCAGGCGATCATGTATCTTTCGCTACATGACTGACAAGGCAGATATTTTTTCCCGCAGTAGTTTTCCATTTCTTTCTGCAGTAGACCAGTTGCCATCTGTCCTGCTATTTACCCATAGCTGGGGAGAGAAGAAGAGGATTCATTCTTTTCCCAGGGGTATTAGCACGTAAATGAATGTAATGGATTCAACTGGAATTCGAACTCGGCCCTCCGATTCCTCAATCCAAGCCGCTACCCATTACTCTACCGTGCTTCTTTGTATTTTTTTTTTGGAAGGCATCTTTCGCTTTTCCAATTTACACTGGAATTTCCGCGTCACATCTCCCGTTATCTAGTGGATGTTCGGGTGGTATAGTGAACAGCGGCTCTGAATGAGAAGATAAAGCTGAGTTCGAATTTCAGCCGTGTTCGTTGCATTCAATTAAGCACAAGTCACTTACCGGGCTGGCTGGCTAGCCGTGATCGGCCTGCCACCCGTTTGCGGCCGGCAGACGCTGACAAACAGGCAAGACGGTGGTGCTAGCTCGCAGCCGCGCGCGTAGAGACTGAAAACGCGCAATTGCCGCTCATCGACTCGTCTCCGGTCGGCAGCTGTCACGAGTTGGCCAGCCATCGGTGGCGAGCGGCTGAGTCGACGGGGCCGTAGTCCGGAGGCGCGTCTTACACGTAGCCGTGGCAGGCGAGCCGACCGAACATCGAGCGGTGTCGAGTGTTAGAAAGTTAGTGAAAATCGCCAAGCAAAAATGTTCGCCGATCGAAGCGAATCGTTTCGCAGTCAGTCTCTTCGCCTGCCGAACCCGTTGCAAGAGTCGCGCTCTGGAGTCAATGCATAGTTTGTGGTTAGGTTTCGACTTTCAGAACGACGCTCCCGCGCGATTCACTGGTCCTCGTACGCCTAGCGGTGGTAGGTAGACGAACCGAGTAGAAGTTTGGGGAAAAAAAACAATAGAAAAATATTTAAATGTCTGTACCTGTCGTATCTCCAATTTGTTGCGCATACAATTCGCTGTCTTTATTGCTGATGACCCTACATTTTGTCTTCTTACGAACTATCGTTAGTCCTTTCTTCTCGCTTTCTTTTAAACCTTGTTTAGTTTTTGGAAGATCCCCAAGTCCGCTATCAACAACCTGTTATATGCGAATCCTATTTTGTTAGATTATTATTAAAATTACAATATAAGATATTTCTCAAAATTTAATCAATCCTGTTCAATTAATATTTCCATATTTTCCAAGAATCTTTAGCTACATTTTTACTAGATCTTCTTTATACATGTGCAGCCAAATAACATATCGAAAACAAAGGAAGTATGAATCTTCTGTCGTTCCAACAAGAACGTATTTCTAAGAAGAAAAAAAAAGAAGCTATCAATTGTTGTCGAATGAATTAACTTAACCGGAAACACATATCTATAAAGATGACGTCTTTATAGTTCAGCATTGAAACGTTCTTTACAAATTATGCAGACAGAAATTTATTTTGTGATAATAAGAACAAGAGAAATTATCTGGAAGAGTACACAGGAAGTCGGCACTGATATGGACTCCCCAGAATGCCTTGCGGCAGGTTATGAATTGGTTGTTCGCTTCTTTCATTTACGTTTTTCTTAAGTCGGTAAAATATTTATATGCTAATGCAGAGAAATGAAAGAAAAAGGGATAGAGAAAGTGAAATAAACAAATTCTAACATACATATATATATATATATATATATATATATATATATATATATATATATGTATATATATATATGTATATATATATATATATACATATATATATATATATATACATATATATATATATATATGTATATATATATATATATATATGTATATATATATATATATATATATATATATATATGTATATATATATATATATATATGTATATATGTATATATATATATATATATATATATATATATGTATATATATATATATATATATATATATATATATATATGCGTGTGTGTGTGTTTCTGTGTGTATAGGATTAATACCAATATGAAATTTGTCAGCTGACGTTATATTTATCAACCTCAACTCCAGAGATTCGTAGACGGACCTTTTGGTAATCGCTCCGTCCATTCGTCAGTGGATATCACCAATTGGCTGTCTATTTTCTCATTTTCGTTAATTTTATATTAAGTTAAATAATATTTTTTGCACATTTTTTATTGATGTAAGCTTGATTTTTTGCTTCATTGTGTTTGTGTGTGTGTGTGTGTGTGTGTGTGCGCGCGCGTGTGCGTGTGCATTTGTGTATGTGCATGTGTGTAGAATGTCGGGGTTATTACTCATTTTCATAAATTCTCTAGTCACTTTATAGTCTCCCCCTATTGATGTTCATACTTTTTTCTCTCTTTTGGCTCTAATATATATACAAGGTAACCAAAAAAGTTCTGTCCGTTTTTAAAGGAAAAAAAAGAAAACGCTTCACAGTTTGTGTAACTTATATTTAGTCTTCGAAGTAATCGCCATCGGCATCCAGCACCTTCTGCCAACGTGTCTCCAGCTGTTCAATGCCCTTGCGGTAGAACTCGGTGGGTTTTGACGCAAAGAAGTCCTTGAGGGCTTTGCGCAAGTCTGCTTCATTGGTGAAGGATTTCCCACAAAGATGATTATCCAGGGAGTGGAAGAGGTGGTAACCGGATGGCGCAAGGTCAGGTGAATAAGGTGGATGGCACAAAGTCTCCCAGCCAAGTTGCTGTATGGTATCCCTGACAACTCGCGCGACATGCGGCCTGGCGTTGCCATGGAGGAAAAGCACACCTTTGCGATTCACCAGTGCTGGCTCCTTTTGGCGTAATGCCTGTTGCACACGTTTCAATTGCTGCGAGTATAGGTCTCCAGTGACCGTTTGGCCCGTTGGTAGCAGTTCATAATGAACCACTTGACGACCTGTCCACCAGACACAAAGCATAATCTTGCGTGGGTGCATAGGCGGTCTTGCGGTGTGAGGGACAGCATGCTGAGGAGACAACCAATGTCTTGGACGCTTGGGAATTTCGTACAGAATCCACTTTTCATCATTGGTAAGCACTCGATTGAATAAGGATGCGGTACGATGGCGAGAAAGCAGCGATACGCAGGCTGCCACTCGTTGTCCCTTGTGGACCTCCAACAGCGTTTGCGGAACCCACTTGCTCAGTTTGTACGTCTTACCTAGGCGGTGCAGGTGAAGTCTAACTGTTTCATCGGAAACGTTGAACTGTCTTGCAAGTTCACCACACGTTAGACTACTGTCCTCTTCAATGGCCGCCTTCAGGACTCCGTCATTCAAGATCTGTGGTCGTCCATTGCGAGGCTCATCATGGAGAGACAAATCTCCCGACTTGAATATTCGAAACCAACGCCTTGCAGTACGTTCATCCACAGCACTATCCCCAAACGCTTGACATATCCGGCGACTTGATGCAGCTGCTGACTGATAAACCCACTTTGAAGTCGTAAAGAAAACAGCCCCGAACGAGATCTCTAGACACTTCCATCCTTCTCACAGCTGTCCGGGCACGGTGCGCGTGTTTTTTTGTTTTTTTTTATAACGTCTGATGTTTCTACTTCCGGCTGTCCGAATTTGAAAACAATTGCTACACGCATTTCGTATATATTTCAACTTCATTCAATGACTAATCAGAAAACGGACAGAACTTTTTTGGTTACCTTGTATATATATATATATATATATATATATATATATATATATATATATATATATATAATAGAAATTGTTAGGAGGATTTGATAATTATAATTAAGTAATTCATTGAGTCTGAAAGAAACCTCAACAGAATGCAGAAAGCACTGGACGGCCGTTTCGTCCTATATTTGGGACTCATCAGCAGTGCGCATCCACTACCGAGAATTGAAACCCGGACAGTTGAGTTATCAAGCAAACGCCATATCAACTGCTCAACGGGCCTCGGTGACGAAGAGGTAGCAAATCAGACTCATATGTGTATGTATATATATATATATATATTTATATATATACATATCGTATGGATTCTCGCGTCGTTAACAAACGCACGTATGAGTATTCTATCGACACATTACGGATGAGTCCTTTCTCGAGTGTAGAAAATTCATCTAATGTCGTAGAATGATCTGCTCCTGAAATTTATTTCGGTGGGAGAGGATTCAGCATTCCCAATCACACTCTCTTGTCCAATGACAGCCATCTGCTCTCTACTGAAAAGACTGCCACGAGCTAAGCGACGTACAAGAATGCAGGTTATATTTCGGAGTGATCTTTCCCCTAGATAGACTGCCTTCATGCCAGTTTGAAATTCAGAGCTTTTTTTGTTTTGAACAGTTGCTACACAAGGCTATAGAACCCAGGCAGCCCTGTTTTTACCCAAACTCGTATATTGAACTCGGCTCCTCAAACCGAGTCGTGTGTGTTTGTCTGCGCGTGTGTGTGTTTGTTTGTGTGTGTACTTTGTGTGTGTGTGTGTGTGCGTGTGCATTGTGTATGTGCGTGTGCATTGTGTATGTGCATGTGTGTATAATGTCGTGGTTATTACACATTTTCATAAATACTTTTGTCACTTTATAGTCTCCCCCTATTGATGTTCATACTTTTTCTCTCTTTCGGCTCTAATATCTATCTCTCTCTCTCTCTCTCTCTCTCTCTCTCTATATATATATATATATATATATATATATATATATATATATATATATATATATATTTATTTCAGTATGCACCTTTTATTTTATAACATAAAAAACAATTTATACAAATAATTAAATAACAATGTTAATGCGATTAATGGCGAAATCACTTCGCTAACAGAACTTAATGAGACATTAACTTACTATCAATTCCTTGAATAATAAGATTCTTATATTTGAGTTGTTGTCAGATGCAAGACACATGGCAAGTACTTTCAACAATTTCAAATTGTCGTCTTCAGGCTGCAATTTTCCCATCCACAGGTAAACACTAAGATGAAAATCATTAAATACATTAATATTACTATTTAATTCTTTTTATAAATTGTTTCTTTATGACATATATATATATATATTATATATATATATATATATATATGGTATGGTATGGATTCTCGCGTCTCGTGAACCATCTGCTATACCTGGACTGTTTTGATATGTAACGCGTCTACACGGCCTTGCGGGTGAAAAGGTATTTTCCACCCCACAAACTCCATTGAAGATCCATATATATATATATGACCAACACAAGTAATGTTAAAAAAATTCATGTTAAAAAGATAAAAAAAAAATAAAAAAACAAATGAAAACTACAGACAAAAGTTCATTTTCTCCATCAAGACATTCATTTCTGTAGTTTACTGCTACCAGCAAGCAGAAATATTTTTCTCTCCTGATGATGGCCATGTTGGCCGAATCTAGTCGAAGAATCTAAATGAAATAATAATAATAAAAACGTAAGAATATTAATCTACAACCCAGTGTGTCTGAAGATTTTTATTTTTTTTAAATTTTTATTGTTCAATATATATATATATATATATATATATATATATATATGTGTGTGTGTGTGTGTGTGTGTGTGTGTGTGTGGTATGGATTGTCGCGTCGTGAACCATCTGCTATACCTGGGCTGTTTTGATTTCTAACGCGTCTACACGGTCTTGCGGGTGAAAAGGTATTTTCCACCCTACAAACTCCACCGTAAAGATCCATAATATATATATATATATATATATATATATATATATATATATATATATATATATAAAGAGAGAGCGAGAAAAAGAGGGACAGATTGAGAGAGAAAAAGAGAAGAATTTTAAAGAAAGAAATTTTTCTTTTTCTTGATTGCGACGACGATAGTATTGACCCTTGAAACAGAAGCGTTTCGGTTTATAAATTATCTGCTCGATGTCATCACAGAAGGAGACGTCTGATGAAGGAGACAATTTAATTTACACATGAGCTGATTCTATTGCATATTAAGACCAGCAGGGTTATTGGGTGTTGTTGTGGTTTCGCTGAATTTTCGGATCTCAATTTTTACAGCAGAAAGCGACGCAAAAAGCAAATAGAAAAAAAAGGGGAACATTCTTGGATTCTCTCAATTACAGGAAAAAATATTGACATCTTAATCTAGTTAATATTTCGCAATATGACATAACATGTATGCTTGCTATCTTTATCAGTGCCGCATCATGCCAAATGAAGATGAGAATGAAGATCGCATAGCGCCGATAATATCAATAGGTAATATTTTGATAAAATATTTCTCAAATTAGTATTTGGCAAAGCATTTAAAATGAGTTACGGTATCCTGTATTTCATTTGAAATGCCTCTGAGGCTAGAAGTTGATGCGTCGTATATCATCGGCGTTCCAACATTACCAAAAACAAAACAATAAAAAAACACCGGGAAGAAGAAACTAAAACTACCTGCCGTGGTTGTCTAGCTGATTCGGCATAACAAAAATGACCTCGAAAACAGACAAAAAAATGTCATCCATTACCAAAATACCTATGATGAAAGTGTAGTATCTGTTACAGCCACAACCGGCCCGCAGAAGCAGCAGCAGCTTCAGCTGGCCCTCACGAAAACCCATATGCGATAAACTGTCTTTTTGTGGACAACCCCATACATGGATATGCAGGGGTCTATTTGTCTCGTGAACTGTCACTATATTTTGTCCATTTTCTTTAACCACAACAAACTTGGCAATATATATATATATATATATATATATATATATATATATATATATATATATATATATATATATGTATGTATGTATGTATTTACTCAAGTCTTTGTTTTGTTTATTGTAGTCTTCTGTCATTCAATATCTGTTTGCGTGCCAGTATATCACCCGCAACAGATATTTACAGACACTGCATCTGCTCAAAAGATGTGCGCCTTCAGAGTTACACGGCCACCTCAGGGTCGACAAAAGCGGCCCCAAAATGATTCAGCACATCCTTGTCAAAGTAATAGCCGTTTTGAACATAAATGTTCTATGCACATAACCCGAAATGTGTTGCGATGTGATAATTTCTGAATTCGGAATCAAGGGAATCGATTTAGTCTGCTGCAACAACATTTTCTTCAGATTAGCAACCTCGAAAAAAATTTTGCTCATTGTAACTAATATAAGACTAATTATGTATATTGATATAAAATGTTGTATCATTTAAAAGGTTACAAATAGACAAAGGTGGAAGGAACAGCAACACCGGCGTAGATGGAAGAAACAGAGAGAGAGAGGGAAGCGATTAACATTTCCCTAATCTAGTCTCCGGTATGTCCTGTGCATCTAAACCATTCTTGAAGCAGTTATTTTCTGTACTATTTATTGGACAAAGTTACTGTTGTATCCTTAAAAAGGTTACAGACAAAGGTGGTACTCGAGTGGAAGGAACAGCAACACGGGCCTAGATGGAAGAAACAGAGGTTTATTGTAAAGGGAATACACTACTGAAAGACAGGGATCGACTAAGAATTCCGGGAGCCAGTCAGACAGATAGACAGACAGACGGTCCCTGGTATGTTCTGTGCACACCCCTACATATATTACTAATATAGTCAGTCCACAATAGGTAATAGGGAGAATGGAACATTCCATTACAACACCTTCCCCGAGCTAATTTTCCCATGGAATTTTACTCAATATCTTTTCTTTTGGGGGTCAGGGCATAACAGTTTTACTTTTTTCCTCTTCCTAGTACGTTTTCTTCTTCCTAGTACTTTTCCCTCTTCGTAGTACTGTTTCCTTTTCCTAGTACTATTTTCCAACTCCTAGTACTATTTTGTTCTTCCTAGTACTTTATTCCCCTTCCTAGTACTTTGTTCCACTTACTAGTACTTTATTCCGCTTCCTACTACACTTTTCCTTTCACAGTACATTCTTCCACTTCCTAATACTATTTTCTACTTCCTCGTAATATTTTTCTCTTTCTAGTACTTTTTTCTCTTCCTATTACTTTGTTCCTCTTCTTAGTACTCTTTTCCTCTTGCTAGTACATTTTTCCTCTTCATTGTACTTTTAACTCTTCCTAGTACTTTTTTTCCACTTCCTACTGCACTTTTCCTCTTCCTAGTACTTTTCTCTTCCTCTTACTTTTTCCTCTCCCTAGTACTATTTTCCTCTCCCTAGTACTATTTTCCTCTCCCTAGTACTATTTTCCTCTTCCTAGTACTCTTTTCCTCTTCTTAGTACATTTTCTTCTTCCTAGTACTATTTACCTCTTCCTAGTACTATTTTCCTCTTCCTAGTACTATTTTCCTCTTCCTAGTACATTTTTCATTTTCGTAATAATATTTTCCACTTCCTAATACTATTTTCCTCTTCCTAGTACTTTTTCCTCTTCTTAGTACTATTTTTCTCTTCCTATTACATTTTTCCTCTTCCTAGTACTATTTTCCTCTTCCTAGTACGCCTTTCCTCTTCTTAGTACATCTTTCCTCTTCCTAGTACTTTTTTCCTCTTCTTAGTACTATTTTCCTCTTCCTAATACTATTTTAGACTTCCTATTACTATTCTTCTCTTCCTAGTACTTTTTTCCTCTTCCTAGTAATATTTCCTCTTCCTAGTACATTTTTCATCTTTGTAGTATTATTTTCCTCTTCCTAGTACTTTTTCTCTTTCTGTTACTTTTTTCCTATTCTTAGTACTTTTTTTCACTTACTAGTTCTATTTTCCTCTTCCTAGTCCTCTTTTCCCCTGCCTAATACTTTTTTCCACTTCCTAGTACATTTTTCCACTTCCTAGTACTCCTCATAAGACATGCCATGGAAGTAGCGATAAAGAAACGAAAGGCTTGCAACGTTTCGTCTATGGCAAAGGGTTTGTAGGGTGGAAAATACCTTTTCACCCACAAGGCCGTGTAGACGCTTTAGAAATCAAAACAGCCCAGGTATAGCAGCCGCACATCATTTTTGTTCTGATCTGGATGTTATAAAGATAGAGCATATACTATTTACATTATTCGGACTATTGTCCTCATCTTTGTTGCCATATTTATCACAGCGTTTCAGACGTTGTACGCTCCGGCTTTCTTCAAGTGGTTGCATTGAACCTTTTATTTCGCTCGCTGGGGTAGACTGTTCTTGTTCTACGTGCCATGTCAAATGGATGTCAGTTATCTCCAGTTAATTCACCAAGTTCTCCACTGACTTAACCAGGTATTGAACTCACAATTCTTTGGGTCCTGTCACTGGATCTAACCAACCTCTTTATCCACTGTGCCATGTATCCTTAAGGACATCTGCGAATTTCTGGGACTTATAAACTTAATGTCTTCATCAACCATTTTTACCATTCCACTTATTTCAATATTTTACTGTTATCATTGAATTTTTTTTTACCAAAGCTCATATTGAATTTTTTTTTATTATTGCTTTTCTCTGGCACTCCTTATTACTGGTTCCCATACTGTATTCATTTCTATGCTTGGTCGGCTCAGAAGATTTTTGTTGCCTAGCATATGTGCTGAATCATTAAGTTTACGAATTTTCCAATGATACTCTTTGTCTATGATTCCAACCTGATCCCACAGAGGGCGGTGATCTCCCTTCTCTCTCCATCTGTGTTCAGCCACGCCTGATTTTTCCACTCCCCCTCGTGTTACAGCTTTCTGGTGTCCTTGAAGCCTCACCTTAAGGGGGCGGCCTGTCTCCCCTTTATATTTCTTTCCGCATAGATATAGCATAGTAGGACGAGTCAGATACTTCCTGGAACGGTACAAGGGACTAGTCATTTTTCTCAACATCGCAATGAATCGTATATGAGTTAGACTTGAGGTCGTGATAGAAATTGAGTCCTAATAGACGTTAGACAAGGTGCCTCGTTAAGACAACACCCATTTATTATGACAGGTGAATTTTAAAGGTCTTCTTGATGGTGGTGTGACGTTACTAGTTTCGTATTGTTCGTATTGGATTTTACAAGCCAGTCCTTTCTTCATTGAGCCACCTGGACTAAGTTGATATGAAATGAGATGTTAGGTTCTGTTCTTGCATTATCCACATAGATCAGTGGTCCCCAAACGGTGCAGCATGCCTCGTAGGCGCGGAGGAAGAGAATAGCAGGTGATGCGGAATGACTGAATAACAATCAAACATTTAGAAACAGTTTTAAAAATTCATATACCAAAAATAAATTTAAAATATTATTATGGATTTCTTGTAATTGCATGCATGAGTTCCAATATAGTTATAAATAATTTTGACCATTTTTATCATTGTGATATTTTTGCATTATATCAAGTATTAAGAATATAATAACTAGGGACCGCAAATTGGAGGAGAGAGTTATCAATGATAATGTTCCGACTTCGTATCCACGGTTATCTCCCTTTAACCCTCTCTCCGTTTTCTTCCTATTTTTAAAGTTACAAGTGACCTTGCCATATATTATTTACGACGAACAATTTATAACATAAATTTGGTGATATATATTATTCTATATGTTACCCCTTTTAAATTCCTTGAGGAACATAGGGCCGCAAGATATCGCCCCGTTTTCTGTAACAATCCAGTATTCTTTAAGTGAGTAGTGTGTTAGCCTACTAAACTGCCCTCAACCTAGAGGATAAGGTTTTGAATTCAGAATTTTCCTTCTCCTAGACCAGTTGCCAACCAAGGCTATAGAACCCAGTCTGTCCTACTATTTACCCATAGCTGGGGGGAGAAGGAGGGGATTCATATTTTTCCCAAGGGTATTAGCGCTGGAATATCAAATTCGGCTCTCCGATTCCTCAATCGGTGCCGCTATCCATTACTCCATCGTACCTCCTTGGGTGACGTTCGAACAAATTTTAAATCCGAAAATGCTACCCAATGAAAATAAATTTGGGAACCACTGGCATAGATACTCACGAATTACCGAAGTATGCTCTTAGGCTGATCTTTAATATAGAGTAGAAAGCCTGTAGCGGAGGGCCTTGTGAATCACCCTCATTTATCTCTAGGCCTTCCGATGACTGACTTTTAAAACGACCTTCAGTGACCGACCTGTTAGGAAGGGTTTCATAATTGAGAGAGCCCTGCCAGAGATTCCATAGCCGGATAGTTTATGTAGCAGACCTGATGCTACACCTTACCAAAGTTACTGGGATTTTTAATTCATTCTTCAAAGAGAAATATTTTGCTTGCATATTGCTCTTAACACGTAAATGCCATAACGCCAACATTAAAAGCCAAATTTTAAAAAGAGGCAACTAAGATCTATAATTACAGTTTTGTCTCCAAGCATTAAGATCTTGGGAAATGATAACAGCTGAACCAATATCCAAGAGGATTCGATCAAAAAGGAGAGTTTTTGCATAAACTGTCTTCCTACTCTTACAAATATAAGAGCGGTTAAGTAAAATATTTCCATCGATTAAATTGCATTAAAATTCACTGAAAATTCATATACACACGAATTTTGTAGAAGAGGCAATACAGCGACATCAGGTTTAAAGTTCAAAGTGTTCCCAGGGTACGCTCGTTTTTCCTTAAGATAACCGAGTTATCTGCTGTTCATGAGTTCAATCTTCGGGTTAGTAATTACACTAAGTCATATATTCTGTAGTTCAGTGGAAAAAGACAGGATATATACAGAATGAATTAACTCGAAATGCTCAACAAATACAAGAATATTCACATATGACAACAAACTACTCTCACTATAAATTGAAAAAAGTGTTCGTTTCAAAATTCTCTGAAGCTTACCAACTACCTAAAGAAAGTTTGGTTTGGCTTGTTTTGTTTTACGGCATATCAACCTCAATGGGTCATTTAATGCCGACAACATTTTTTTCCTGGTAATATTTTTGCTTTGTCAAAAATCTATTTCTGTTAATATTTTTTCCTCATATAATTTTTTTTTTTCAAAAACACATAGCTGGTAATATTTTTAAAAAAAAGTATAGCTGGTAATATTAGTTTTTCCAAAAACGTATAGCTGGTAATTTCTTTCCAAAAACGTATAGCTGGCAACATTATTTTTTCAAAAACATTATCAGAGGCCTTGTTTGTTGGACGTAGTTTATCGTCATACCCAGGACGCTGATGTAGTTTATCGTTTTACTCAGGACGCGGATGTAGTTTATCGTCATACCCAGGACGCGGATGTAGTTTATCGTCATACCCAGGACGCGGATGTAGTTTATCGTCATACCCAGGACGCGGATGTAGTTTATCGTCATACCCAGGACGCGGATGTAGTTTATCGTCTTACCCAGGACGCGGATGTAGTTTATCGTCATACCCAGGACGCGGATGTAGTTTATCGTCATACCCAGGACGCGGATGTAGTTTATCGTCATACCCAGGACGCGGATGTAGTTTATCGTCATACCCAGGACGCGGATGTAGTTTATCGTCATACCCAGGACGCGGATGTAGTTTATCGTCTTACCCAGGACGCGGATGTAGTTTATCGTCTTACCCAGGACGACCTAAAGAAATCTGAATGGTGCAACAGCTGACGACGAAGGACACTAGTGCCAGTAAATCGGTGTATAATAATGTTTATTCACCGTCATAAAAATGATGATCATAATTTTAAAAGTTATGAGAATTCCATGTTTAAAAATTATGTTAATTCTTTGTCATAAACCTTATGATCCGCGTCATACAAATTATGATAATTCCTAGTTTCAAAATTCATTATAATTCCCTATCTAAAACTTATATTTCCTAGTTTCAAAAGGTATTACTCCTCTTTTAAAAGTTATGACTATTCTTAGTCATAAAAATCATAATACTACTTCGTCATAAAAATTATTATCCGTGTCATAAGATGATTCCTAGTTTCAAAATTAACAATAATTCTCCGTCAAAAATTATATTTCCTTCAGTATCTGTCTATATTTAATGAGATGAGGTATTATGTACACTATTTACATTATTCTGACTATTGTCCTCATCTTTGTCGCCATATTTAGTACAACGTTTCGGCCTTTCAGTATCTGTCTATATTTCTGACATGAGGTATTATGTACACTATTTACATTATTCGGACTATTGTCCTCATCTTTGTCGCCATATTTATTACAACGTTTCGGCCTTTCAGTATCTGTCTATATTTCTGACATGAGGTATTATGTACACTATTTACATTATTCGGACTAATTTCCTAATCTTTGTCGCCATATTTATTACAACGTTTCGGCCTTTCAGTATCTGTCTATATTTCTGAGATGAGGTATTATGTACACTATTTACATTATTCGGACTATTGTCCTCATTTTTGTCGCCATATTTATTGCAACGTTTCGGCCTTTCAGTATCTGTCTATATTTCTGAGATGAGGTATTATGTTCACTATTTACGTTATTCGGACTATTGTCCTCATCTTTGTCGCCATATTTATTACAACGTTTCGGCCTTTCAGTATCTGTCTATATTTCTGACATGAGGTATTATGTACACTATTTAAATTATTCGGACTATTTTCCTAATCTTTGGCGCCATATTTATTACAACGTTTCGGTCGTTGTACGCTCCGGCCTTCTTCAGGTGGTTGGAATGTCGGACTGAACCCTTTATTTCGTTCATTTCCTTATTTCAAAAGTTATAATTCATCGTTTACAAATTAGTCATAAAAATTATGATAATTCTTAGTCATAAAAATTATGATAATTCATTATCTAAAATAATTATTAAGTATGATGAAGTCGGAAGTGAAGTTTATGAGGATATAGAGGATAGATAATGATTGACAAAAAATTATGATAATTTCCCCGCATAAAAATTATGATAGTTCATCGTCTCAAAAATTATAATTCCTCGTCATAAAAAGTTTGATAATTTCTCGTCATAAAACCTTTTTTTCTTATTTATGTTCACCTAAAACAAAGAACAAAATTCGCTGAATGAGGAGAATGATATAAATGAATGAGGAGGAAGTAAAAATTGAAGATGATGAGGATATGGTGGATAGATAACAATTCATCATTCCTTGTTTCAAAAATTATGATAGTTCCTCGTTATAAAAATTATGTCTTTGTCTCGATAATTATAATACCACGTCATGAAAATTATAATCGAACCTAACACGATTCAGAAAAAGAGACGGCTAAAATAGCGCCACAAAAAAAAATTGCACAAATGTCGAACCATTTAGCTTATCTTTACAGATACAAAGATCTGAAACGAATCTCCAATCCGATTAACTATTAAAACATCGGTCAATTCCGGGAAACGTGCGTATAAAATTTAACCTTTCTTTTTGCTTCTAATTGTGTTTCCGATACACAGACAAATAAGACAGAAACAGACAAATAATGCTGTTTGGTATATGAGATAATATTCTGCAATGGAATTTGGAAATTGTAAGACGGAAATTCTAACCAATAAAATTTGTTCTCTGAAACAAATGCCAACCTCGCTCATACTTCAGGGAATTGTTCACGTTTAATCGATCAAACATACAGCAGAAATAGAAAAGTAGAACGCAATATGGAAGAAACTTGCAAACTCAACTGCTTCTACTCCATTATCGTCTGCTCATCCGTCTGCCTGCATTCAAACAGTATACCCCGAATGCAGACGATACAAGGAGGCATTGCTTCGATATGCTCGCTATTATTTTTTTATTTTTCACTGAAATATTTGGCACTTAATGCAAGAATTTCTTCCTAGCCATTTGCGACCGTAACCGGAAACGTTGTGCCAAACCATTACCACTGGCTTTGTCTTCTATTACTAAATTATAAGGAGCTTTCTCCATTTTTTACCACGTGCATCACAATACATTCCTCAGGGGTGATTCATGTGTGTTTTATAGAAAGGTTACCTCTCGATGGGATTGAGGAGGGGAATCTAAGTGGAAA
>OZ038499.1:11405125-11440125 GCA_964036315.1 Acanthosepion esculentum | reverse complement strand
TGTATTGATCACTTTTTTAGTTAGTTGTTTACTCGTGTCGAGGTTTTTTTCTTTGGGCTTTGAACCTGTAAGCTGTACGATTATTTTCGACAGACGTTCATGTTCGTTCTTTTTTTAAAACCTTTTTTCCCTTCGATATTGATTTGATTATTGGCAAATCAAGAAACCGAAGGTTTTTCGAGACGAGTATAGTTACCTATATTTATATATACATACATACATACATATATATATATATATATATATATATATATATATATATATATATATATATATATATATATATATGGCTGATACTAACCGCCAAGAAAATGACTTATTGCGATCACATTTACTCAATTGCTAGATCAGCACCTAGGTTCACTGTGTTGTGATAGACAATTTTCTTCGTCAGAGATTCTTGATAAAATCAAAGAATCTGCAATATTAGAGGTCTTGCTATCGGTATTTGAAATTCTAAACTTTGTGTTAATGAATTGAATCCTGCTTCATCTATGTGCCGTGTCCCTTCAGTACGTTGGTGAACTTGGCTCTCCACAATTTCCTATCTTCTGTGGTTCCTAATAAAATTTATCTTTTTGTTATCTCTTCTAGACCGTCTTCCGTCACCCATTTACTTATGCTCGCTACGTAGGTTATTCGTTGCTTTCACCTGTCTCTTCTACCTTCAATCTGTCCTGTGAGTATCAAATTTTCCAAGCCTTCTGTCCTATTTATGTGCTCTAGAAATTTCAACTGTCTCTTCGTGATGTTAAGTGTAAATATATATGTGTGTGTGTCAAAAATAGAGTATATCTGTAAAAGGACAATATGAATGAAGACAAAAGGAAAACTTATCTTAGCCGAAGGGGTTTCGACCCCCGAGGGACTTCATCAAGGCAAATGCTAGGATTTCGTATATAAATACTTATTACAAAATAAAATCCTCGCGTTTTCCTTTTGTCTTTATTCACATTACAATATGCATCAATAGAAGCGTTATTTTTAGATGCCTGTATTTAAGTAGACGCCCCGTTTCATTTTAAATAGCATTTATTTCTCGCTCCCCCCCGTGAGATGAGGCTGAAATAATAGACAAAGAAAGTCACTTGAAGATACGAAAACTTAAGGAATCAGCACATATGCTATGTCATGAAAATCTTCTAAGCCGGTTAAGCATAGAAATGACTACAATATGGGAATCAGTAATACGGAGTGCTAGAGAGAAGCAATAATATTAATAATAATAATAAATTGCAGTATGAGCTCTGGTAAAAAAAAGTTTTACTGAGACATTGAGTTTATAAGTCCCAAAAAATTAAAACACTGATGTCATCAAGAACATCAGCGGATAAAAGTGTTGGTTGGGTCCAGTGACTTCACCCCCAAAAGTTCTGAGTTCATTACCTGGCTATTTCAGTGTTGAATTAAAGGGAAATAAGTGAGACATACGGAAGTGGCGTGGCACGTGTATTTAGAACAATCTATCCCGGTGGACGAAATAAAGGGTTCAGTTCGAAATTACAATCACCTGAAGAAGACCCGAGCGTACAACAGCCGAAACGTCGTGAACATGACAATAAAAATGAGGACAGCAGTCCGTACAATGTAAATAATATAAATAGTATTTATTTCGTCTTCCGGCCTGAAATTAATACCATTAAAAATAAAACGGGGCATCTATTTAAATACGGTTATCCATTAAAAATAATGTTTGAAGAAATAAAAATGTCTCGAATTAAAAAATAAAATCTATGCAGAGAAGCTCAAATATTTAACGTTACAATATGAGAAATCAATGTGTATTTTATAGTTGTCGAACTTACAAGAAACGTATTCGATTATTAACTTAAGAATTATGATTCCTCAGAAGTTCAATTACCTAAACCGTAAAAATATAAGCTGTCTTTTTCATCCCCTTTATAATAATTTGTTTCATTCTGTTTAGGTAACAGATGGCACATAGAAAATCTCAATGTGTTTCGTTTTGGGATTGGTCTTACGTTGTTGCTTATTCTCTCTTACTCTTTTGATTTGATCACTATTGTTGAGGGGTCTCCCCTTTTTACACAAATGGACTCACCCAAGGTATGCATATACTACTACCAGTGAATAGCCGGCAGAACGTTTGGACAGTCAAGTAACAGTAGTAATAGAACGTTGAGTCTGTAGAGTAGAACAGTAGAATAACGTAGCGGCAAGAGTCACAGTAACAAGCACGTAGACCCAGTAAGACGTCATACGTCGATACCAAAGACTTTATATATATATTTGTCTACTAACCCTGCATTCCTGGAACTACTAACCTGTATTACCAATTTGTATTTTTCGTTAATACATTCATTTTCCTATATTCATTCTTGGCGTTTGTTATTATTTGATACCGGATTTCATCCCGGAATCCACAACAACTATCAACCTCGAATAGCATACCTAAACATTGTGCTTCTTCCAGCGATTCGATCATTCACACTACGTTATCCATGACCTGCCTAAATCTTTCATCAGTTTTAAAATGTCTTTATTTTCTTAAAATAAAAAATCATGTACAAATGTTGCCTATCATTAAATCCTCAACGTTAGAATCGAGAAATTTCGATTGTTATCACAAATATTTATTTTAAATACTTTCTGATGTGAGTTTTGTCAAAATTTAATCAAAAGTGATCGTTTTAATGATTAGTTTGTTTGTTGTGTTTCACGGCATATCAATCTCAATGGATTATTTAATACCGACAACCTCTTTTTTTTCCGGGTAATATTTTGTTTTGTCAAAATTCTATTTCTGGTAATATTTTTCTTCAAAAGTATATAGCTGGTAATATTATTTTAAAACATGTATTGCTGGTAATATTTAAAAAAAAAACGTATTGCTGGTAATAGTTTTTTTTTTCAAAAATATATTGCTCGTAATAGCTTGTTTTTTTTTTTTTTAAATATATTGCTGGTAATAGTTTTTTTCTTCAAAGACTTAATTCTGATAATAAATTTTACAAAATATTTGTGGTATTAAAACCTATTTTTACACTTTCATGGTGCTTTTTACCTCAGTTTCGGTGTTAACTATTTGCCCATAGCTGGGACCCTAACAGGTGCTACCACCCCGGGTCAGGGTGGATCTGGGAACACCAGCAATTAAGAGGTGGTTCCACGCTCCTCAAAACCTCCTGATCAGAGGCCTTGCTGCTGGATGCAGTTTATCGTCTTACTCAGGACACGGATGCAGTTTATCGTCTTACTCAGGACACGGATGCAGTTTATCGTCTTACTTAGGACAGGGATGCAGTTTATCGTCTTACCCAGGACACGGATGTAGTTTATCGTCTTACCCAGGACACGGATGTAGTTTATCGTCTTACTCAGGACACGGATGTAGTTTATCGTCTTACTCAGGACACGGATGCAGTCTACGTCTTACTCAGGACACGGATGCAGTTTATCGTCTTACTCAGGACACGGATGTAGTTTATCGTCTTACCCAGGACACGGATGCAGTTTATCGTCTTACTCAGGACACGGATGCAGTTTATCGTCTTACTCAGGACACGGATGCAGTTTATCGTCTTACTTAGGACAGGGATGCAGTTTATCGTCTTACCCAGGACACGGATGTAGTTTATCGTCTTACCCAGGACACGGATGTAGTTTATCGTCTTACTCAGGACACGGATGTAGTTTATCGTCTTACTCAGGACACGGATGCAGTCTACGTCTTACTCAGGACACGGATGCAGTTTATCGTCTTACCCAGGACACGGATGCAGTTTATCGTCTTACTCAGGACACGGATGCAGTTTATCGTCTTACCCAGGATGTATAATTTTAGGTTAAGTATATGAAATCTCAAGAGAAGAGTATTGAAGCGGACTTAGGTGCCAGTGGATGGTTGCCCTTAGAAATTGAAAAAAAATGTATAATAAAATAAAAGTATATTTTCGAATAAGGTGTACTCATATTCAACTCATATTCAATAAATTCACCCTGACACTCGATTAGTTATTATTCGTTCATGTTGAAGATCACGTCCACAACGAGTACTTAGCATTATGGGGCCGCTGTTTAGTCTTCCTCTCGATGTGTACGAGACTGGTTCAGATCAGGTGAGGTGGTCATATAATGCGTATCACAAGTTTTGTCGGCTGGCAACTCCTACAATCTGATTTGATTTATTTTTATTTTTTATTTACTTATTTCATTTTATTTTTTACGGTTTGACAATCTTTTGCGGGTTATTTAAAGCCAGAAAATATTTTTAGATTCTAAGAAATGTTTGGAGAAAAATAATGATTTACTGGTTCAAGTCCTACTAATTAGCCATTGCTCGGGGAAGGAGACATGTGTTCAAACATTTACCAATATTATTTGCGTGTGAGTGGATATAACGAAACCCACTGGAATTGGAACACGGCTCTCCGGTTTCGAATTTATCCATTAAGAGAAACGGAAGTAGCTCCTGTAATAAAAGTGGATGAAAATGAGAGAGAATGAAATAAAGAAGGAAAAAGAAAAAGAAAAAAAAATGGAAATAAAGTGAAATGGCAATAAAAGAAATTGGGAAAGGAAAGGAAAATTTATAGAAGGAAGGAAAAAATGGTATGAAAGAAAAAAGAAGAAAATTGTAAGATAAAAAAATACGAAATCCCTCTTCACCGCAATGGTTGATTTGACTCCGACGCTTCGCGGGCGGAGAGAAGTGGGACATCATGATATTGTCATATTCCACACAATCCCAGGGTCATCACAGACGATATGAACTTGGTGTGCATCACCGTGGGAATCCCCGCAGGGTCCATGTGGAATCACTTCTTCTTCCTTCAATTGCCTTTCAAGAATCCTACCTTCTATTGGTCTTTGTCTATGGTGGGCCTTTTATTTCCTGTGTCAGAATGGAAGTTGCTATGTCAATGTGTTTGATAATGTCGGAATGAGAGATGACAATTTGGTGCTTGATGCATAACATTAGGTAAGGTTGTTGCATTTTATCACTTGCTAAAGCTGTTTTCTCAAATGCACGGTTCACTCTTTATTCATAAGATATGACTGAGAGAGATATGTCAAGATTGTGATAGATACGTACATAAAAAAGAAAGAAAAAGAATACAGACTTAGAAATAAAGAAAGAAAGACAGAAAGAAAGAAAGAAAGAAAGAAAGAAAAAAGAAAGAATCAAGGAAAGATACAGATTTAGACAGAGGGATATGAAGAGACTGAGAATAAATAAATAGATAGATATGAACAAACTGAGAATAGATAGATAGCTAGATAGATGAAAGACAAAAATAGATAGATGAAAAGATATATATAGAGAGAGATAGATAGATAGATATGAAAAGGCTAAGATAGATAGATAGATAGATAGATAGATATGGAAAGTCTTATATAGATAGATAGATATAAAAAGGCTAAGATAGATATGAAAAGGCTAAAATAGATAGATATATGAATAGATAGATAGATAGATAGATATAAAAAGGCTAAGATAGATATATAGATAGATATGAAAAGGCTAAGATAGATATATGAATAGATAGATAGTTAGATAGATATATAGATATGAATAGGCTAAGATAGATAGATAGATAGATATGAAAAGTCTTAGATAGATAGATAGATAGATAGATAGATAGATAGAAAGATAGATATGAAAAGTCTTAGATAGATATATAGATAGATAATAAAAGGCTAAGATAGATATATAGATAGATATCAAAAGCCTAAGATAGATAGATAGATAGATAGATAGATAGATAGATAGATAGATAGATAGATAGATAGAAAAGAAACAGACCGAGAAATAAAAGATTGAACGAAAACACACATTTGATCTAATGATTATCGGAAGATATTTACTCTGCCAATCAATCCAAATTTTGACGGGCAACATTGAAAATCAGAATCCATGATCGTAGATGGAACGCAGACCGCTGGCTCTGTTTCGAAATATGTATGTGATCTCATTCACGCTTTGTTCAAGAAATTCACTGACCTTTCCTTACTATTACATAAAACCAGGGATGCGAAATAAAATGGAAAATAAAATGTCTGTTGCACTTAGTAGGACGCCTTTGTTTGTCTTGAAAAATCAACATTCAGAATTGTAGCTTTTTTTTGGTTTTGGCTTGAACATCTCTGAAAAGACGTAACTATATCAGCTCTGACTTTGCCCTCCCGCCATTCCTTGACATTGTACGGAATACTAAGTGATTGCTTTACAGAAAAGGTGTCCTTAAGATTGGAATTTTGAAAATGTCTTACTTAAAATATTGACGATAAAAGTGTGTGGGATGAAGGAGGTAAGAGAAAAGAGGCGACGAGTCAAATTACTGACCAAACAAAAAGAGATTACCGCAAAGAGGCGCTCAAATTTAGCCACTCAAATTGTTTTTTTCCCCGGTCGAATTTGTCCTGGAAACCGACCAAGCATTTCACACGCCAATGGTCGAAGCAACATTATTTACCGCAGCTTAAGAGAAAAGCAAAGCCAACTGATCGATATGTGTCTTACGAAGACGGTAAGTGATTCGAATCAGGCTGTCCGGTTTCGGGGAGGGGAGAATGGCTGGAGTGTAATCGATGTTTCCAGAAAGTCTGTCCCGATTCCAGGCTGAATGGTTCCCATTGCGGCAGACGATACTCTGCTGGGCAAAACAGATAAAATGAACGGCAAAACAAAATGAAAAGAAACATTAGTGACGCAAAAGAGAAAAGAAAGCGAAGAAGGCAAGAAAATAATAATGGCGATTTAGGAATGGGTTCAGTCAAGAAGAGGGGACGTCAGGGAATGCAGAAACAAAAGAGATGCCAGAATAGATACGCATATATATATATATATATATATATATATATATATATATATATATATATATATATATATATATATATATATAAAGAGGGAGAGAGAGAGAGATTGGGGGAGAGAAGGAGAGAGATAAGGATAAATGTACACGTAAAAGTGGGTGGTCAATTTAAGTGTTTATTGATAGATAGATAGATAGATAGATAGATAAAGAACAGTATGAGATAGATAGATAGATAGATAGATAGATAGATATAAATAAACTGAGATAGAAATGAAAGTGAGATATAAACAAAGCGAGATAATGAGACAAAGAAGAAGAAATAGACACGTAAGAGTCTATCATGAAATTAAAATGCTTATAGATAGGGAGAAACAGGTTTATATATATATATATATATATATATATATATATATATATATATATATATATATATATATATATATATATATATATATATAATATATAAACCATTATGAAATGGACAAATTCCAACAATTATTATAAGACATTTTTATGTTTATACGTTCTTTTTTATAGATACAAATATGTAAGTAAATGCTCTATTTATAATAAGCAGTATTAACGACATTTACCGGCCTACAATTTTCATAGAAAATATGTGTCCTCCGAGAGGAATCGAACCAGTATCCTACACGGAACCGTCATTTCCCATATATATATATATATATATATATATATATATATATATATATATATATATATATATATATATATATATATATATATATATATATATATATATATATATATATATATATATATATATATATATAGATAGATAGATAGATAGATAGATAGATAGATAGATAAATATATATAGATAGATAGATAAATATATATAGATAGATAGATAGATAGATAAATATATATAGATAGATAGATAAATATATATAGATAGATAGATAGATAAATATATATAGATAGATAGATAAATATATATAGATAGATAGAAAGAAACAAGTTATGATAAATATATATATATATATATATATATATAGATAGATAGATAGATAGATAGATAGAAACAAGTTATGATAAATATATATTGATAGAAAAAGGTTTATATATATATATATATATATACAGAGAGAGAGAGAGAGAGAGAGAGAGAGAGGGAAGGAGAGAGAGAAAGAGAGAGATAGAAACCGGTTATAATAAATATATATATATGTAGGTAGATAATATGAAAGTAGGGTTGTAAATCGAGTGAGATATATATAGAGAGAGGGAGATTAGTTACTCTGATAGATAGGATGGTTTGGTGGTTAGATTGGTTAGATCCATATTAAGATAATTAGATGCACAGAAAAAAAAACTTCTTTTCTTCTTAACATTAAATTTAATAAAGGACATTATTACTATCCTATTCTCGTTTGCTAATTCTTTCGTCTATAAATATTTTATCTTCTCGACAATGTTATGCAATCTTTCATAAAAAAAACAACATCTATTTATTTTGCTATAAGGAGAATTCTTTAAAGACCTGATTAAATGTTAATCCGAAGTTCTCATATCTGCACAATTCGTTGGATGATTGGATCTTGTTTTAGCTGCTGAGGAAGTTTAGAATTTCGCGGCGTTATCATGGGGAAATATTACGTTCCTCTGAATTCATTTTGGACATCTCTTTGATTTTATTTTTTAATAAGTCTAATTAGAAGCAGTACTTGTTCTAATCTATTGTTTGTTTCTTTTGGGGAGGGGGAAGACAGTATCATATTGGATGAAGGCCAGCCTACGGTTAACTGTGGTTTCGATGTTCACATGACGACGCTCCTGTTCCATATTGTTGTAAGCTATCTCTTTTTCATCGCCTATACAATAATTTGTTTCATTCTGTTTAGGTAACAGATGGCACACAGAAAATGTCGATGTGTTTCGTTTTGGGATTGCTTATTCTCCCTTACTCTTTTGATTGGATCACTATCAACCTCGAATAGCATGCCTAAACATTGTGCTTCATCCAGCGATAATTATATAGTAATAAACTTTGCAAGCCGTTTTTGACACGCTCGATCATTCACACCTACTTATCCTTAACTTGCATTTTTCTTTCATCAGTTTTTAAATCCCATTTTTTTTTTTGCTTTTCTTAAAATAAAAATGCATATGTATAAATGATTATTATTATTTTTTTGTGACGCATGGTGGCCATTAACAATTAACTATAATAGATAGATAGATAGATAGATTCATAGATAGATAGATAGATAGATAGATAGATAGGAGCAGACTGAGATAGATAGATAGATAGATAGATAGATAGATAGATAGATAGGAACTGACTGAGATAGATAGATAGATAGATAGATAGATAGATAGATAGATAGATAGGAACTGACTGAGATAGATAGATAGATAGATAGATAGATAGATAGATAGATAGATAGGAACTGACTGAGATAGATAGATAGATAGGAACTGACTGAGATAGATAGATAGATAGGAACTGACTGAGATAGATAGATAGATAGATAGATAGATAGATAGATAGATAGATAGATAGATAGATAGATAGATAGATAGGGGCAGTCTGAGATAGATAGATAGATAGGGGCAAACTGAGATAGATAGAGAGATAGATAGATAGATAGATAGATAGGAACTGACTGAGATAGATAGATAGATAGATAGATAGATAGATAGATAGATAGATAGATAGATAGATAGATGATTTGAGTATCGAAGATTTTACAAATACGGGTATGCTTGAGAGTTAAAACGGTTATACGAGTCTCCTATATTGCTTTAACACGTTTTGAATTTATCCGGATCGAACAGAATTGAGGCTTTGAAAGGAATTTTTAATACTACCGTTCACTCAATAGAAGGCTCAAGAACCACTCAAGGTAGAGGGTTGCTTGAATGACGTACGTGATATGAACGTAGTAGGAGGGAAGTAAGTGAAAATTATGATGATACTGACGCGTGACTTAAAGACGTTAAGATTGCAGTGTTAGAGAATGTATCCACGCAGGAGTTTGTTCCACGAAATAGCCGTTTTTGGAACGAGGCTCTCTAAGTATAACATCCTTCTTACGAAATGTGCCTTGTCCTTTCGGTACGTAGGCGATCATGGCTCTCCATTTACCCCTATCCCTTGTAGCTCGCAATAAGTTTTGTCCCTCTGCCACCTCCACCAGACCGCGTTCTGTCATCCACTTAAACCCGCCAGGTATGTAATGCGTTGCTTTCTCTTGTCTCTCTTTCATTCTATTTGACCTGCGAGCATCAGATTTTCCAGGCCTCCCGTTCTCATTACGTGTCCCACAAACTTCAGCTGCCTCTTAAGTATAAGCCTCCTCCTTGTTTGAGCGCTCGGTCCATGATATCCTCAGCATCCTTCTGTAGATCCACATCCCCGTCGCCTCGAGCCTCTTCTTCATCTTTGAGGAGACCGTCCAACATTCGATGCCGTAAAGGAGGATAGATGTCACGTAACAGCTGAGTACTCTTTTCTTTGTTACCAAAGACATTCTCCTGCCTCGCAATCCACTGCCCAGCATTTGGAATGCGTCCTTGGCCACCACAATATGTCTACGGATCTTAATGTCGCATTTGCCATCCTAATGAAACAAATACACGAGGAATAAAGGTTATTCAACGCTGTGAATGCAGCAAGATGGGTCTCGCTTGCAAAGCGCAATCGAGCTCGTCTGAACATTTGCATTCAAAGAAGCGGTAGAGATAGGATTGCACCTTTGAGAATAAGAGCTGCAAGGTGGAAAATAAGTCATCATCCATAAGGCCGCGTAAAGGATTCTGAATCCTACGCAGGCTGGAAGGTGAGATTTGGGCAGCTTCAGCCGAGCTGAGAAAAAATACCGAAAAAATAGCAGCATTTTACATTTAAAAAATAATACAACGTTTCGGCTGTTGTACGCTCCGGCCTTCTTCAGGTGGTTGGAATGTCGAACAGAACCTTTTATTTCGCTCGGTGGGGTAGACAGTTCTATTTCCACGTGCCATGTATAATTGATGTCAGTTATCAGTTATCTCCTGTTAATTCCCCTCTCCAAGTTTTCCACCGCCTTAACCAGGTATTGAACTCACACTCTTTCTCGTTGAGGACACATGACACAGTGGAGAGGGGAATTAACATAGATAACGAGTAACTGACATCCATTAGACATGGCACGTGGAATTAGAACAGTATAGCCGAGCGAGCAAAATAAAGGGTTCAGTTCGACATTCCAACCACTTGAAGAAGGCCGGAGCGTACAACAGTCGAACCGTTGTGATAAATATGACAAGAAAGATGAGGATGATAGTCCGAGCAATGTAAATAGTGTACATAATACTTCATCTCAGAAATATAGACAGATAAAAAAATAATCCTTTTTTTTTTTTTGCATTTCACCCCAAGTAAGGCGGGAGTGACACTAGCACGCAAGGGGTTACAGAGAGAGGGAGCAAGAGTAAAGAGCCGTGATTGAGGAAAGGTTAAAGAGATGGACGATTAGATCAAGGCATCAGAAGATGTCGATTGACATTACATTACAATATTTGAAGACTATAAGGGACAGGAAAGCAAGTAAGGGGAAGAGGGTTCCACAGACGGGAAGTGCGAGACATGAAGCTACATTTAACCGTTTCGACAATGAAAGGGTGGGACCGAAATGCCAACCTAGTAACACGCTTAAATTCATGCAGTTTGGTAACCAGCGAAAGTAGCTTGTCGGAGCAATTACTGTGAAAGTATTTGTAGAAAAGACAGAGGGAAGCAACGGCATATCTGTGAGAAAGTGACTGTAGACGAGATGCCAGATCAGGACCCATTACATTGCATATTCGTCTCTGGATTTTATCTAGGAACTTGAGACGAACAGAGGGGTCTCCAGACCATATATGGCAGCAGTATTCCATTGAGAGAGAGAGAGAGGGGGGAGAGGAGGGAGAGAGATTGAGAGAATTTGACGGGTAGAATAACATTTATCCTTCTGGTAAAAAAATCATCGGCTCGAGTTCAAATTCCGCCCAAGACAGTTTCATTTACTTTCAAACAAATGCCTTATCAAGTTCGCTACTACTACAGCTATCCATTATTACCCACAGAGACTTGCCTTGGCGGTTAACGTTAGAAAAGTTATGGATATATATATATATTACCCGATTTCAACAGGCATGAGTTAAATAGCAGGAAAAACTGGGCTCACAATACTTGATTAGCAGCCAGTCTAAGAGTAATGACTCCACTAATTTTCTCAAAACATTATGGCAAGTCACAGATAACAACAGAAAGAAAGCTGTGGAGAATAATGATCCTGAAGGGACATGGCATCAAACGAAAAATCAACAGAAAACGAACAAGTTTATTTTTAATTCTGACCATGTGTTTTCTACCCCCACCCCTTTATCTTTCGAAAAAGAGGTATGCAAGTATATTGATAAAAAAGGAAAAAAGCGTTAGATTGATGATCCGAAGTTCTTTAGTATTTTTATTTTTATTTCTAAAAAACAGTGCTCGATAAACAAGTAGAGCCTAGATCATAATTATTTTTATATATATATATATATATATAATTAAGTAATTCATTGAGTCTGAAAGAAACCTCAACAGAATGCAGAAGGCACTGGACGGCCGTTTCGTCCTATATTTGGGACTCATCAGCAGTGCGAATCCACTACCGAGAATTGAAACCCTGACAGCCGAGTTATCAAGCAAACGTCATACCAACTGTTCCAACGGGCCTCGGTGACAAAGAGGCCTCGGTGACTCAATATAGCGCCGCTCGCTCACATATTCCGTGGCGGAACTCAACTGAAATTCTCTGTAACCATAGGACTGTGCCCCCTGGAGCCACGACTACTATCACCAAGCCGCTCAAACTATATATATATATATATATATATATATATATATATATATATATATATATTGATGTGCTGTGTTGTATCTTGCCCTTCTGGTTTGGTTTGTCCAAAATGAATTCTTCTTCCCCCCCTTTTTTAAGCTGTCATCTTAACTCTGTTTTCTCATCGATCAGATACCTAACTGATTTCGCTTCCACCAAACGGCCAGCCAGCAGCAATTCTTCCGAATCCATTCACTCACCAACCAGCCTTAGTTCGATTCCGCACTTCGAGTTTTCTTTCCCGCGGTTACTGATTCAATATTACTCCTTTAGCCTTTTTATGATAATGATGTGAAATAATTACATCGAAACATCATACGCCATATTTGTTATCCTAACCTCGTTTTGGAACAAAATAAATGACCGTTTGCTTTGCAACCATTTTATTTATTTATTTATTTATTTATTATTACATTCTTTTTTCTTTATGCATACGCCTAATGATATATAGATAATCGATATACCAATTTAAAGATCTGCATCTCCTCTTTCAGGTAGAGTTTGAATTCTTTAGATTCCTTTTATTGTTTCCCACTTTTTATAAAATATCGAAACGAAGATGAAGCAATGCAATTTTAGTGTCATTCTACCCCAGAAGGCTAAATTCAACAATTGCGATGCTGAACCCACCCGCAAGCGATCTTGTGTTAACTTTTGGTGATCTGGTTCTCCAAGGTTATCATGATTCTGGTTGCAAGTCATCACTGGTGGAAAAATGAGGGTACCAATAGAGGCTAATCCAGAAACAAATACTCGGTCATTGTAAGCAAAACTGCAGTATGGGTGTCTGTGCAGCAATCGGTAATGTGAAAAAAATACAAGATTGGTACCCAATCGTTTCATTGATGTTCGGCACGTTGCATGTTTTGACACTTGATATGATTTCGCTTGATTGCTTGGAGTTAGGAATACATCGACTGCACCCCGCGAAGTGATGGTAACACCTCTGCCAGAAAGGGACTATTCATTTACAATAGCCATGTCTACCTTTTTGACACTCGTGCAAACAAAAGCTGTTTACATTTTTGACTCTCGTGCAAAGCAAATCCATGTTTATCCTTTTCATTCTCATGGAAACAAAAACTATATCTACGTTTTTGACTTAAAGTTGAGAAGTCAAGCTTACAACTATTACAATATGGTAACATTTTTATGGATTGTCCAAGTTTCACATTACTAACCTCATTCAAGAAACATTATGTGGTAATTAAAAATTCTAGTTACAGAACATGGATAAAGTTTACAAAGACAAATTTTCTGGACAAAAAATTGAAAACTGAAAATAATGATAACAAAATTAATGTGAAATGTATACTCCTTGTTCTGAAACTGGGTTTAAATGTCTTATAATTTGATTTTGTGTGCTGTTGTATTATTTTTATATGGAACAGATTGCACAGCATCCAGGATAGCACTCCAAACTTTATTTTGGTAAATAGCCATCTGCCAATGTAAAGCTCTTGCTTGCAACTGGGTTACTTTCAAGTGAACAAACTGGCCACTTCATTAAACAAGTGTGTTTAAAATTCATTTCATTCAGCTATCTATTAGTTTTCTTTAATATGAGGGAGCATTGTCAGGGATGAAAATCATTTTCATGAAAGTGGTAGATTTCTTCTTGAAACATGGCTCCATGTGAGCCTTCAAAAGACTAATGTATTTATTATTTTGTTTTTCATCATTTCACCCCAAGTCAATGCAAGGGTTTACTGAGAATGAAAGAAACTGAGAATATATTGAGGGTGGAGAGGACATTAAAAGAACAGTCTTCAAGAGGACAGAAGATAACGACTGACATTGCATTTAAATCTTTGAAGGTTGTAGTTAAGAGGAAAGCACGAAACTGGAAGAGAGTTCCACATGTGAGAAGTGTGAGAGGAAAAACCCTTGGTATAGAACTTACACTTAGCAATTACGTCAGTGAAATGATAAAACCTAGCTGCTAATCTAGTACCGTGCTTAAATTTGTGAAGTCGAGGTACTTCATCAGAGGAAAGCTCATCAGAACAATTGCCGTGAAAATATTTATACAATAGGCAGAGGGATGTTATGATGAGCTGCCATCTTAATTCCGTCTAAAACTTCATATGAATTGATCACTGATATCATATATTGCCCCATACTAAAGTAATGTGTTGCTCATTTCATTTTTGTAATGGATGTCTTTAAAAAAAAAGTTTAGTGAAGAGGTTTACATGTTTTGCCACTCCTTCTACGATTCAAAATGTTGTACTTTTCAACACTTTCCAACTGACGCAGCACATAAAATCTTCATAACTTGAAAAGGAATTTTTTTTAAATTCTTTCTTAATATGTGACACGGATTTGTAAGATAATGTCCTCAACTTGACTTCGCAAGAACTTCATTAGTGTCATCCAGAATCTTCAGTTAACTTATTCGTAATTCGGTGATACCAGCTAAACATGCTTGCAATTCTCAACATTGTTTTAGATTCTTCAAGCTCTAAAATTATTAAAAATATCCCTTTATTCATCAAATTTGCCTTGCTTTAAAACTTTGAACTCTCAATGTGGCTATTAATTTGAAATTCAGGACATTTCACACAAAAGGCTGATATTCGTTTGCAAGTGTTCAAAATGAACCCGACTTCATACTAAATGTGCAAACCAAACGTATATCTACCTTTTTGTTCGTCGTACGATCGTGACCCATTTTTCCTTTTTGACTCGTGAAAACCGACGTACCTTTTTGACTCGTGAAAACCGACCTACCTTTTTTGACTCGTGAGAACCGACCTATCTTTTTGACTTGTGAAAACCGACGTACCTTTTTGACTCGTGAGAACCGACGTACCTTTTTGACTCTAGTGCAAAACGAACCCCTGTCTCTCTTTTCAACAGTTATGCAAACCAAATCCATGACTCATTTTTTTAATTCTCATGCAACGCAAACTTTTATCTTGCAGTCTATTGTACGATAGATTTCACCATTGTATAACCAGGAAAAGGCTAATATACTCTTAAACAAAACAAATCTAACCTTTTTCTGTAAGTTGCTTGTTCGTTTAAAAGATAATACTTTCCTCGACTATTGATGAAAAGAGGTTTCTGTGTGTTCCTGTGGTTGCCTTTGGGTGAATTTGAAGTGCTTGGTATTTACTAAATCCACACCCTAAATTTTATTATGGACTCAGAGCACGTGCCATGACTGCTTTTCTTCTTATTCCAGATCATAGATTCTCCTTTGAAAAAATTTACTTTAAGTGTTATTTCTTGGAACAATCAGCAGAGGATGTTGATTTTCTATTCAATATAATGACGTTTCTAATAGCTATTAATGTTAGAATTTATTCAAATTCTTTTAAAACTTGTAGCTGAAAACGGCCATTTATTTTGTTGTAACCTGATATAAGAATTTGTAAAACCTGAATTTAACATTTTCCATCGAGTGGTATCAATCGATTGTATATTTAAAATAAAAAATTGATGCGAAAATTTCTTATTTGGTTCAAGTATTGCCTACGTCTGTGTTGTGTGTATGATTCATATGTGTCTGTGCGATTTAATGTACAAACAAATAAACGTATACACACACATACACAACATTTGACTGAGTTTGAAATAAGAGATTGGAATAAGTTCGCACTCAGTCTGAACAACCCATACCCTGGATGAACAATAAAAGAATAAAGTTGGCGGTAAGAAATTAAAAAATGAAAAGATATCAGCTTTAATTTTCGGCAAAAGGTAAACGCTAAAAATTCTGAAGACCTACAAAGGTACGGTGGAGTAATGGATAGATGCTCCAGTTCAAAATCCAGTCGAAGAAGAAGAAGGTGGAGTAGTAGAAGAAGTAGGTGGAACTGAAGAAGAAGAAGAAGAAGAAGAAGAAGAAGAAGAAGAAGAAGAAGAAGAAGAAGAAGAAGAAGAAGTAGGTGGAGGAGGAAGAAAAGAAGAAGAAGAAGAGGAGGAAGATGAAGAAGTAGGAGGAGTAGGAAGAGGAGAAGGAGGTGGAAGAAGGAGAAGAAGAAGAAGACGTAGGTGAAGGAGGAAGAAAAGAAGAAGAAGAAGAGGAGGAGGAGGAGGAAGATGAAGAAGTAGGAGGAGTAGGAAGAGGAGAAGGAGGTGGAAGAAGAAGAAGAAGAAGAAGTAGGTGAAGGAGGAAGAAAAGAAGAAGAAGTAGAGGAGGAGGAGGAGGAAGATGAAGAAGTAGGAGGAGTAGGAAGAGGAGAAGGAGGTGGAAGAAGAAGAAGAAGGAGGAGGAGGAGGAGGAGGAGGAAGAAGAAGAAGTTGTATCTTATTGCCACGTAGCTTACCAAGCGTTGTGCCCAGCCTCAAGACGAAAAATAGGTGACTCTGTTGCATCAAATAATGAAAATGGATATTGTCCATGGATGATTCCAAAAGTTCGTCCAATTCACTCAACACCAATAACCAAAATGAAAGACAGACAGATACAGGTGAATGAGAGAGGATGATGGAGTTATTTGCGCACGCGCACACCACGCGATGGAACACACGAAAAGATTGTGTGTTAATAAGTATTGCTGATATAGCTCGGGAAAAAAAAAAACTCTTTCAATAAGTTCCTAAGAAAAACCTGTTGCCTTTGGTCTCAAGTGAAAGACTTGGAAAATGACAGAATCAAAGAAGAAATCCACGAAAGTAAATAAATTAATAAATATATTATTATTATTATTATTATTATTATTATTATTATTATTATTATTATTATTATTATTATTATTATAATAATAATGGAATCAAGAACATGGAAAAATATGAAAAGGAAGGTGAAGGGAATCAAAGATGAATTTGACCGCAGGTTTATGACAGCGACGTTAATCGTGCGCAGCAATATGCAGCCTCGTCGGCGTAGGCATTCTCGTGACGAACGGTATTCTCTTTGTTGAACGAGAGTCACGTTCTTCTAGAATGCTTCAATGGAATCTGGTGACATTCGCCTATGATTTTTTTTTTCTCCGCAGAGCAAAAAGAACAAAAAGATTAAATCTAAATCTGCACTCTCTCTTTTTTTTTTTAATCGCCATTTTTGATTGTCTGTGCTATTGTCATTCTTACCGACAAGAAAAAAGGTTTCTGCGGTTGACGCCTGAGTTATTTGGTGACATCGTTTCCTGAGTATTGACAAGTCTCAACGTTTTATCATGCCTTACACTAACAGTTCAAGATTGGACTGAGTATCGCTGATATAACGAGAAATAATACGTTTTGTGTTGTAGCAGACCGTGGTGTGAAGATGTGAAGAGATATCAGAAGGTTAAACTTTCCTGCTGGAGGGTCCAGCTACATAAGAATGTCAGACTTTAATTAAGTCCAAAGAAGACAAAGAAAACAAGCAAGACCGATATATATGGGTAAACAAATATATACTAATAACAAGTTACACAAAGACATGAACAGTTACATAGTGTTTGTATGGATAAATTATGTGTGTGTTGTGAGTGTTCGTACGTACGTGTATTGTTCTTAGCGCGTTCCCAGAATTTGGGAAACGCTGTGACTGTGAGAGGTCACCTATTGGTGTAAGTGGAAAAATAACGATTTTACCTCGTCTCCGTGCGAGGTAGCGGCCCAAGGCCTCAGTCGAAAAAGAGAGAGAGGCGAAGGGTCGGCCAGTATTTATAGCCAAGGGAGAGAGACCCCTGTTGAAGGATTAAGGAAACTGAGGAGGAGCTAACTCCGACAGTCAACTGAACGAAATTCTGATAGTTTAAAATATTCTGTCAAAACATTGCTAATGAACACGATACCGATCTCTCTAATATAGTCCAAGGGATTTCAATGAAAGATAACACACATCAGAGATTTCCCCTGTAAGTCGTCGAGGCACGGTTGAAATAATAGCGAATTTTTACGTACGTACTCTGTGAATAAACACGGCAATGACTGACGGTGATCAGTTCGGAGTAGAGCTTTGTAATATTAATAGTATACATTATTGTTTACAAATAACCACTTATCTCCCAAGAGTGCACAGCCGAATTTTTTTATATATTGTAATCCACAGACAGACTGTTTCGTAGCTCATTAGTTTGTTTAGACAAAATCAAGACACCCGATGTCTTCAAGCCTGATTTGGTTTCAATCGGAGATTTTCCCCCTAAGCCATCGGCGCACGTTGAAGCCACTTTTACACAGAATGTCCGTTAGGTGAAACTTTGGCAGGTAGATCCTCTCTCGCTAGTTTTTTTTATTACTAGGTTTTTATACTTTGCTCTATTTGTCTGCATTGAGCACTTTTACGTTTTTCTTGGTTTGGTTGGGTTTGTTTTACGGCATATCAACCTCAATGGGTTATTTAATGCCGACAACATTTTCAGGATAGATTCGTATGAATAGAATATGTATTCTTTGGTTTAGATTGGTTTGGTTTATTTTATTTTACGGCATATCAACTTCAATGGGTTATTTAATGTCGACAACAATTTTAGGATAGATTCGTATGAATAGAATATGTATTCTTTGGTTTAGATTGGTTTGGTTTATTTTGTTTTACGGCATATCAACCTCAATGGGTTATTTAATGCCGACAACATTTTTAGGATAGATTCGTATGAATAGAATATGTATTCTTTGGTTTAGATTGGTTTGGTTTATTTTATTTTACGGCATATCAACTTCAATGGGTTATTTAATGCCGACAACAATTTTAGGATAGATTCGTATGAATAGAATATGTATTCTTTGGTTTAGATTGGTTTGGTTTATTTTATTTTACGGCATATCAACCACAATGGGTTATTTAATGCCGACAACATTTTTAGGGTAGATTCGTATGAATAGAATATGTATTCTTTGGTTTAGATTGGTTTGGTTTATTTTCTTTTATGGCATATCAACCACAATGGGTTATTTAATGCCGACATTTTTAGGATAGATTCATATGAATAGAATATGTATTCTTTGGTTTAGATTGATTTGGTTGGGTTTGTTTTACGGCATATCAACACCTCAATGGGTTATTTAATGCCGACAAAATTTTTATTGTTGGTAATATTTTTTTTTCAAACATGTATTGCTCGTAATATTTTTCCATCAAAAACTCTATTTCTGGTAATATTTTTTTCTAAAAATGTATAACTGGTGATTTATTTTTCCAAAAAGTATTGCTGGTAATAAATTTTCTTCAAAAAATTTATTGCTGGTAACAATATTTTAAAAAAGTATTTCTAGTATAAAGACCTATTTTTACAATTTTATAGTGTTTTGACCCCAGTTTGGGGGTTAACTATTTGTACATAGCCGGAACCCTAACAGCTGCTACCAATCCGAATCAGGGTAGACCTGGGTACACCATCAATTAGGAGGTTGTTCTACGCTCTTCAAAGCCTCCTGATCAGAGGCCTTGCTGTTGGACGTAGTTCATCGTCTTACCCAGGGCGCGGATGTAGTTTATCGTCTTACCCAGGAAGGAGATGTAGTTTATCGTCAATACCCAGGAAGCGGACGTAGTATATTGACTTACTCAGGACGCAGATATAGTTTATCGTCTTACCAAGGACACGGATGTACTTTATCGTCTTAGATTATCGTCTTACCCAGGATGCGGATGTAGATAATCATCATACCCAGGACGCGGATGTAGTTTATCATCATACCCAGGATGCAGATGTAGTTTATCATCATACCCAGGAGGCAGATGTAGTTTATCATCATACCCAGGACGCCGATGTAGTTTATCATCATACCCAGGACGCCGATGTAGTTTATCATCATACCCAGGACACGGATGTAGTTTATCATCATACCCAGGAGGCAGATGTAGTTTATCATCATACCCAGGACGCGGATGTAGTTTATCATCTTACCCAGGATGCAGATGTAGTTTATCATCATACCCAGGATGCAGATATAGTTTATCATCATACCCAGGAGGCAGATGTATGTTATCGTCATACCCAGGACACGGATGTAGTTTATCATCATACCCAGGACGCGGATGTAGTTTATCATCACACCGAGGACGCGGATGTAGTTTATCATCATACCCAGGACACGGATGTAGTTTATCATTATACCCAGGACGCGGTTGTAGTTTATCATCATACCCAGGATGCGGATGTAGTTTATCATCATACCCAGGACGCCGATGTAGTTTATCATGATACCCTGGACGCGGACGTAGTTTATCGTCATACCCAGGACGCGGATGTAGCTTATCGTCATACCCAGGTGGGACGTTTTTCTTAATTTACTCGACTGGTGTTAGTTTTTCTTTTAGCAAGGCATTGAATAGCACTCCAATACTCTAGAAGAAGGAAAACGCTGGATTCAAAACTTTCGACTATGGGTTAAATAGCTTCACTAACTCGAATGTATCTAAATATACTGGGTGCGGCTATACACCCGAAGACATACTTAATAAGGGAGGGGCTTTTTCTAGGTGTAAGAAGACTTTGGAATTCTTAACCACATAAGATACGCAGATGACACAGTACTGCTAGCAGACACGGAAAAGAAATTACAAAACCTCTTACAGAAGGTAGCGAAGGAGAGCGAGAAGAAGGGACTAAGCATAAACAAGAAAACAGAATGCATGGTCATCAGTAAAAGGATGTGCCCAAAATGCGATCTGCAGGTCGGAGAGACTAAAATCAATCAGGTGCGGAAGTTTAAATATCTGAGAAGTGTTTTGACGGAGGGCGGTAAGTGCGACGCTGAGATCTGAAGATATACTGGGATGGCCAAGGACGCATTCCAAAAGCTAGGCCGAGTATTACGAGACAGGAGGATTCTTTGGCAACAAAGAATAGAGCGCTGAGCTGCGACGTGACATCTGTCCTCCTTTACGGCAGCGAACGTTGAACGGCCTCATCAAAGATGAAGAAGAGACTCTAGGCGACGGAGATATGATTCTACAGAAGGATACTGAGAATATCATGGACCGAGCGTACTAGCAACGATGAGGTTTTGGAGAGCATGCAAAGAAGGAGGAATATCAGGAAGAGGCAGATGAAATTTCTGGGACACGTGATGAGAAAGGAGGGCCTGGAGAATCTGACTCTCTCAGGTCGAATAGAGGGCAAGAGAGACAAGGGAAAGTAACGCATGACATACCTAGCGGGCTTAAGCAAGTGGATGACAGAACGTGGTCTGAGGGAGGTGGCAAAGGCATGAAACTTATTGAGAGCTGCAAGGGATGGAGAGTCATAATGGCCTACGTCGTGAAGATACACGGCGCATAAAAAGAAGGAGAATGATGTTTTATTCGTGACGAGCAGCATGGCCCGGCGTTGCCCGTGCTTGATTCAAAAATCTTACGACTCATACAGCAATCGCTATCACTTGACTTAAAATATGTTTGCCCTTCCTTGCCTTTAAACGAGTGCCCTTTGCCGTGCTGATGTTGCTACATGCCTTACTTCTTGCCTATCTCATACTGCGAATTTTTTCTAAGCTCTATACTAAAAATTATATCTGTTACGAAAAAAGAACTAAACAAAATGAACACAAAACGATCAGCTTTAAAAAAAGGACTCGTAACTGGAAAAACCGAATGAAAAAAGAATGTTAACAACAAATACTTTTTCACACCCAACCTAGTTCTGCGGAATCAGAATCAACGTTGAGTTTAAGCAAGCGAATGAGCCAATTGGAGTAAAGTGCCATGCAAATTTTAATTTTTCTCACTTGTGACGAATGCAGCTATCAATTTTTTAGTTAACATTCGTGTCAGTCAACTGTTGGCTCTCACGCTGGCCAATAGAATCTTCCTGCCTATTCGTTGCAGCCAGCTATAAGCTCTCACTCTGGCCAGTAGAAAATGGCTTCAAACTACATGAAAACTGCCGTAGAAGCATGAAAAATCGATTATTTCCACTATCGATGGGAATTGGGAAATGCAAAGTCGGCCCAGGCCTTACTGTTACCTTGGAGCATGTGCATGTAAATTTTGGTGCAAATCCGTCGAAAATTGCGGCCGTGCATTCGTTACACACACACACATCCTGCCTTTTATAGATAGAGATAACTTTTTGGTATGCAGTATATAAAGTTGGTAAATGTCTGCACGGTTCATGTATTTAAAAAAGAAGGAATAGTTGTCTCTCAAAGCTCGAAAGGAACTCATCGCTTTTTAGGGGATGAAGAGATTTTTTTTTGAATGCTATATAAAATTTGCGGAAATCATTCTCTGTGTCTGATATGTTCAGCAATAAACGTTCATGCCTTTGTTTTTCAGCAATATCTCCTGGGATAAAGAAGAAAGTTCTACTGCGTTTGTTGAAACTATACCTCTGCACATTGTCTGTGAAGGAGTTGTTGCTCACAGTGTTGAACATTGGCGTAATGTACGTGAAAAAAGGCTGTCATTGAGCTGTTTTGAGACTAGGCACCCTCAAGCCGTCGATGCGTACCGGCCTTCCAGTACGACCCAATTAGAATCGAACAGGCAACTTAAACATCAGCCCTTAGTTGATATTTATGGGAAAGAGATTTTGTGCGTTTTTATAAACCAAACAGAATTTCATAAATTTTAAGTTTGTTTTCTGTTTTGTCCAACAGGCAATTTTATTTTATTAGAATTATTTACATTATTCAGACATTTATCCTCGTCGTCATTCTCATATTCACAACGTTTCGGCCGTTGTACACTCCAGCCTTCTTCAGGTAATTGGAAATTCGAACCGTACCCTTTATTTCATCCACTATGGTAGATTGTTCTAGTTCCATGTGCCATGCCTCTTCCGGATGTCTCACTTATCTCCATTTAACTCAACTTTCCAAGTTTTTGGTTCACCACTGCCATAGCTAGTTAATGAACTTACGACATTTGGTGTCAAGTCACTGGATCCAACCGACTCTATAATCTATGATGTTTTTGATGATATCAGTGTATTATTTATTTAATTAGAAAAAAATATTTAATGATTAAATATGTACTAATGTTCTCCACTGCCCTGGGCTGGTATTGAACTGGGCCATGTGTCGTTGTAAGTAGGGCAAAAATGATGAGGATAACAGTTTGAAGAATGTAAATAATACAAGTAATCATAATACTTGATTTCAGAGATATAGAGGCCTAAGCGTTCTGGTTATAGCTATAAAGATGAGGATAACAGTCCGAATACATGTAAATAATGCAAGTATCATAATACTTCACTTCAGAGATATAGAGTCAGAAACGGTGTATTTATATGGCAATGAAGATGAGGATAACAGTCCGAATAATGTAAATAATGTGAGTAATCATAATACCTGATCTCTGAGATAAAGAGGCCGAAACGTTGTGAATAAAGCAAAGATGAGGATAACAGTCCGAATAATGTAAATAATGAGAGTTATCATAATACTTCAATTCAAAGATAAAGACACCAAAACGTTGTGTATATGGCTATGAAGATGAGGATTATAATCCGAATAATGTAAATAATGCAAGTTATCATAAGACTTCATTTCACAGATATAGAGCCCGAAACGTTGTGAATATGCCTATGAAGATGAGGATTATAATCCGAATAATTTAAATAACGCAAGTTATCATAATACTTCATTTCAGAGATATAGACACTGAAACGTTGTGAATATGGCAATGAAGATGAGGATTATAATCCGAATAATGTAAATAATGCAAGTTATCATAATACTTCATTTCAGAGATATAGACACCGAAACGTTGTGAATATGGCAATGAAGATGAGGATTATAATCCGAATAATGTAAATAATGCAAGTTATCATGATACTTCATTTCAGAGATATAGACACCGAAACGTTGTGAATATGGCTATGAAGATGAGGATTATAATCCGAATAATGTAAATAATGCAAGTTATCATGATACTTCATTTCAGAGATATAGACACCGAAACGTTGTGAATATGGCTATGAAGATGAGGATTATAATCCGAATAATGTAAATAATGCAAGTTATCATGATACTTCATTTCAGAGATATAGACACCGAAACGTTGTGAATATGGCTATGAAGATGAGGATTACAATCCGAATAATGTAAATAATGCAAGTTATCATAAGACTTCAATTCAGAGATATAGAGGCCGAAACGTTGTGTATATGGCTATGAAGATGAGGATTATAATCCGAATAATGTAAATAATGCAAGTAATCTTAATACTTAATTTCAGAGATATCGACAGATAATTTTATTTTACTTGGTAGATCTGTGACAATTATTTGCCACCCATATCCTTCCAAGTTACTGGTAAACCAGTTTTATCTTGATACAGAGGAAAGATAGGATATAAATGACCTATTTTTTTTTTAAAACAGCTCTTATTTAATAAATTCCTATACGTTAGATACAACCTTGAGAAAAATATTTCTACATTTTTTTGAGGCCTGAGCAGAAGAAAATTCGAACCTGACGTTTTATTAAAGCAATCTAAAGAATGAGATCAATTGTCCGACCAGCTGTTGGAAAATTCCTGAATTATTTGGTAAACTTAGTATGCCCAATAATTTTAATGAGGAGACTTCCAGAAGAAACCAAGAGTTAACAGCGATAGAAAGGAGATATTTTAAGCAGATCATTTCTTTTCTACAGTCTTCCCCAACCAACACGTCCAGCTGTCACCGAGCGGCGTTCCATTTCCGCTATCCAGATGATATAAGTTTATTTTGCCAGGGGATTAACAATGCGTAGAAATGCAGAGATCCGATAAAAAAAAGTAAATAGACATCTCTATTAAAAAAAAAACCTTACACTTTCTCAAACGTTACACTGACATGACATGTAGATAGATGTATTTATTTTTAAACACTAACATCAATCAAAAATCTAATTCCAGCTTAGACTGTTACGTTCACCTTCGTATAACTTTCCTCTAGTAAAGGCATGAAACCCATCTCTTCTCCCTCTGGATATGAATTAAATAGCAGCATAGTCTGGACTCTTTAACCTTGAGCAGTGAACGGTCTTTAAAAGAAGGATATTTCTGAATTCAGTGGTAGGGAAGGCAACGGGGAACTATTCCGTGACCATTCCTAAAATGGCACGGTGAATCACAGATAATAAAGAAAAAATAATTCTTCGAGAGTCATGATCGCCTCCGGTTTGAAGAATACGCCATTGTTTTTTCAATATCTGCCTATATCTCTGAGATGAGGCATTATGGTTACTTGCATTATTTACATTACCCTCATCTTCATTGCCATATTCACAATATTTCAGCCGTTGTATGCTCTGGCTTTCTTCAGATGATCGGAATTTCGAACCAATCCCTTTATTTTATCCCCCGGGGTAGATTGTTCTAGTTCCACGTGCCATGCCTCTTCCAGTGGACAAAATAAAGGTATTGGTTTCTTCTGGAAGTCTCCTCATTAAAATTATTGGGCATACTAAGTTTACCAAATAATTCAGGAATTTTCCAACAGCTGGTCGGACAATTGATCTCATTCTTTAGATTGCTTTAATAAAACTTCAGGTTCGAATTTTCTTATAAGGCTGCGAACGCCTGAAAAGAATGTAAAAATATTTTTTATGAAGGTTGTATCTAACGTATAGGAATTTATTAAATATGAGCTGTTTAAAAAATAAAATAGGACATTTACATTCTCCCTTTCGTCTGTATCAAGCTAAACGTGAATCACCAGTAACTTGGAAGGATATGGGTGCCAAAAAATTGCCACAGATCTACCAACTAAAATAAAATTATCTGTCTATATCTCTGAAATGAGGTATTATTATTATTCGCATTATTTACATTATTCTGATTGTTATCCACATCTTCATAGCTATATTCACAACGTATCGGCCTCTATATCTATGAAATGAAGTATTATGATTGCTTGCATTATTGACATTATTCGGACTGTTATCCTCATCTGTATTGCCATATTCACAATGTTTCGGCCTCTGTATCTCTGAGATGAGGTATTATGATTGCTTGCATTATTTACATTATTCTATTATCCTCATCTTCATTGCCATATTCGACCGTTGTACGCTCCCGCTTTCTTCGGGTGATTATAATTTCGAACCGAACCCTTTATTTCGTCCACCGGGGTAAATTATTCTAGTTCCACGTGTCATACCTCTTCCGGATTTTTCATTTATTTCCCTTTAATTCAACTCACCAAGTTTTATTTCACCACTGCTGTGCCCTGGTACTGAACTCATAACTGTTTGTGTCCAGTCATTGGATCTAACCAACGTCAAAAATTGCAATATGAGTACTGGTAAAAATAATTGTTGCTGAGACATTAGGTTTATAAGTCCCAAAAATTCAGATACGGATGTCCTGAAGGGCACATGGCCCCATGAATAAAGAGTTTGGTTAGATCCAGTGACTAAAGCCAAAGAGTTGTGTGTTCAATACCAAATCACAGCAAAAAAAAAAAAAAATTGTAGAATTGAGTAAAATGGAAATAAATGCGACATCCGAAAGAGGCATGGCACGCCGAACTAGACCAATCTACCCCCGTGGGCGAAATAAAGGCATTGGCACGAAATTCCGATCACCTGAAGAAGGCCGGAGCGTACAGCGACCGAAACAATGTGAATATGGCAATGAAGATGAGGATAACAGTCCGAATACTATAAATATTGCTAGCCGCTATTTCTTTTATTATTCTTACATATAAAGGTGTATCAAAATTATTTTCGTTTTTTGCAAGTCTTTCCTCCCAAACCTATTTCAAGCACGCATCTAAAAACATTCTATGACTATATTATATTATTAGTAGTATGTGCGGGTAGTGTTGCGGTTATTGGTGTGGAAAATGGAATCGACGAGCCGAGTTCAAATTCTCACTTCGTATTTTACATTAACCTTCGCACAAAAAGTATGACTCCACCTCTTCTCCCTGATCCTAGTTATGATTTAAATAGCTGGGTAGACTATGACCTCTAGCTTTAGTGGGTAACCAGTCTAAAATCAGGGAAATTCTGAATTAAAAAATTGTGGAATAGGCAACGGAAAACCACACGACGATATTTCCAAAGAAGCCAGGGTAATTCACAGATAATAAAGAAAAAGGAATCTGTGGAGAAGGCAACAGGGAACCACAAGAAAAATACCGTAAGGTGTTTGATTGAAAAAATATAAGAGCAAAAAAAGGGCCTAACTGGTTCTAACTCCTCATTCTTCAGAATCACTCAAAGAGCAAGGAGTGACAACTGGCAGCAAGGACTCTGATTGGGAGAGTGGAGATTTTCTGTGAGTCTCCAATTAAACACTCTTCAGAATCACTCGAAGATCAAGGAGTGACAACTGGCAGCAAGGACTCTGATTGGGAGAGTGGAGATTTTCTGTGAGTCTCCAATTAAACACTCTTCAGAATCAATCGAAGAGCAAGGAGTGACAACTGGCAGCAAGGACTCTGATTGGGAGAGTGGAGATTTTCTGTGAGTCTCCAATTAAACACTCTTCAGAATCAATCGAAGATCAAGGAGTGACAACTGGCAGCAAGGACTCTGATTGGGAGAGTGGAGATTTTCTGTGAGTCTCCAATTAAACACTCTTCAGAATCAATCGAAGATCAAGGAGTGACAACTGGCAGCAAGGACTCTGATTGGGAGAGTGGAGATTTTCTGTGAGTCTCCAATTAAACACTCTTCAGAATCAATCGAAGATCAAGGAGTGACAACTGGCAGCAAGGACTCTGATTGGGAGAGTGGAGATTTTCTGTGAGTCTCCAATTAAACACTCTTCAGAATCACTCGAAGATCAAGGAGTGACAACTGGCAGCAAGGACTCTGATTGGGAGAGTGGAGATTTTCTGTGAGTCTCCAATTAAACACTCTTCAGAATCAATCGAAGATCAAGGAGTGACAACTGGCAGCAAGGACTCTGATTGGGAGAGTGGAGATTTTCTGTGAGTCTCCAATTAAACACTCTTCAGAATCAATCGAAGATCAAGGAGTGACAACTGGCAGCAAGGACTCTGATTGGGAGAGTGGAGATTTTCTGTGAGTCTCCAATTAAACACTCTTCAGAATCAATCGAAGATCAAGGAGTGACAACTGGCAGCAAGGACTCTGATTGGGAGAGTGGAGATTTTCTGTGAGTCTCCAATTAAACACTCTTCAGAATCACTCGAAGATCAAGGAGTGACAACTGGCAGCAAGGACTCTGATTGGGAGAGTGGAGATTTTCTGTGAGTCTCCAATTAAACACTCTTCAGAATCAATCGAAGATCAAGGAGTGACAACTGGCAGCAAGGACTCTGATTGGGAGAGTGGAGATTTTCTGTGAGTCTCCAATTAAACACTCTTCAGAATCACTCGAAGATCAAGGAGTGACAACTGGCAGCAAGGACTCTGATTGGGAGAGTGGAGATTTTCTGTGAGTCTCCAATTAAACACTCTTCAGAATCAATCGAAGAGCAAGGAGCAACAATTTGCTAGACCATTTTTTCTTCCCTTTTTGACAATCTTTCAATCCACCATATTACGGTACATCTGGCAACAAGGCCCATGATTGGAAAATTGGAGATTTTCTGTGACTTCCTGATTAAACACTCTTCAGAATCAATCAAAGAGCAAGGAGCTACAACTGGTTAGAACCCCTTTTGTCATTTCTTTTAGTTTTTACATTCTTTCAATCCACCATTTTATATCTTCCTTGTTTATTTTTATATTTTTTTATATATTTATATATACTTTTAAAATTATCTTTTTTTTTATTTATTCTTATTTAAATTTTTTCATGTGTCTTTGCAATATTTACTATGGCTGAGAAATTCAAGTAATGTGCTTGCATCTAATTTCACATTATACCAGGCATATCTACAACTGGTATATTTGAAATGTTAAACTTTTTGTAAACATTCTTTAGACTGAATACAGGTTTTTAAAAAGCTAGCAAGTTTCAAAGCTCGTTCAGTGTCAGTTCAAAATGAGCATTCAAGTTTCAGTCGCCAGCAAAACACCAAAAAATGTGGAAAAAAAATTCCTTCATGAGGACTGTTACCAAACAATTCATTAGTTCTCTCACATAATTGGAATTAGTTATAGTCTGCTAGGAGATCCTCAGGTAAACTTGAGTATACAAAGTTTGTCCCTTTGCTATTCCCAACAGAGTTATTTTGATAATCGCATTAAATAATATCTAAAATATTATTTACTGGAGTAATGTTGTAGTCTTTTCTTTTGGTTCTAATCCAATAGGAATGATCACTATAAATTGTTCCTCTCCAAATCTATAGACAAATAGTATAGATGCACGCTAGTATTGCTTCCTAGCCAATTGAGCCACTTCTTGGTCTCATTTGTTATATTTCTGTTCTTTCTTGTCTTGAAGTCAGAATGATACAATCACTTGACTGTATCCCTTTTGAGTGTTAACACTATTCTTTGTGAACATTTTTGCCTTGTTACTATTTTTGCCTTATTACTATTTTTGCCTTATTACTATTTTTGCCTAGTTTTCTCTCTCTCTCTCACACACACACACACACAAACATATATATATATATATATATATATATATATATATATATATATATATATATATATTTGTGTATTTAGGCAGCAATCCTTCTTTCAAGCACATTTCATTAAAAACGACTGACAAGGTGCTTTTATTTAGTTTTTTATATAATTTCTCGTGCGATCTAATAAAGTTTTTCTTTTCAGAGGATAAATTATATAAAAATTGTCCGAATGTTCTTTTCCGAGCGCTTTCGGCTATACATTTAGCCATTATCAAGGATTATATTTCAACTGTTAGAATTAGAAATAGTTTGTTATGTGTATGTTTTATAAAGTGATTCATTTTTTTTTTTTTTTCAAAACATGGTCAAGATATTATATATATATATATATTGCATAGTATTACATTTATTTTTGTTATTGTTTATTGAAAACTGTCAATTCCTTTGTTGGCCATTTTTTACTTTTTTTTAAGACTTAGTCCAGGAACTTTTGTTCCAAAAATAAGAAAACATGTGGAAAAAATTCCTAAATTCCTCCATAATGACTTTTACCAAACAATACATTAGTTCTGCCATATAATTAGAATTAATTCCAGAGTCTGCTATGAGATTTTCAGGTAAACTTGAGTATGCAAAGTTTGTCTCCTTCCCAAAGGGATTGTTTTGATAATCACTTTTATCTAAAATATATCCTTTTTTTGTGGAGGAAGAACAAAGATAAGAAAAAAGAATAAATCACTGAAAAGTGATGGATTAAAAATATAACAATAAAAATGAAAGCATAAAAGGACGGTCGGTGCGATACTGAATATATTGGTAGAATATATTGGTAGAATTCATCAGTTGTTGAAAACTAGGATTAATCAGTACTTACCAAATAAGATTCGTCGAGGGTAATACGTAAATTTGTATATGGCACGTCTTTTACCAGAGATTCTCTCACAGTAATCAGCAGACCATATTTCGTTTCGCTATCTGAGAATTTTTGTACCTATTTATATTAAGTCTAAGCAGTCTTCCCTCTGTAAGCAGAAAGAATGTTTCGTTTTGTTCGAAATGTTACGTGTCTGGTTTATCCTGGTGATTCTATAGTAATATTTTTCTCACTTTTTAGTCGTTGTTCCCATATTTAATAGTAATTTATTTATCCTATTTTTGCTGTTGCCCCTTCTTTGTTTTATATATTTTGGGATAGATAGATAGATAGATAGATAGATAGATAGATAGATAGATATGAACAGACTGAGATACATAGATAGGAACAGACTGAGATAGATAGATAGATAGATAGATAGATAGATAGATAGGAACAGACGGCGATACATAGATAGATTACTTTAGGATATTAAAACAAAAACAGGTTGAATCACTACACAATTGTAGTCGTGTTTCAACACATAATGATGCGTCTCCTCAGATGATTGTAAATTACTGGCGAACGATTAATTTAGTTTTAAAAGCAAAATACCTCCTCATTTATATATCTATCTATATATATATATATATATATATATATATATATATATATATATATATATATATATATATATATATATATATGTAGTACAGGTAATAGATCCATTGATATATAATCTGGGTGGATTCTCGTAATATCAGATATTAAAACTGATCCACAGAGAGAGCACAATGTATTTATCATAATAGAGCATATATTTTATACAGCAAAAATCCCAAATTACCTCATGTGAGAAGAGTCTATTTCAAACTAGCATTGCTATGTGCCAGCTATCCTCAGCCCAAGAATGTCTGGAAATGCTGTTTTTTTAAAATTGGTTTACTAGCGTTGATGAAAACGTACTGAGGCATCCCCTTAAGTGGCCTATACGTTTTTACCAATGCTATTTAAACCAAATTCAAAAAACACGATTTCCAGAGATTCTTGTCTGAGGATGGCTGGCACATAGCAATGCTAGTTTGAAATAGACTATACCCACATGAGGTAATTTGGGATTTTTTGCTGTAATAATATATATATATATATATATATATATATATATATATATATATATATATATATATATAAATTTATATAAATATATAAAACCTGTGATTCAACGAAATAGTCTATCTGTGAATTATATATATATATATACATACATATATATATATATATGTACATATACACGCATATATAAACATATATCTATATATATTCAAACTTAAAAACGCTGCTACATGCATATATATATATATATATATATATATATTTATATATATAAATAAATATATATATATATATATATATATATATATACATGAAGCACCGTTTGAATTCATACTTTTCTTTTTGTGCGAAAGTGAACGCAACGGTCTAATATATATGTTCTAAGTCTGAGTATATATATATATATATAGAGAGAGAGAGAGAGAGAGAGTGAGCGAGAGAGAAAGAGATAGATAGATAGATAGATAGATAGATAGATAGATAGATAGATATTGTTATGGTCCAATAACCTCGTCGCCACTGTTATGGTCAAAGGTTAGGATCAAGGAAGAACAACACGGACACAAGAGTAGAAATAACAAAGATATATTAAACAGAATAATAATACAAGGTGTTGAAGGTGTTAGTATGACTGTCAGTCTGGTTTGGAGTGAACTACTATCGGCTCGACTCGATTCACCCTCTCTCTTGAGAGGCGCAGTATTCATAGTGTCAGGAAGAGTTCACTGTCGTTATAGGTAAGGTCCCATAACAATTAATAAGGCTGCCATTATTTTTAGCCTATATAATGTTTTCATTTTCAAAACACGGTCAAGATATATAAGTCTGAATATATATACATATGTTTACATATATATAAAATTATATAATGAATAAGGTAATTTTGAATTTTATTGTTTATTATATATATATATATATATATATATATATATATATATATATATATATATATATATATATATATATATATATATATATATATATATATATTTAAAGAACAATATATATATATATATATGTATAAGAATGGACAGGATAAAAAATCTCTATACACGCACAAACACTTGCATATATCATATATATATATATAATATGGTGGCGTGGTTTCAAAGATATCTTACCGGTTCGCTTGTAGCAGTAGGTGACCATAATTGTCAGGATCTCACTGGGCTCATTAAGATGCCAGGAGATACTGGAAGTGATAGAGACGGAAAAGACTTTACAAGGAACCAGAAATCCAATCCTTTGCAGGAAACCTCTATTCCTGTTCAAAAGACTAAAGAGTTATAATTGGTTCTAAAATTTTAGTTTTTAAGAGAATTCATTAATATATGCACGCTTGTATGAAAGCTATTACAATATGAACAAAAGTGATATTTTAAAACTAAACACTTCTAATGCCATCCAAAAACAATCATAAAACAATCTCTTTTATTCAACTCTATAGATACCCGATTTTTCTTTGCTCATATAAGGAATGTGAAACATTTTCCTTCCATGCCAAAACTGACATCGGAGATTTATGGCTTTGTCGTTTCCGGGAAAATTTGAGATATAAATTGTATTTCTTGAATCTACTTGTGTTTTCTTTACACTGGCATCAGATATTGTGCATCGGATAACACAGCTGAAATGAGCAGTAAACTTGCCTAGGAATACGAGGGTAACGCTGAATCTTATTGGCCGAGTCATAGTCAGGTGCTAAAAGCTTCAATCATCTAAAAGAACGATACAAGGTTTCAGCTGCACAGGAAAAACAGGATATACAAATTTCACTAAGTATTGACTAGTCTGGCACAAGATTGCGTGTATAGGTTGACAAGTTAAGATCGAACTAACTATATGACTATGAGTACTAGATTAACTTATATAGCAAACCAGCCATAAATACTATCATATACTAAGAGTAAAAACCGTCTGCTTCTTTCGTTATTGGGATGTTTTACCATTTAATTAGAGCAGTTTAATTTTAATGTCAGCCCACCCGAAATTCAATATTAGTAACAACATTTGGGTGCAATTGAGGAACATTGCCAAATGGTTGGGTAACAATTTGAATGGAGGGGTAACAATTTGAATGGTGGTAACAATTTGAATGGGGGGTGACCCTGTAAAGGGAACTGTATAATAATAATAAATATTATTGTAATAATTTAAACTGATTATTTTTATTAAACTTTTTATGAAATATATATATATCCAAGAACAGATGGTAAATAGAAAAGCTTTGCTAAGAGTTATAATGGACAGGAAGTAGTGGAGAGTCATTGTCGCCAAAAGTTTGGACTCAAAACGGGCACTGAAGAATTATCTATCAAACAAAAAAATATTCATCAAAATCATATGAAAACTGTGGAAAAGCATAAACATCCGATCACACACACATACATAAACACACATTTTTAGAATTATATATATATATATATATATATATATATATATATATATATATATATATATATATATATATAATTCTATCTAATATATCATATTAGTGGTCAATACACACACACACACACACATATATATATATATATATATATATATATATATATATATATATATATATATATATATAAAAACATAAAGAGCCAAGTAAACCTACCTAGGTTTCACCTAAACGGATTCTCAGAGTCAAACTGGCCAAAGAGGTAACAATGGAGGTTTTTCCTTTGGATTCAGGGCTAGACGATTGTTTTTCGCCTCAATTTCATGTTTTTTCTTTTTTATATTCCTCATATTTCCTTGGGTACTGGTTTGTTCAACTACAAACCGAAATACCTAAGGCTTTTCCAAGCGAGTACCACTATATATATATATATATGTATACATATGTTATGGGAACTTACCCATAATAATAATTGATATTCCGGACATTATAAATACTGCGCCTCAAGAGGGAGCAGAGAGGATTATTGTAAGAACATTGGAATAGTGATAGTTGTCGAGACAACATAGTTCACTCTAACCAAATCTGATAGTCATTACTAATACTTCTACTTCTTTGTATATATTTCTCTTTGTAATATATCTGTGTTATTCCATGCCTGTGTTCGAG
>OZ038499.1:11382625-11400125 GCA_964036315.1 Acanthosepion esculentum | reverse complement strand
AGAAGAAGAAGAAGAAGAAGAAGAAGAAGAAGAAATGTCGATAGAGAAAAAGAAAAGACGATGAAGAATAAAAGGAGACGGTAATGCAGAAGATGAAGAGACGATAGGGAAAAGCAAGAGATAATGACGAAGAAAAAGAGACGATAAAGAAGAAGAAGAAGAAGAAGAAGAAGAAGAAGAAGAAGAAGAAGAAGAAGAAGAAGAAGAAGAGGAAGAGGAAGAAGAGGAGGAAGAAGAAGAAGAGGCAGAATAGGAGGAAAAAGAAGAAGAGGAAGAGGAAGAAGAAGAAGAGGAAGAAGAAGAAGTAGAAGAGGAAGAAGAGGAAGAGGAAGAGGGAGAAGAAGAAGAGTAGGAGGAGGAGGAGGAGGAGGAAGAAGAAGAAGAAGAAGGAGGAGGAGGGGAGGAGACTTGAACGGTTAATAAGAAGAATAGGAAATAAAACGGATAAATAGGGGAATAACTTTAAAGAAACTGAATGTGAAGGGGAAAACGTTGAATAAGAAAACGTTGTATAAAGAACAAAAAAGAAAAAGAAGAGGTGATGAAGAAAACAAGAGACTATAAAGAAAAGAAGGAAAGGAAAAAGATAAAGACGAAGTAGATACGATAGAGAAGAAGAAGAAGACAAGAAGAAGAAAATGAGACGATGAAGAAGAAAAAGAGAAGAAAAAGCAGAAAAAGAGTAAAGAAGAAGAGACGAAACAGCAGAAAAAAAGGAAGTACGATATAGAAGACAAAGATAAAGACGAAGAGAATATAAGGAAAAAGAAGAAAAGATAGAGAAGAAGAAGAAGAAGAAGAAGAAGAAGAAGAAGAAGAAGAAATGTCGATAGAGAAAAAGAAAAGACGATGAAGAATAAAAGGAGACGGTAATGCAGAAGATGAAGAGACGATAGGGAAAAGCAAGAGATAATGACGAAGAAAAAGAGACGATAAAGAAGAAGAAGAAGAAGAAGAAGAAGAAGAAGAAGAAGAAGAAGAAGAAGAAGAAGAAGAAGAAGTGAAGAACGAACGAACGAGTATTCTGAAACTTAAAAATATAATGACTGTATCTACAGCCGCGGAAAATATGGCTGTCTCTGCCAATATTTAATATTCTCATTTAAAAAAAACCATGGGTTTGATTTTCTGGTGAGAGGAAGAATACTTGTTGTCTTATACCAGACTTGACTCAGTTTACTCGACGCTTCGGGAACTTTACTGCGTAAAAGCAATTTCTCCTACAGTGAGTTTAATCCTCGCAGGTTGTCCTTCTAATCTAGTAAATGAATCGGTAGACGATATTGAGCGATGATTAACACTCTCCTCGAGCTGGATCATTTGAAAGTAAAGCAAATAGCGTCATCGACAGCGATTCCATCTCAATTCCTTGTCTGTGTACCGTTTATTCAACCTCTTGCGCTAGCGGTCAGCTAAGAATCAAGATTTCGAAGCCTATTGTCAAGACACGTAATCTCTATCCCGTAAGGAGTGGTTACTATTATTTTAGTACAGCTATTTATTTGCGATTCTGTGGCATGAATTCGCGAGGTAGGAGAGAGATTGTCCTTGGTAAGATCGGCAGGTTTCATTCGCTCGAAGCCATTTTTAATCCTTGATCTGAGAAGCGGTTGTATACAGATGACAGTTGAGATATTTCAAAAGTAGTTGGCATCTATCTGTCTGTGGTATTCTTATTGTACATCTCTCTCTCTCTCTCTCTCTCTCTCTCTCTATATATATATATATATATATATATATATATATATATATATATATATATATTATAAATTAACTGATTTAAATCAGTTAATTTATAATATTTATGCTCTGTAAATTTAAATTGAGCACTATTTTGTAAAAATAAAAACAAAATAACAATACATACATATATATCGTGGATTATCCCGTCGTAGATCGACGCGGGCAGTTGACCCGCGCCTACCAAGGACCCTAAACATGGGTCAGGCTACTCAGCACAAACGAACTAACAGCCAGATAACCGGCACATATGATTTGATCATAGTGGTGAAGGTTTTGTGCAGAACCAACCACACTTTTTGAAGAGCCGTATGTGCACCGTGTATATATATATATATATATATATATATATATATATATATATATATATATATATATATATATATATAATCTACTAAGCTACCTCACTTTGATAACACACACGCGAGCACTCACGCACAGACACACACACATATATATATATTATGAAATGGACGAAGTCCGACAATTATTTTAAGACATTTTTTTATGTTTAACATTCTTTTTATAGATACAAATATTTAAGTAAATGCTCTGTTTATAATAAACAGTATTAAACAACATTTACCGGCCTGAATGTCCGAGAAATTTTCATAGAAAATATTCGTCCTCCGACAGGATTCGAATCTGTATCCTATACAGAACCGTCATATAGCCTGACGTGCTTTTAACCGATTAGGCCACAGAGGATAGTTGGCAATGTCGAATTTACTGCTTATAAACTTCAATCTTCAGGCTATATGACTGTTGCCCAAACCAATGCTCTCATGTTGGTTATCATCATAACGTTTCTTCTGATGTACTCTACAGACTTCTTCAGGTCTCTGTCAACTTTCTAAGATTTTCGAGCCGAACACTTTATTCAACCCAAAAGGGTAGGTTGTTCTCATTCCACAGTCTATGCGAGAAGCTATTTAATGTCAGTCGCTCCTAGATAAGTGTCATTATAGCATCTGTCTCTCCCAATGAACTTGCATGGGATTCGCCCCCAAAATACTTGTGTTCTTGTGACGAAAGACGTGACTTACCTCGGAGTTCAAAACGAGTGCGAACGTGTCTTGCTTTCAGGGTAATGCCGAAAAGAAATACGGTCGATATCGAAGACACAATTTATGCGCGCCGATCTCGTCCGAAACGAGACGATATCTGCACACATGCAAATTTCGGCCGTGTCAGACGGGCATAAATGCGAGGTGCCAGCGGCAAAAGGGGGGAGCGGGTCATTCGGCGGACTTCGTGCAACAGAGTTGGACGTACGAATTGACTGGCGGACGAAGAGGAATTTGAAGTAGGCGCGTCTGAGTTGGTGTCTGTTTCACGACTGCCCGATGTAACGGCCGAGAAAGGGAGACTCGCAATCCATTTCCTCGAGGCGACTGACGACGAAAGTAGAACAGCTGGTCTGCCGGTGAACGGCGCACTGCACTCTCTAACCCCCCTCTCGTCACTTTTTTTCTTTTTGTTCACTACAGTTCTGAATCCAATTTAATGTCCATCAAGAACGTTTCATCTAAAAAGAGTTGATCTGTGGTGGCCCCGATATGTACTGGGTTCACTTGAAGGTACATCAAGTTAAGCCTTATACTCGGTGTCACCTCAGAACCTCGAAAAATCTAGATGCCTCGAGGTTTGACGTACAAGGAGTTCTCTATTGTAGCATACCTACAGACGACAATGCGTATGCCCCATTCTCATAAATACAGTAGTGAATACTGTACATGGTCTAGAGTCGGAGATTCGTCTCCAGCTGTGCTGATCAAACTCTATGCCTCTAGACAGAGAGCATCCCCAGACGAGGCTATGTCGAAGGGCAGAGTCTCGTCTCGGGAAACGGCTACCCGACTCTGTTTTATACGGGGTCTACGGGGAAATTTTTGGCCGAGCCTACGGGCTCGGATACCCCACATTAAATTCGGCCTTGTGCCACATTTGACCGCGTGGGACGATTGGTTGATATCGTAGAGTTGGAGATTCGTCTCCAGTTGTGCTGATCAAACTCTCTGCCTCAAAGCAGAGAGGATCCCCAGACGAGGTTATATCGAAGAGCAGAGTTTCGTCTCAGGAAACGGCTACCAGACCCCGTTTTATACGGGGTCTACGGAGAATTTTTGACCGAGACAGATACCCCGTATTAAATTCGGCCTTGTGCCACACCTGACCGCATGGAGCGGTTAGTAGATATCCTAGAGTTGGAGATTCATTGTGGAATTCACTTGACTCACTTCTAGCAGTTGACTATTACTTCTACGCGCCGCTGGCGAATCTTATATGTGTTGTTCTTGTCCTAAGTATTATCGTTCATTACCAACCTTCATTTGATTATTCTATTCAGTAACCTTCCCTAGGTTACAATATCCTTAAAGACACCAAATACAGAATCGGGCCTCAAAGGATATCGGTCAGTGCATCATTGGAAATAAGAAATGAACGCGGCTGAATATAGACACACAAGATAACAGGATGACAGGAAGCTATATAGACGTCCAACCTACAGGTGAACAGGAGAATAAGTCTCATTTTCTCACGAAGACGATTGAACGTTAGAAGAAAAAGTCGAAATGACATACCTCTTGATTAATTTCACGGAGTCTAGAAGTGAATAAACGTATTTTACCTAAGAAAAAATTAGTTTATTATACTTACTATACATTACTAATATAACATTACAATCTAAGTAAGATGATGTGACGCTACCCTACTCAACCCCACCGGCACCTGAAGAACGCCGTTGGATGCAAAAACCGGAAACGCCGTGACAATAACAAGATAACCAAAACGAGAACACGTATCTAAGCATATTATTTTGAAATCGTGGATTCTCCCGTCGTTGTTGGCCCTCCGCCTACCGGGGCCCCCTTTTTACGACGTATCAGGGTCAGGCAACCGACAGCCAGCACATTTGACTTGATTATAGTGGTGAAGGCTTTGTGCCAGAATCAACCACGCTTTTTGAAGAGACGGACACAGAGACCTGGGGCACCGTGTGCCACTAGGTCCCCAAAACAACCCTCTGCAGGTTTTGAATTCAGAGTTGTCCTTCTCCTAGGCCAGTTGCCACACATTCTGTCCTGCTATTTTACCCATAGTCCGAGGGAGAAAAAGAGGATTCATAACATTCCCAAGAGCATTAGCACATAAGTGAATGTGATAGAATTCGAACTCGGCTCTCCGATTCCTCAATCCGAGCCGCTATCCATTACCCACAGTGCTTCCTAGTTTAAAATAACCCATATAAAAAAACAATTAGACAAAAAAATAGTTGGATTTTCTCATCCATTTTTATTTTTATCGTCGATGACGTCTTCATCCTTAAATAGCAATACGGACGCTAATAATGAAGAATTGTTATAAATATTTACTAATTTAAGTCTGGTACAGGGACACAGGGATGAAGAATCAAGTGTTGATACAATAGTAATCATCGAGATGAGCCATATTAACCGATTATATGTTTGTTCGTTTGTTTGTTTAATGGCATATCAACACCTTATGGGTCATTTAACCCCTTCCCCGCCAATTATTTTGAGAAAACGATTTATTTTCAGACCATTTTTTTTATTACTTGTATTATTTACGTTATTCGGACGGTTATCATCATCTTCATTGCCATATTCAAAACTACAGCAATGGTGAACCAAAAACTTGGAGAGTTGAGTTAAAGGAAAATAACTGAGACATCCGGAAGAGGCATGGCACATGGAACTAGAACAATCTACCCCCCCCCGTTGGACGAAATAAAAAATTCGGTTCGAAATTCCAATCATCTGAAGAAGGCCGGAGTGTACAACGGCCGAAACGTTGTGAATATGGCAATGAAGATGAGGAAAACAGTCCGAATAATGTAAATAATGTAAGTAATGATAATACCTCATCTCAGAGATATAGACAGATACTGAATTTTTTTATTTGTTTTTAATATAGTAACTAAAAAACTGTTGTACCTTGAGGTACCTAATCAGTAGCTAACACCTGAACCAGATGTATGATTGTCAATTGAACTCGTTTCAAGCTCAGAAGGGTATAAAAAGAATCAGGATCAAGTATAAACGCATCTTTAGCTGGTTTTTGAACGTTACGTTGTGGACGAGTTTATTCGTCCGTGTCTGAAAAAGACACCTTTTAATAAAACCGTATATACACGTCTATGCCCGGGAAGCTTAAGTATTTTTCTTTTCTTTTTACAGAAATCTGTTGCTGGTAATTTATTTATTTATGTTTTAAATCTGTTGTTGGTTGTTTTTTGGTTGTTTTATTTTTTTCACTATAAAAATGTATTTTTCTACTTTTAATTCTTTTTATTTATTTTTCTACTTTTAATTCTTTTTATTTATTTTTCTACTTTTAATTCTTTTTTATTTAATTCTGTGGGTGCAGGGAGCTCCGGGCAGTGTGACACAAATGCGATGGTTGATAAATGATATGGATATATCATAACATTCGCATTCTTACCAGCTCGACATTTGGAATAGTCCATCATGCAGAAGAAGCAATTGCTTGAGTTGTCGGTTGGTCCCCTCCAGTTTCGTGGGATTGCGAATTCCATGGATCTATTTCCTACTCTGTACGAGCATGTAAAAGAATGTTATTGAAAAAGTTCTAAAATTAAATTTTCGATTTTTGAAATTTCTAAAAATCGTGTTCTTGATATGTAAAATTCTGACTCTGGACCCCAATTAATGTACCAAATGCCACAAAAATACGGAATCTCGAATACAGAACATCGCAAATCTTCCGCATTTTTATGGCTCTGACCAGTGACCCTGCATAGAAAACATTAAAGACGCTGTGTACACTAATGCGCGATTGTTAAAACATATTTAATACTAGCGGCATGGACCGGCGTTGCCCGTGCTTGATTCAAAAATCGTACGACTCATACAGCAATCGCTATCACTTGACTTAAAATATTTTTGTCCTTCCTTGCCTTTAAAGGGGTGCCAATTGGAGTAAAGTGCCATGCAGATTTTAATTTTTCCCACTTGTGACAAATGCAGCTATCGATGTTTTTTACATGCTAGCATGCTAGTTAACATTCGTGTCAGTCAGCTGTTGGCTCTCACGCTGGCCAATAGAATCTTCCTGCCTATTCGTGGCAGCCAGTTATAGGATCTCACACTGGCCAGTAGAAAATGGTCGCAAACTACATGAAAACTGCCGTAGAAGAATGAACAAATCGATTATTTCCACTATCGATGGGAGTTGAGAAATGCAAAGTCGGTCTTTTACAAAGTCGGAGCTTACGTTTACCGTATTTATACAGCTTTCTATGTTGCCAGTACGTTCTAGAAATTCTTGAAACTTTTAGAAAATTATCGAAAGTTCTTGATACTTCTAGAAAATTATTCTATTTTGGCTTTTCATAGAGACCAGGAGGTATTATGGTGTATGTAGTAAGAAATGTAAGTATGATTGCGTTGTTTTAGGAATATTTTTGTTATTTTGGGTCAGTGGTTGTGGCTAGCTAAGTTTAAAGTTAAGACAGATGAAGACCGTCCTTTTCCCCGTCCCCCATTTTGACCTTGTGCCACATTTTCTGTATTTAAACAGAAATAAATATCGGGAAGTTTCCAGCAGTCAACTCTGACAATCGGACCGAACATTCTTGCTGTAGCACTCACGTTTGTATATGTTTGTATTACTGTTTCTGTTAATATATTTGTTTAACTCAATTCCTACCTTGTGTCTTTATTTCTGGCCCTAACAAGACCACAACACCTTGGCGATGAGGACCCTTAAGAAAGGTATTGAGACTCTTGCGGAGTTAATACTTAGGCGAGTTGTTATAGTAATTCACCCACGCAAGCATGGACTCTCCCAGCTAGAAATAGGTGCAGATACTGCCTTTTTGGAGAGGGAAGTTTCCAGCAGTCAGCTCTGACAGTCGGACCGAGCATTCTTGCTGTAACACTCTCGTTTGGATATGTTTGAATTACTATTTCTGTTAATAAATTTGTTTAACTCAATTCCTCTCTTTGTGTCCTTATTTCTGGCCCTAATAAGGCCACAACGGAAAAAATAGAAAATAGGTTAGTTTCAAAACATCGATGTCCAGGTGACAAAATAAAAGTTTGAAGGCAATAACAGACATTTTCTTTGCTTTCTAGAGAGAAGTTATTACGAAATAACACTTACTGGCCAAAATTTTGTTACACAGTCTGGCATCTGTAAGGCTGTCGTTTTTAGTCTGTCTTTGGTCCGACTTAAGTACGGCTCTAATTTATAGACTACCATAGTTACAGATCAATGTTTTAGTGTGGCTTACGTACGGCCATTATTTTCGTCTAGAATTAGAAAGGTACAAATTTTTCAGTATCTGTCTATATTTCTGACACATGGCACAGTGGATAAAGGCGTTGGTTAGATCCAGTGACAGGACCCAAAGAGTGTGAGTTCAATACCCGGTTAAGGCAGTGGAGAACTTGGATAGGGGAATTAACAGGCGATAACTGACATCCATTAAACATGGCAACTAGAACAGTCTACCCCAGTGAGCGAAATAAAGGGTTCAGTTCGACATTCCGACCACCTGAAGAAGGCCGAAGCGTACGACGGCCGAAATGTTGTAATAAATGTGGCAACAACGATGAGGACAATAGTCCGAATAATGTAAATAGTGTACAAGTTTTTATTTTGGTATAGGTACTGATCAGATTTTTAGCATTATAAAATAAAGAAATACTAAAGTTTTTCTTTCATTTTTAGCAGAACGCCAAGATTTCTAAGATCAGGACCTGACACTCCACGTACATTATAGCGAACCACCTTTATTCCCTTCGTATAGCATTGGAGGAGGCACGGTGGAGTAATGGATAGCGACTCGGATGGTAGAATCGGAGAGCCGAGTTCGAAATCCAGTCGAAGCCATTACATTCATTACGCACTAATATCCTTGAGAAAGGTATAAATCCTCGTCTTCTCGTCACAGCTATAGATAAGTAGCAGGACATACCGGATGGCAACTGGCTTAGCGCAGAAAGAAATGGCAACCTACTGCGGGAAAAAATCTGCCTCGTCAGTTATGTATCGAAAGATACATGATCGCCTAAGCGTGTATCACACATGGCACATAACTGAAATGTAAATGTCACTCGAACAGTTTCTTTTCACAGACCGCTATCCACCCGCATATCCTCGTAAACTGTGACTCTTGCCTTTTAATGTGTAATATGACGGCGGTGTTCAGGAGCTACGGCCTGGTCACAGCACCAATTATGACGTATTCAGGGTCCCGGTCTGCCCGCGGTGACCAATTATAAGACGGCGTCCGGGTTCGGTCTGCTTCGATCATCAGGTATGGCGGTACTCAGGGTCAATTCCGGTCTGCTGGCTTGGTCAGTATCGATCCCGGTATCAGAGAACAAGCCGTCAGCCCACTCGTCCTTCGTTAATGGCATTTGACACAGCAGCTGGTCTCAAAGTTGACCTCTTCAACTGTGACCTCTTACCCACGTTGTGATTTTGATCTTAAGAGGGTCACGCCGAATTCCCACTGGGGTATCTTAACCACGCTAAACCTGCCTTTACAATTATAATTTTAATTTTTTCTTTCACTGGGAAATTTGGCGGCCAAAATTTCTGTCTGTAGTCAAGCCGGGCATCTTTCAACAGCCGACCTTAACCTCTGTCCTCTGATCCTGCACCTGTTCGCTGTATCTAACAAAGTCACGTTGTGTAATCTTTTTCAACAGAATTCATACATCTATTCCCATATCCTGGGAAAATAATTCTCTTTCTGACAAAAATTTAAAATCGTTTTGTTTTAACCCTTTTCATCCGTTTTAACCCTTTTCGTCCGTTTTAACCCTTTTCGTCCGTACACCATGTTAAATATTGTTACAGTAATACTCTACTTCGAGTGGCTTTTGAGCCTTGTGCAGAGTGAACATTTTAGTAAAAAAATCTTCCCCTATCATCATTTCATATTTTTCTTCTTCCTTCTTCGCTTTAAACTTTTCCTTTCATCTTTTTATATTCTCTTTTCTCCATTTTACACCCCGTTTACAAATCTCGCTTTTTTACTTTTAATCTTTTTTCTATTTCTTTCCTCTTTGTTATTCTCCTTCCAACAATACAACTTTTTCTTTTACTTCTTTCATCACGGCATCTTCTTTACCTTCCTCTTCTCTCTTCTTCTCTATCCATCCCGTCTGTTTTCATTTCTTCTCCGACCCTTACTCTATCTTTTTGCTCTCTTCTTATGTTACCTTTTCTTTATTTTTCTTTTTTTCCCACTTTTTTTTTGTTTTTTGTAATTTTACTTTGAAATTTGATCTTTTTCATATTGACTTATTCTGCTTCTTCACAAATGTCTACTTAAAGAAATTACAAAGAAAATCTTTAAAATAAAAAAAAACTCCTTCAATCTTTATTCGTTCGTGCCGCGAAATCTATAAAACAATTTCTTGAATATTTCCTGTCTGTGCTTTTATATTATTTTGCTACTTCCATAAAAAACAAAATGGCGGACAAGCATCGAACATGGCCGAACGCCGCCCGTCTGGATTATTTATATTCAAACAAGATCTTCGATATCGGCAATTCACAATTTCTTTATTGGTGGATCGAGGGGAGAGATCGATAGCGATCACTTTACAGATGTCTCTGTTTTAGTGGAAAGACTGTCACTTGAAGTGGGTTCTCATCACAGACTCGATAAAATGCAAAGCCGTAGGAAGGAAGGAAGGAGGGAAAGAAGGAAGGAAGGAAGGAGAGAAGGAAGGAAGGAAAGAAGCAGAGAAGGAAGCAGAGAAGGAAGGAAGGAAGGAGGGAAAGAATGAAGGAAGGAAGGAAAGAAGGACGGAAGGAAGGAAGGGGGGAGAAAGGGAGGAAGGAAGGAAGCAGAGAAGGAAGCAGAGAAGGAAGGAAGTAAGGAAGGAAGGAGAGAAGGAAGGAAGGAAGGAAGGACGGAAGGAAGGAAGAGGAAGGAAGGAAGCAGAGAAGGAAGGTAGGAAGGAAGGAAGGAAAGAAGGACGGAAGGAAGGAAGGGAGGAAAGAAGGAAGCAGAGAAGGAAGCAGAGAAGGAAGCAGAGAAGGAAGGAAGGAAGGAAGGAAGGAAGGAAGGAAGGAAGGAAGGAAGGAAGGAAGCAGAGAAGGAAGGAAGAAAGAAAGGAATGAAGGAAGGAAGGAAGAAAGGAAGAAAGGAAGGAAGCAGAGAAGGAAGGAAGGAAGGGAAAGAAGGAAGGAAGGAAGGAAGGAAGGAAGAAAGGAAGGAAGCAGAGAAGGAAGGAAGGAAGGGAAAGAAGGAAGGAAGGAAGGAAGGAAGGAGTGAAGGAAGGAAGGAAAAATTAATTAAGGAAAAAAATGAAATGTGAAAAGAATTTAAAAATTAAGGAAGGGTTAATATCAATAAAAAAAGATACGCTAGGAAAATATAGAAAAAATGAAGAAGGAAGAAATATAAAAGAAAGAAAGAAAGAAAGACAGAAAGAAAGTTCAAATAAAAGCGTAGAGCGGGTGGAAAGAAGACGAAATGGATTGAAGTTTAAAATATTATATATGAAATGAAATACAATCAAATGCGCATGAAATGAAAGAGAGGTGCTTATAAAAGAAAGAAAAATGTACGTGACAGGAGGAGTTTATAAAAGAAAGAACGAACGAACGAACGAATGGGCGAAAAAGCTCATGCATCTGGAAAAAGAAAACAAAAACGTATAAAACGAAAGTGTGTATAACAGAAATATAAAGTTTACGAAAAAGAAAGAGTTTATAAAGAAAGAAAGAAAGAACCGAACGAAAAAGAGCATACACAATAAAGAAATAAAAATGAAAGAGAAAATGTACGAGAAAGAAGAAAACATTTATAAAATAAACAAACAAGCAAAAGAAAGAAAGTACCCGTAGGCAAATGAGAAACACAAAATAGAAAGAAAGAAAAAAAAAAAAGAAAGAACGAACAGGTAGATGAAAGAGAAACGCAACATAAAAAGAAAGAAAGAGAGAAAGTGGAAGACACAAGGTCAAAAGTCTAAGAAGTGAGTTATGAGCTGCTTAGCAACCGTGGCCACTGCTTGTCAACCTGGTTTATATTTTCGGACTTGCAAACAATGTATTTTCATGGCAGTATAATTGGAATCAGATAAGATGCGGTCTGTCTTGCCGCACCCAATCGTTTCGTCTGATATTGCAGAATCGTTCTGATGTCTGTTCGCCATTGCACTTGAGGAAGAGACGATAATGGGGAAAAGATCAAAACTTTCAGAAACGAGACAAATATTCACAAGCAAAAGTTTGGGCTGAGACCGGGCGGGGAATATCTGTGTGAGGTCGCTGTGCGCGTTCGCGGGCGCGTGCGCGCGCGTGTGTTTGTGAAGAAAAACTTACAAGAACAAAGAAAAGGACGTACAAATAGATTTGCGTTAGTTTTTATAAGCGAAAAATATGGACGAATAAAGTTATGAATAAACTAAAAATAAGAAATATGTATATAGATAGATAATTACATCATCAAACAAATATAACTTCAAAGACACACCAAAAGACAGATATATATGATTGAATATACGTGTCATGATAAAAATTGACCCTCTGCTCATTCTGATGTATGCAACTATGCTTTGGTCAATAGTGATTTTGTTCATACTGGTAGGCCTTCATTTTGATAGGTATTAAGCATAGCTTAGTACAAGACCGGCAAGAATCGATTGCCACAGGTCTTGCCGATTCATTTTACACCAGGGATGATGAGGTTACACTGTCCTTGCTCTCGGAAACTCCTTCCCCCCACAGGCAAAGCTGTTGACCTCTAAAGCGCAGCTCTTACGCTCAGGCTGGCGACTGAACGATGGCCGCTTGCCACAGGTTGGTTGGGGTCAGACGTTCCCCTTCACTGGTCTTGTCGAGAAACACATCCGATTACCCTCACATAGTGTAGCCGACAGGTGTATGCCATTGGCCAGGTTGTGGCCATTACAATGCTCATGTGACTTCGTTTTCGAAAGGTCTAAAGCGTAGGCCGGGAGATGTACACTTTCTCACCGACAGGACATGGCTTTCCTCTGTTTTATAAAATCATTTCAACCCAAGCAAGGCGGGAATACTACAATTACGCAGGCAGCTACAGAGAGCGGAAGTGAGAGAAAAGACTGGGTCTAGGGGGACTGTGGAAAAGATAAAAGATGAAGGGGATTCAAGATAAATAGATGATGACGATTGGCGTTGCATTTACATTTTTGAAGATTGTAGTTATCAGGGAAGAAAGTAAATGGGGGGGGGTCCAAAGGCGAGAAGTGCGGGAAAAAACTGTTAGAGTAGAAGTGGCGATTACATTTACCTATTTCAAGAGTAAAAGGGTGGGGCCTAGATGCCAATCTTAGTAACACGCATAAATTTAAGTAGTCGAGGCACTAGGGAAAAAGAACAGTTGTCATAAAAATATTTGTAGAAAAGACAGTTAAGCCACGTGACTTCGGTGAGAAAGTGACTGATGTCGAGATGCCAAGTCAGGATCTATTATATTGCAGATCATTCTTTGAACTTTGACAAGATATGACAACATTATTCAATGTACGGACGCATGGTAGATTTCTAAATGTGTAAGATGGACACTGACGAGAAAAAAAAACTTTTGGCACGGCACAGTGACCTAACTTTCCTTGAAGTAGATACAGCTATTGATTCGGTGTAGCAGTTCCACTTCAAATCCGCTGAAAACGTGAATCCAAGAAGGCTCAGTGTGACACTCTCCAGGAGTCTAGCATCAGCCATGCTGATGGAGAGGAAAGTCTCTCTATTGTGGTTAAATGAGTGAAGGTTCGTTTTGGAGCCATTAAAGTTTAGAGGTCATTTCCTGCCCCAGTTGACCAGTGATTTGGAGGTCTTTTTCAAGAGAAGCGACCAGGTTACCTTTGTCAGCTCTGACGGATTTATTTATTGAGACAGGAGTAAATGGTAGTGTCATCTATATTAATGCCTACTTGGGAACTGATGTCATCAAGGAAGATTATTGGGGAAGATCAGAAACATCGTAGGACCCAGGATAGCGCCTTGGGGGATAGCCGCATTTGTGTGAAAGGATCTGGACGCGAGCCCGTTCAAAATGACATTCATTTCACGATTTGATAGGAACGATTGGATTTGACCAAACAATCGTCCTGCAATACCGTAGCACTGGAGCTTACGTAGAACAACAGCATGCCAAACCCTCTCAAACGCCTTCGAGATATCTAGAGCCACAGCTCGAACTACGCCGTTCTTATCAAGAGATTGATATACATATTCAGTGATGGCTGTAAGCACATCACCGTAACCCTGGCAAAACAGAAGCTATATTGTTTATCAGAGAGTAGCTGGTGAGAGGTAAGATGCTTAATAACTTCAGCGTTGAATAAAACATCGAATACTTTGCCAAAAAGCGATAGGGGACTATTAGGGCAATAACCAGAGGAGTCAGAACGCTCTCCAGAGCTCTTCAAATCAGAAACTACAGAGGAGGACGTCCAACAAGCTAGAAAACAGGAAGTAGCGAGGTAATAGTTCTAGAGTTGGAAGAGAACTCGATCCAGCACGGAAGCACATTTCTTTAGGAAGAAGGCTGGGATCCCGTCATTTCCGCTGGCCTTATGGCAGTTTAATTTAGAAATGATGAGACCCGTGAAGGGGTTATACGCATATCACTCAGTAGAGTATCTGTTCTAGTGGGTAAATCAGGTATGGGTACTCAAAATGTGTTTGGTGTTGAACTGAAAGAGAATTTCCAAGAAAAACATTCTACCATATCTTCCACTTGCATGGAGTATTGCTGCCATATATGGTCTGGAGCCCCTTCTGTTTGCCTCGGGGTTCTTGATAAGATCCAGAGACGGGTATGCAATGTAATTGGCCCTGATCTGGCTTCTCGTCTGCAGTCTCTCTCTCACAGACGCACCGTCGTCTCTCTCTGTCTCTTTTATAAATACTTCCATGGTAATTGCTCCGGTGAGCTGCTATCGCTGGTTCCCAGGCTCCATGAATTCAAGCGTCCTATGAGGCTGGCATCCCGCTCCCACCCTTTCACTGTTGAAACTGTTAAATGTAGACGTCTCTTTTTTACTCCAATAGCTTCATATGTCGCACCTCACGCCTGTGGAACTCCCTTCCTTATTCCTGTTTCCCTGACAATTATAATCTCCAACTATTCAAATGTAACGTCAATGGACATCTCCAGTTGCATTGATCTATCCACTATCCTTCTCCACTTCCTTTCCTCTATCACTGCTATCTGCTCTTGCTCCAAATCCTCTGTAACCCCTTGCGTGCTAGTGGCTTTCAGCCTTGCCTGGGGTGATAAGCTTAAAAAAAAGTAGATGCCAGGCCTTCGAATTGAATGAATAGAGATTGGGGTGAGGATTTACTGTTCTTCAGCAAACTCTTGTAGATTTTTATAACCGAACTTGCGAGATGCTATACGTTGTTTTATTCTATTATCAAACAGTAGCTTTGCTTCTTTGTAAACCCACTTGCACACATTACGAGCAGAGTCAAAGAGATGCCCGTTGCAATCAGACGTGTCGCTCTGGTATAGCCGCAAGAAGTGTTTCTTGTGGGCTAGAGAGACCGAGCGTGCAGGTGAGAACCAAGGAGGTGGACGCGATTTAATTTGATATTTTACTAGAATGAAAAACTCGATGCCGGCTTAAGAGAGGACCTCAGACGGGCATTTTCGAACATGATGAATACACAAACATTCTAAACGGCATCACGAAGGAAATCATGGAATGAGTCCCAATCTGTGCATTGATAGCAGAAAGATATTCTGTTGGTAAAAATTTATAACTTTATTTGTATTTGCAATAGAAATAATTTGTAAAAAGGATTAGAAAGAAGTAAATCTATATTTTTTAAGGTTTTATTGAAATTTTATTTAAGTTTCCACACGTCCCCCATCATTAGCAATACAAAGGGTAATACGATTTTGCAGTTCACGGAAAACATTTGCCAACTGATTTACAGTAAGGCCTGAAATCACATTAGTTATTTTAGCTATACTTAAAACTAGGTACATTAAATTTTATAACATTTTTTACAGATTATTTCTATCGCAAATACAAATAAAGATATACATTTTTTAAAGTGCATACGAACTTTATGGACACTCTGTATATATCTGTATATATATTTATAAAAGGATTAGAAAGAAGTAAATCTATATTTTTTAAGGTTTTAATGAAATTTTATTTAATTTTCCACATGTCCTCCATCATTAGCAATACAAAGGGTAATACGATTTTGCAGTTCAAGGAAAACATTTGCCAACTGATTTACAGTAATGCCTGAAATCACATTAGTTATTTTAGCTATACTTAAAACTAGGTACATTTTTAAACTTTATAACATTTTTTACAGATTATTTCTATCTCAAATAGAAATAAAGATATAATTTTATTTAAAGTGCACACGAATTTTATGGACAACCTGTATAGCTAAAATTCTAGCTAGTAAGTGGAGAAGAATTTTTCTGCTTTATGACAGTTTAAAAATGTTGAGTTAGAAACAGCTAAAATTGTAAGCATTGTTGTTGGTACTATTCTCATGAAATTTCCAAGTCAGGTATTCTTCTCTATCAGCAGTAAATGACAATGATTTATACTGATTGAAGACGCGGGGGGGTGAGGATTTATTCTTGTTCAACACACTCTGAAAGAGCTGCCAGTAATCTCAAGAACAAAACAGTGCCTCATTTTATCAGTGAATAGCGACTTTTGTTAATGGAAAGAACTTGAATTCTATAGAAACATTTAAAAAAAAACTTAGACCTGTTCATTATCCATAAAAATACCAAGATTTTGGAAGAATTAAATTATGAAGGCTGCCTCAAAGATCACGAAAGATAGTGTAAGAAAATCTCACATGCCTGATTGGATAATCTATGTACAAATATCAGAATAATATTTTTGCAATACACTTACAAAATCTACAAGATCTCTTGTTCCGACCCAACATATATATATATATATATATAACATATATATATGTGTGTGTGTGTGTGTGAGGGTGCGTGTCTATATATATATATATATATATATATGTGTGTGTGTGTGTGTGTGTGTGTATGTATGTGTGCATATATATATATACAGGGTGCGGCTGGTATTCGAGGACAGATTTTATGGCTTAGTAAAAAACTTGCTGAACAAATGAATATAATTATATTTGATTACAAACAAGTAAACATGAAATTTAGCTAACTGTTATTTAATTTTATTCAATAAAACCATCACTAGCATCAATAACTGCCTGTACACGCGGTCGAAATTGGCTGCATGTTCTGATTAATTGGTCCTTATTTATGTCAGACATTAATCGAACTATTGCAGCTTTAAGAGAGTCTTTGGTGCTATGAGGCAGTTTATTAACCTCCTTCTTAACAACGCTCCTCACATAATAGTCTAGTGGATTGAGATCTGGAGAGTTAGGAGTACAAATGTTGGCTGTGATGTGGTCGTACAAATGGTCAGCCATCCATTCTTGCAACTCTGAGGAAAGGTGCAATATACAAATCGCTCTGATCAGCCTTTAATGCCACAATCACAGCATGCCTTTTTCGTTTCATTTGTTATCACAAGGTTTGCCATTCTTGATTTCTGAAAAATAAAAGCATTAGAAGTTAGTGGGAAGCAGTATTAATCTTAAATCTGTATGTCCTCAAATACCAGCCGCACCCTGTATGTATATATATATATATATATATATATATATATATATATATATATATATATATATGTGTGTGTGTGTGTGTGTGTGTGTGTGTGTATTTAGGCAGCAA
>OZ038499.1:11225125-11380125 GCA_964036315.1 Acanthosepion esculentum | reverse complement strand
ACTGCTTTAACTGGGTTTTGAACTCACATTCTTTAGGTCCTATCACTGGATCCCACCAAAGCCTTTATCCACTGTGCCATGTGTCCTTGAGTAAAATGCTAATTAACAAAATGTAAATGCTATAACAAATATGTGGATAGGCGCGTGGCGGTTATCAACTAGAAAAGTGAAATTGTAGCCGCGGATATTTAGTTCGCTTTCACAGAAATACACTAATATATATATATATATATATACACTAATAATATATTCATCCATTTTACAAATCTACCATTCGACCAAGTATTGCCTATTGTTGCCATATCTGGCCTGATGCTCCAGCTGTACATCTCGAGGTTCAAACAAGGATCAGTAATATAATAGATCCTGACCTGACATCTCGACTCCAGTTACCTTCTCATCGAAGTCACGTGGCTTCTGTCTGTCTTTTTTACAAATATTTTCATGGCAGCTACCCCGACGAGCTTTTGTCCCTGGTGCCACGAATAATATGAATTTAATACTCGATTGGCATCTAGGTCCCACCCTTTTACTGTTGAAATAAATGCAACCGCCACTTCTAATCCAATAGTTTCTTTTCTCGCACTTCTCAGCTGTGGAACTCCCTCCCGTTTTCTTCCTTCCATGGTAACTACTTTTGTAATGCCCGTTTGTAGGAGAGACTTTGTAAGTTACAGATACAATAATAGTAACGCCTTTGAACAACACTAAGTCACACGCTGCTAATTCCCATATATATATATATATATATATATATATATATATATATATATATATATATATATATATATATATATATATGTGGAGAAACATAGTTTCAAAATGTGCTAAATTTATGGGATAAAGTGCTCAATATCAGAGATAGAACGTGTGTAAATATAAAAGTGAACATAGAAGTCAACACTTAGAGGCGACAGATGAAAGTCTCCAGGTCACGAGTGCTGTTATAAGATAAGAAATAAAAATAAATAAAAACAAGCAAAATAATTTAACCCAAATAAATATATAAACAAATAAATGACTTCCAGTAAAGTAACCGCCAAAATAGACTACCCACAATGCACCACTGACCCGTATATATAAATAGCCGAGAAAAATAACAGCATTCGTTGAGTTCTGTGTTGACTTCTATGTTCATATATATATATATATATATATATATATATATATATATATATATATATATATATATATATATATATATATATATATTCCTTTACCCGTCACATGATCTAATTACTTCAAGATAAGGTCGACTATGCTTACTCTCTGGCGATCCGTGTTCAAACCCACGTGTCGGCAGCTACTCTTTATTCCTATATGACAACAACAATTTAAACGCAACGACAATCGCCATCATCTGTCTTCTTAAATCCCGTCCATCATTTGTCCGTTTCTCAATCCTCCCTATTCTTCTTCTTCTCTTTCACTTTTATTCCCTGTAACCCTCCCCTCGCACTGCGTACTAGTGGCATCCCCGCCGTGCTTAGGGTGAAATGATTAAAACAAAAATCTGACCTCTGATCAGCAGAGAAGTCTAGGAGAAAGAATTACAAATTAGTTGGATAACAGTACCGGTCCTAGCGTGTTGAGACTGTCGCCCTATTGTCCCTAGGGGAGTCGACAGAATTAACAAGTTATGAAAAAGATTATAGTCATTTGAAGAATTTCGTGAAAAGTTTATATTACAGGAAATGGTATCAGTCTATATCGCTGAGATGAGATATTATGGTGACTTGTATTATTTACATTATTCGGACTGTTATCCTCATCTTCATTGCCATATTCACAACGGTTCGGCCTCTATATCACTGAGATGAGGTATTAAGATTACTTGCATTATTTACATTATTCGGACTGGTATCATCATCATCGTTGCCATATTCATAACGGTTCGGCCCCTATATCTCTGAGATGAGGTATTATGATTACTGGTATTATTTACATTATCCAGGCATTTATCCTAATCACCTTTGCCATATTCACAACGATCCGGCCTCTATATCTATGAGATGAGGTATTATGATTACTCATATTATTTACATTTCCCAGACTGTTATCTTAATCTTCTTTGCCATATTCAGAATGTTTCGCCCTCTATATCTCTGAGATGATGTAATATGATTACTCGTATTATTTACATTATTCGGACGGTTGTCCTCATTTCATTGCCACATTCACAACGTCTCGGCCCCTATATCTCTGAGATGAGGCATTATGACTACTCGTATTATTTACATTATTCCGGTTGGTCGGTTTTCGCTTCAGTGTTTATCCTACCATCACCTTTGTATCTTACATGATTATGGCATTGTAAATATATTTTACCGCTCATTTTCAGCTTTAGTGTGTATCGTACTACCATATTTCTATCTTATATGATTATGGCATTATAAATATATTTTACCGATCATTTTCTGCTTTAGTGTGTATCGTACTACCAGATTTGTATCCTACATTATTATGGCATGGTAAATATATTTTACCGATCAATTTCTGCTTTAGTGTGTATAATACTACGATATTTGTAACTTACATGATTATGGCATTGTAAATATATTCACCGATCATTTTATGCTTTAGTGTGTATCGTACTACCATATTTTTATCCCACATGATTATGGCATTATAAATATATTTTGCCGATCATTTTCTGCTTTAGTGTGTATCGTACTACCATATATGTATCCTACATGATTATGGCATTGTAAATATATTTCACAGAGATTTTCTGCTTTAGTGTGTATCGTACTACCATATTTGTATCCTACATGATTATGGCATTGTAAATATATTTTACCGATCATTTTCTGTTTTAGTGTGTATCGTACTTCCATATATGTATCCTACATGATTATGGCATTGTAAATATATTTCACAGAGCATTTTCTGCTTTAGTGTGTATCGTACTACCATATTTGTATCCCACATGATTATGGCATTGTAAATATATTTCACCGAGCATTTTCTGCTTTAGTGTGTATCGTACTACTATATTTGTATCCTACATGATTATGGCATTGTAAATATATTTCACAGAGCATTTTCTGCTTTAGTGTGTATCGTACTACCATATTTCTATCTTACATGATTATGGCATTGTAAATATATTTTACGGATCATTTTCAGCTTTAGTGTGTATCATACTACCAGATTTGTATCCTACATTATTATGGCATGGTAAATATATTTTACCGATCAATTTCTGCTTTAGTGTGTATAATACTACGATATTTGTATCTTACATGATTATGGCATTGTAAATATATTTCACCGATCATTTTCTGCTTTAGATTGTATCGTACTACCATATTTGTATCCCACATGATTATGGCTTTGTAAATATATTTTACCGATCATTTTCTGCTTTAGTGTGTATCGTATTACCATATTTGTATCTTACATGATTATGGCATTGCAAATATATTTTACCGATCATTTTCTGCTTTAGTGTGTATCGTACTACCATATTTGTATCCTACATGATTATGGCATTGTAAATATATTTCACCGAGCATTTTCTGCTTTAGTGTGTATAATACTACGATATTTGTATCTTACATGATTATGGCATTGTAAATATATTTCACCGATCATTTTCTGCTTTAGTGTGTATCGTACTACCATATTTGTATCCTACATGATAATGGCATTGTAAATATATTTCACAGAGCATTTTCTGCTTTAGTGTGTATCGTACTACCATATTTATATCTTACATGATTATGGCATTGTAAATATATTTTACGGATCATTTTCAGCTTTAGTGTGTATCGTACTATCAGATTTGTATCCTACATTATTATGGCATGGTAAATATATTTTACTGATCAATTTCTGCTTTAGTGTGTATAATACTACGATATTTGTATCTTACAGGATTATGGCATTGTAAATATATTTTACCGATCAATTTCTGCTTTAGTGTGTATAATACTACGATATTTGTATCTTACATGATTATGGCATTGTAAATATATTTCACTCATCATTTTCTGCTTTAGTGTGTATCGCACTACCATATTTGTATCCCACATGATTATGGCATTGTAAATATATTTTACCGATCATTTTATGCTTTAGTGTGTATCGTATTACCATATTTGTATCCCACATGATTATGGCATTGTAAATATATTTTACCTATCATTTTCTGCTTTAGTGTGTATCGTACTACCATATTTGTATCCTACGTGATTATGGCATTGTAAATATATTTCACCGAGCATTTTCTGCTTTAGTGTGTATCGTACTACCATATTTGTATCTTAAATGATTATGGCATTGCAAATATATTTTACCGATCATTTTCTGCTTTAGTGTGTATCGTACTACCATATTTGTATCCTACATGATTATGGCATTGTAAATATATTTCACCGAGCATTTTCTGCTTTAGTGTGTATAATACTACGATATTTGTATCTTACATGATTATGGCATTATAAATATATTTCACCGATCATTTTCTGCTTTAGTGTGTATCGTACTACCATATTTGTATCCTACATGATAATGGCATTGTAAATATATTTCACAGAGGATTTTCTGCTTTAGTGTGTATCGTACTACCATATTTATATCTTACATGATTATGGCATTGTAAATATATTTTACGGATCATTTTCAGCTTTAGTGTGTATCGTACTATCAGATTTGTATCCTACATTATTATGGCATGGTAAATATATTTTACTGATCAATTTCTGCTTTAGTGTGTATAATACTACGATATTTGTATCTTACAGGATTATGGCATTGTAAATATATTTTACCGATCAATTTCTGCTTTAGTGTGTATAATACTACGATATTTGTATCTTACATGATTATGGCATTGTAAATATATTTCACCGATCATTTTCTGCTTTAGTGTGTATCGCACTACCATATTTGTATCCCACATGATTATGGCATTGTAAATATATTTTACCGATCATTTTCTGCTTTAGTGTGTATCGTATTACCATATTTGTATCTTACATGATTATGGCATTGCAAATATATTTTACCGATCATTTTCTGCTTTAGTGTGTATCGTACTAACAAATTTGTATCCTACATGATTATGGCATTGTAAATATATTTCACCGAGCATTTTCTGCTTTAGTGTGTATAATACTACGATATTTGTATCTTACATGATTATGGCATTGTAAATATATTTCACCGATCATTTTCTGCTTTAGTGTGTATCGTACTACCATATTTGTATCCTACATGATAATGGCATTGTAAATATATTTCACAGAGCATTTTCTGCTTTAGTGTGTATCGTACTACCATATTTATATCTTACATGATTATGGCATTGTAAATATATTTTACGGATCATTTTCAGCTTTAGTGTGTATCGTACTATCAGATTTGTATCCTACATTATTATGGCATGGTAAATATATTTTACTGATCAATTTCTGCTTTAGTGTGTATAATACTACGATATTTGTATCTTACAGGATTATGGCATTGTAAATATATTTTACCGATCAATTTCTGCTTTAGTGTGTATAATACTACGATATTTGTATCTTACATGATTATGGCATTGTAAATATATTTCACTCATCATTTTCTGCTTTAGTGTGTATCGCACTACCATATTTGTATCCCACATGATTATGGCATTGTAAATATATTTTACCGATCATTTTATGCTTTAGTGTGTATCGTATTACCATATTTGTATCCCACATGATTATGGCATTGTAAATATATTTTACCTATCATTTTCTGCTTTAGTGTGTATCGTACTACCATATTTGTATCCTACGTGATTATGGCATTGTAAATATATTTCACCGAGCATTTTCTGCTTTAGTGTGTATCGTACTACCAGATTTGTATCCTACATTATTATGGCATGGTAAATATATTTTACCGATCAATTTCTGCTTTAGTGTGTATAATACTACGATATTTGTATCTTACAGGATTATGGTATTGTAAATATATTTCACCGATCATTTTCTGCATTAGTATGTATCGTACTACCCTATTTGTATCCTACATGATTATGAAATTGTAAATATATTTCACCGAGCATTTTCTGCTTTAGTGTGTATTGTACTACCATATTTGTATCTTACATGATTATGGCATTGTTAATATATTTTACCGATCATTTTCTTTTTTAGTGTGTATCGTACTACCATATATGTATCCTACATGATTATGGCATTGTAAATATATTTCACCGAGCATTTACTGCTTTGGTGTGTATCGTACTACCATATTTGTATCCTACATGATTATGGCATTGTAAATATATTTCACCGAGCATTTACTGCTTTAGTATGTATCGTACTACCGTATATGTATCCTACATGATTATGGCATTGTAAATATATTTCACCGAGCATTTTCCGCTTTAGTATGTATCGTACTACCGTATATGTATCCTACATGATTATGGCATTGTAAATATATTACACCGATCATTTTCTGCTTTAGTATGTATCGTACTACCGTATATTTATCCTACATGATTATGGCATTGTAAATATATTACACCGATCATTTTCTGCTTTAGTATATATCGTACTACCGTATATTTATCCTACATGATTATGGCATTGTAAATATATTTCACCGATCATTTACTGCTTTAGTATGTATGGTACTACCATATATGTATCCTACATGATTGTGACATTGTATATATATTTCACTGACCATTTTCTGCTTTAGGCTGTATCGTAATAGGATATGTGTATCCTACATGATTATGGTATTGTAAATATATTTTACCGATCATTTTCTGCTTTAGTGTGTATCGTACTAACAAATTTGTATCTTAAAAGATTATGGCATTGTGAATATGAATTACCGATCATTTTCTGCATTAGTGTGTATCGTACTACGATATTTGTATCCTACATGATTATGGCATTGTAAATATATTTCACCGATCATTTTCTGCTTTAGTGTGTATGATACTACCATATTTGTATCCTACATGATTATGGCATTGTGAATATATTTCACCGACTATTTTCTGCTTTAGGCTGTATCGTAATACGATATTTGTATCTTACAGGGTTATGACATTTGAAATATATTTCACCGATCATTTTCTGCTTTAGTGTGTATGATACTACCATATTTGTATCTTACATGATTATGGAATCTGAAATATATTTTACCGATCATTTTCTGCTTTAGTGTGTATCGTACTACCATATTTGTATGTTACATCATTATGGCATTGTAAATGTTTTTTAACGATCATTTTCTGCATTAGTGTGTATGATACTACCATATTTGTATCCCACATGATTGTGGCATTGTAAATGTATTTCACCGACCATTTTCTGCTTTACACTGTATCGTAATACGATATTTGTATCCTGCAAAATTATGGCATTGTAAATATATTTTACCGATCATTTTCTACTTTAGTGTGTATCGTACTACCATATTTGTATCCCACATTATTACGGCATTGTAAATATATTTTACCGATCATTTTCTGCTTTAGTGTATATAGTATTTCCATATTTGTATCTTACATGAATATGGAATTGTAAATATATTTCACCGATCATTTTCTGCTTTACTGTGTATCGTACTACCATGTTTGTATACTACATGATTATGGCATTGTAAATATATTACACCGATCATTTTCTGATTTAGTGTGTATCGTACTACCATATTTGTATCCCACATGATTATGGCATTGTAAATATATTACACCGATCATTTTCTGCTTTAGTGTGTGTCGTACTACCATATTTGTATCATGGATGATTATGGCTTTGTAAATATATTTCACTGACCATTTTCTGCTTTAGGCTGTATCGTAATAGGATATCTGTATCCTACATGATTATGACATTGTAAATATATTTCACCAATCATTTTCTGCTTTAGTGTGTATCGTACTACGATATTTGTATCCTACATGATTATGGCATTGTAAATATATTTCACCGACCATTTTCTTCTTTAGGCTGTATCGTAATACGATATTTGTATCCTACATGATGATGGCATTGTAAATGTTTTTTAACGATCATTTTCTGCATTAGTGTGTATGATATTACCATATTTGTATCCTACATGATTATGGCATTGTAAATATCTTTCACCGATCATTTTCAGCTTTAGTGAATATAATACTGCGGTATTTGTATCTTACACGATTATGGCATTGTAAATATATTTTACCGATCATTTTCTCCTTTAGTGTGTATCGTACTACCATATTTGTATCCCACATGATTATGGCATTGTAAATGTATTTCACCGATCATTTTCTGCTTTAGTGTGTATCGTACTACCATATTTGTATACCGCATGATTATGACATTGTAAATATATTTTACCGATCATTTTCTGCTTTAGTGTGTATCGTACTACCATATTTGTATCCCACATTATTATGGCATTGTAAATATATTTCACCGATCATTTTCTGCTTTAATGTGTATTGTACTAACATATTTGAATCCTACATGATTATGGCTTTGTAAATATATTTTACCGATCATTTTCTGCTTTAGTGTTTATCGTAATACGATATTTGTATCCTACATACTTATGGCATTGTAAATATATTTCACCGACCATTTTCTGCTTTAGGCTGTATCGTAATACGATATTTGTATCTTACAGGATTATGGCATTTGAAATATATTTCACCGATCATTTTCTGCTTTAGTGTGTATGATACTACCATATTCGTATCTTACATGATTATGGAATCTGAAATATATTTTACCGATCATTTTCTTCTTTACTGTGTATCGTACTACCATATTTGTATGTTACATCATTATGGCATTGTAAATGTTTATTAACGATCATTTTCTGCATTAGTGTGTATGATACTACCATATTTGTATCCCACATGATTATGGTATTGTAAATGTATTTCACCGACCATTTTCTGCTTTACACTGTATCGTAATACGATATTTGTATCCTGCAAAATTATGGCATTGTAAATATATTTTACCGATCATTTTCTGCTTTAGTGTGTATCGTATTACCATATTTGTATCTTACAGGAATATGGCATTGTAAATATATTTCACCGATCATTTTCTGCTTTAGTGTCTATCGTACTACGATATTTGTATCCTACATGATTATGGCATTGTAAATATGTTTTACCGATCATTTTCTTCTTTAGTGTGTATCGTACTACCATATTTGTATCCGACATACTTATGGCATTGTAAATATATTTCACCGACCATTTTCTGCTTTAGGCTCTATTGTAATACGATATTTGTATCTTACAGGATTATGCCATTTGAAATATATTTCACCGACCATTTTCTGCTTTAGGCTGTATCATAATCCGATATTTGTATCCTACATTCACCAATCATTTTCTGCTTTACTGGGTATCGTACTACCATATTTATATCCTACATGATGATGACATTGTAAATATATTTCACTGACCATTTTCTGCTTTAGGCTGTATCGTAATAGGATATCTGTATCCTACATGATTATGGCATTGTAAATATATTTTACCGATCATTTTCTGCTTTAGTGTGTATCGTATTACCAAATTTGTATCTTAAAGGATTATGGCATTGTGAATATGAATTGCCGATCATTTTCTGCTTTAGTGTGTATCGTACTACGATATTTGTATCCTACATGATTATGGCATTGTAAATATATTTCACCGATCATTTTCTGCTTTAGTGTGTATCGTACTACGATATTTGTATCCTACATGATTATGGCATTGTAAATAGATTTTACCGATCATTTTCTGCTTTAGTGTGTATCGTACTACCATATTTGTATCCTACAGGATTATGGCATTGCAAATATATTTCACCGATCATTTTCTGCTTTAGTGTGTATCGTACTACCATATTTGTATCCTACATGATTATGGCATTGTAAATATATTTTACCGATCATTTTCTGCTTTAGTGTGTATCGTATTACCAAATTTGTATCTTAAAGGATTATGGCATTGTGAATATGAATTGCCGATCATTTTCTGCTTTAGTGTGTATCGTACTACGATATTTGTATCCTACATGATTATGGCATTGTAAATATATTTCACCGATCATTTTCTGCTTTAGTGTGTATCGTACTACGATATTTGTATCCTACATGATTATGGCATTGTAAATAGATTTTACCGATCATTTTCTGCTTTAGTGTGTATCGTACTACCATATTTGTATCCTACAGGATTATGGCATTGCAAATATATTTCACCGATCATTTTCTGCTTTAGTGTGTATCGTACTACCATATTTGTATCCTACATGATTATGGCATTGTAAATATATTACACCGATCATTTTCTGCTTTAGTGTGTATCGTATTACCATATTTGTATCCTACATAGTTATGGCATTGTAAATATATTTTACCGATCATTTTCTGCTTTAATGTGTATCGTACTACGATATTTGTATCCTACACGATTATGGCATTGTAAATATATTTTACCGATCATTTTCTGCTGTAGTGTGTATCGTACTACCATATTTGTATCTTACAGGATTATGGCATTGTAAATATATTACACCGATCATTTTCTGCTTTAGTGTGTATCGTACTACGATATTTGTATCCTACATGATTATGGCATTGTAAATATATTTTACCGATCATTTTCTGCTTTACTGTGTATCGTACTACCATATTTGTATCCTACATGATTATGGCATTGTAAATATATTTTACCGATCATTTTCTGCTTTAGTGTGTATCGTACTACGATATTTGTAACCTACATGATTATGGCATTGTAAATATATTTTCCCGATCATTTTCTTCTTTACTGTGTATCGTACTACCATATTTGTATCCTACATGGTTATGGCATTGTAAGTATATTTTACCGATCATTTTCTGCTTTAGTGTGTATCGTACTACCATATTTGTATCCTACATGATTATGGCATTGCAAATGTATTTCACCGATCATTTACTGCTTTCGTGTGTAGCGTAATACGATATTTGTATCTTAAACGATTATGGCATTGTAAATATGTTTTACCGATCATTTTCTTCTGTAGTGTGTATCGTACTACCATATTTGTATCTTACAGGATTATGGCATTGTAAATATATTTCACCGATCATTTTCTGCTTTAATGTGTATCGTACTACCATATTTGTATCTTAAATGATTATGGCATTGTAAATATATTACACCGATCATTTTCTGCTTTAGTGTGTATCGTACTACGATATTTTTATCCTACATGATTATGGTATTGTAAATATATTTTACCGATCATTTTCTGCTTTACTGTGTATCGTACTACCATATTTGTATCCTACATGATTATGGCATTGTAAATATATTTTACCGATCATTTTCTGCTTTAGTGTGTATCGTACTACGATATTTGTATCCTACATGATTATGGCATTGTAAATATATTTTACCGATCATTTTCTGCTTTACTGTGTATCGTTCTACCATATTTGTATCCTACATGGTTATGGCATTGTAAATATATTTTACCGATCATTTTCTGCTTTAGTGTGTATCGTAATACGATATTTGTATCCTACACGATTATGTCATTGTAAATATATTTTACCGATCATTTTCTGCTGTAGTGTGTATCGTACTACCATATTTGTATCTTACAGGATTATGGCATTGTAAATATATTTCACCGATCATTTTCTGCTTTAGTCTGTATCGTACTACGATATTTGTATCCTTCATGATTATGGCATTGTAAATATATTTCACCGACCATTTTCTGCTTTAGGCTGTATCGTAATACGATATTTGTATCCTACATGATTATTGCATTGTAACTATATTTTACCGATCATTTTCTGCTTTACTGTGTATCGTACTACCATATTTGTATCTTAAATGATTATGGCATTGTAAATATGTATTACCGATCATTTTCTGCTTTAGTGTTTATCGTACTACCATATTTGTATCCTACATGATTATGGCATTGGATATATATTTCACCGATCATTTTCTGATTTAGTGTGTATCGTACTATCATATTTGTATCCCACATGATTATGGCTTTGTAAATATATTTCACCGATCATTTTCTGCTTTAGTGTGTATCGTACTACCATATTTGTATCCCACATGATTATGGCATTGTAAATATATTTCACCGATCATTTTCTGCTTTAGTGTTCATTCTAACACCATATTTGTATCTTACATGATTATGGCATTTTCAATATATTTTACAGATCATCTTCTGCTTTAGTGTGTATCATACTACCATATTTTTATCTTACATGATTATGGCATTGCAAATATATTTTACCGATCAGTTTCTGGTTCAGTGTGTATCCTACGACTACGTTAGTATCCTACATTATTAATTTATTTTCCCCAATTTGTGTTATTGATATCTTGAAAGACATTTAGAATGTTTTTATTTAAAGAATTCAGATATCTTGTTTTATGATTTTTTTAGTCAGATTTCTTATTTTATAATTTTTTATTTTAAATTTTCTAATACAACAAAAATAGCATCCCTCCTCCCGTTTTTTCTTCCCCGCTTACGCTAGATAACTTAGGATACCAATTGGATGGTAGGATACACCGATCAGTAAGGCACACCCTGATGCGGCACCCTTTGCTTATACCCAGGGAACGGTAAATATTGACCGCTTATATTTTATTCAGTTAGCTTTTATTGGTTTGTGAATAGGTAAATATTAGACATTTATATTTGAGTCGATAAGCCTTCACTCGATTCAGGGATAGGTAAATATAAGACGTTTATATTTGAGTTTGTAAGCATTTGCTTGGTCCGGGAATTGGTGAATATTGATTGTTTATATCTGAGTCGATAAGCATTTACTTGATTCAGGTATAGGTAAAATATTAGACGTTTATATCTGAGTCTATGAGCATTTGTTTGGCCCGGGAATTGGTGAATATGACGCTCTCGATACGTCTGAATCAGAAAGGAAAGTGTTAAAAATTTGGTGCATGCTGCGTAACGTTATGTTAGGTCGTTCTTCATTGATAGCTTTTGTTCTCAAATATCTAACGCACCCTGTACAGACAATGTTAAATTGACAGCGAAGAAGCGCCTACGTCATTTTTTATTTTTTTATTTATTCATTTAAAAAAAAATAATTTTTGTTTTCTTTCACGTAACGATGAAAGGAAACTTTTGTCTTGTTTGCAAATGCTGCGGTAATTACGTCGTATTTATCCGTCTAAAAAGGAAAGAGATTTTTGTTTTTCAAGAAGTTATTTTGAGTAAACGGATGGCGGTATGGAATTGAACGTTATAACAACAAATATCAATGGGAAAATTATTTTGAGTTGAAGATTGGGCGAGGTAAAGAAAAACAGAAAATGAAAGAATGAAAGAGAGAAAAAAAAAGAAGAAACAAAGAATGACAAATGGTTGCCGATAAAGAAAAGGTTAGATATAAACAAAAAGAAAGAGAGACGGAAAGGGACAAAGAGGCATAAATAAAATGAAAATGAAAAAGAAACAAAGAAACAAAGAAACAAGAAAGAAAGAAAGAAAGAAAGAAAGAAAAAAGGAAAGAAAGAAAGACAGAAAAAACAAAGAAAGAGAAAAAGAAGGAAAGAAAGACAGACAGACATACAGACAGACAGAAAGAAAGAAAGAAAGAAAGAAAGAAAGAAAGAAAGAAAAAAGAAGGAAAGAAAAAGGAAAGAAAAAAGAAAGAAAGAAAGGAAAAAGAAAGAAACAAGGAAAAAGAAAGAAAGAAAAAGAAAGAAAAAAGAAGGAAAGAAGGAAAGAAAAAAGAAAGATAGAAAGAAACTAGAAAGAAAGAAAGAAAGAAAGAAAGTAAAAAGAAAGAAAAAAAAGTAGGAAAGAAAGACAGAAAGAAAGAAAAAAAGAAAAAAGAAGGAAAGAAAAAAGACAGAAAAAAGAAAGGAAAAAGAAAGAAACAAGAAAAAAAGAAAGAAAATGAAAGAAAGAAAAAAGAAAGAAAGAAAAAAGAAAGAAAAAAGAAGGAAAGAAAGAAAGAAAAAAGAAAGAAAGAAAGAAATGACACAGAGATACAGATAAAGAAAAAATCGATATAAACAAATAAAGAAAGTAACAAAAAGAGATCGGAAGAAAGACTGATAAAAAAACAACTGAAAGTAAAACAAAAAGAAAGATCAAGTTATCAGATGAAAAAAATAGAAAGAAGAACTGAATGAAGAAAGAAAGACAAATATAAACACTAAACGAAATAAATAAATGAAAGGAAGAAAGAAAGAGAAAAGAAGGAAGGAAGAAAGAAAACGGAAGAGAAACTAATAAAGAAATGAGAAAGAGAAATAAAGATGAAGAGATAGAGACCAAGAAAAAAAAAACGAAAAAAGAAACTACGGAAAAAAAAAATAGAAAAGAAGCTAAGAATGAAGGGAAGGGAGAGGTTTAACAGAAGAAGAAGAAGAAGAAGAGCATGCATAATAAAAAGAAGATCAAGAAGATGAGCAAGAAGAAGGAGGAGGTGAAGGAGAATAAGACGAAGAAGAAAGAAGAAGAGCAAGAAGAAGAAGGAGGAGGAGGAGGAGGAGGAAGAAGAAGAAGAAGAAGAAGAAGAAGAAGAAGAAGAATGTTCTTAAATTCTGAATGAAATGGAGTAACAGTAAATTCCAATTAAAATGGATAAAATAAGATTGCGCAAATGACAAAGACATGATGTAAGTGGGAAACATACGAGACAAGGAAAAAAATGAGAAGATAAAAGAAAGAAAAAGGAAAGAAAGAAAGAAAGAAAGAAAGAAAGAAAGAAAGAAAGAAAGAAAGGAAGGAGAGAGATACAGTGAAAAGCCTGGGAAGATAATATACGGGAGAAGTGTGGATGATGAATTTTGAAGGGAAACATTAAACGAAAAATAAAATTTCTTTCCTGAATTGATGAGGAATTAAAACAAAAGTTAATTGTTTAAAACCAACCATCAAAGACACCATGGCAAGCTCCAACTTTTGTTTGGTTTTAAACTTTTCACCTCAATTATTTTCATTATGCCTCATAGTTTTATTAGCAGTGTCGTAATTTTTGTTGCCTTAACGCTTCGCCCGATACAGTCTTCAGCCTTTCTGGCATTGTCTTAAATTCACAAATAAAGTAATTTCTTTATTCAATTCACAGTTGTCTTTACTTTGTTCTATTGCAACTTTTCGTCTCGTACAAAGCAGGAAATTAGCTCGAAAACAGACGGTCAACATTTATATATGCAAAAGCTTAGAGCGCGTTCTTTTTTGAAAAATACAGACTGATATCTGAAAAAAGTGGTACACACACATACATATATATATATATATATATATATATATATATATATATATATATATATATATATATATGTATGTATTTGTGTATTTAGGCAGCAATCCTTCTTTCATGCACATTTCATTAAAAACGTCACACAAGGTGCTTTTATTTAGTTCTTTATACAATTTCTCATGCCATCTAATAATGTTTTTCTTTTCGGATGATAAATTATATAAAAACTGTCCGAATGTTCTTTTTATCCGAGCGCTTTCGGCTATACATTTAGCCATTTTCAAGGATTATATTTTAACTGATAGAATTAGAAATAGTTTGTTATATGTATGTTTTATAAAATGTTTCATTTTTTGTTTCAAAACACGGTCAAGATATTATGTCCATGTTCAAAGTTAATATTATTAAGTGTTGGTTTGTTTGTTCATATATATATATATATATATATATATATATATATATATATATATATATATATATATATATATATAGGGTGTACGGACTAGATTTTACAAAGTTTAATATTTTTATTTTTTCAAATTGATTTTGTTATAGACATGCGTATGGTTGCAAGACAGAAATACGACAACAGCAGAAATAGATTTACATGATTTATTTCAATACCTTGTGGTATAGTTCATAAGCCGGCTGCCGATCCGGGTTGATCTCTCATAGTAGTTCCCACTGGTTAGCGTGGCGTTCCTCCTGCTGACTGCTGCTGACTGCCCAGACTGACCGTGACAGATCTCTTCCCCGGCCTCCCGTCGACCGCCTTGTACATCCTCGTGTGACCCTTTTTATGGCGTTTTTTTATGGCTTAACGGGCTCGAAAAACGACGCGAGTATAATTAGGAGGGAAGCATTTTTATTGGTCGAAAAATAGAAGCACTTTGAAATATAATTTTATTTTTCGACCGGAACTCGTTCGTCGGGCCTATGCGTAAACGAAGATAATGGTCATTTTGTGACGGGGCCTTGTCCCGTTCACATCCGACTCTCGCTCTTGAGTATGTTCGTTTATTTGCCTGCAAATCAGCCGAGATATGTCTTATTTTATTTCATAACAATTTGGAACATCTACAAAGAGTGAACGGTATTGTGGAACTTAATCTCTACAGTTTTATAGGTGCCAAACTTAACTGGCATGCACGAGTAGAATTTACCTGAATATTGGAAAAAGGTAAACTTTATCACGATTTGTGCTGGGCAACAAAATGCTGCAATCATGACAGCTGCTCAATCCTATTTGAACACCATGAAAACAATAAGACGTAACATGGAAAGCTGCAACGGAGACTACGAGACCCTGGCTTGTAGCAGACGTTCTCATTGCCTCCGTACACCAAAATTCATCCAACAACCTCAAGAGAAAATGATGGCTGACCAAAACAAGGAAATGCGCGTTTTGAAATGGGTGTTGCAATTTCCACCATGAAGCTGACCTTGAGTAAGTACTTCCGCTTCCGTTAAGGTCAACTTCTTTCGGAAAAGGCTAAAGGAAACCGTGTGGTGCGCGGTTAAGAAAAATACCAACCGCAATTACTGATCGACGGGATTAAGGAGGCATTTGAGGCTCTCCCTATGGACACCGTGAAGGCCACGTGTGCCAGATTCCGGAGTCGGATCAAGGCCATGGTGACTTCTTTGAGTGAATTGTCTTTATATTATTATAACCAGCATGCCACTTTTCGATTTTCCAAATAAACTGATTTTGGTTTGGATATTCACTTTGTTATACTTAAAAATACTGTCAAATTTATCCCGAACACCCTGTGTATTATATATATATATATATATATATATATATATATATATATATATATATATATATATATATATATATATATAATTATGAAATATGAGACTTTAGAAACCCATGGTAATATTTTATTTAATTATTTAATTTGAGAGGATAATAGAAAAGTTATGGATGATTTAGTGATTTACTGCAAAACCCATGGCGGCCAAAATGATCAGAACGATTGCTTTTACTCTGTGTTTTAGTATATTTAACCGGCGAACTCTAATTTTTTAAATTTGTTTACGTGACGGTTCGTTTACTAAACATTAGTAAGAATATCTGCAATGTACTTTGTTAATATAATGTCACTAACTCCGTTACCAATTCGTCAGCAGATTATTAAGCTTCGAAAGAAGCATAATTTAAGTATTGGCTCTATTGCAAAGATGGTTAACAAGTCAAAAAGTGTTGTTCACGGTATTCATAAGGTCTGCGATGATTGTGGTTCGTGTGAAGCAAGAAAGTCTACAGGTAGGCCAAGAAAAACGACCAAGAGAGAAGATCGTGCTATGGTAAAGTTGGTTAAAAAGGACAGATTTAAAACTGCGGCTGCTGTTTCTCGGGAAATGAGCATTGTATTGAAGAAAACTTTATGTCGAAAAACTGTGTCTCGTCGTTTAGTTGAACATGACCTACAAGCAAGAGCACCTGCAGTGAGGCCACTGATCAGTTCCAAGAATAAAAGTGTCGTTTTAACTTTGCAGCCGAACATGTGTTGTGGTCTCAAGAAAAATGGCAAACGGTGCATTTCAGTGATGAATCTAAGTTTATGTTATTTGGCTCAGATGGGAAAAGGTACGTTCGTCGAAAAGTAAGTGAAAAATTGTCACCTAAATGCCTTAAGACTAGTGTTAAATTCGGTGGAGGAAGTGTCATGGTTTGGGGGATGATATCTGGAGATGGTGTGGGCCCTTTGGCGCGATTACATGGAAAGGTAAATGCAGGAGTTTATAAACAACTTGTAAAAGATCATGCCTTGCCTGTACTGAGAAATTCAACTAAACGACCACCAATATTCATGCAGGACAATGCTCCATGTCACAAGGCTTAGGTGGCCATGAACTTCCTCAAGGCTGAAAAGGTTATTTTTATGGATTGACCTGCTCAAAGCCCAGATCTCAATCCTATTGAAAATGTGTGGAATATTCTAGGAGAACGTTCGAAAGCCAAAAATCCTAAAACAACCGAGCAATTATGGAATGCCCTTCAGGAAGAATGGAATAAGATCACCCAGCAAGAAATTGAAAATTTAATTTCCTCATGCAGTCGAAGATGTCAAAGTGTGATTGAAGCTCAAGGGCTTCACACTAAATATTAAATAATTCCAGTATTCTCTCTCATTTTTGATTATTTTGTTATTTTTTCAACCGTTCTGATAATTTTGGCCGCCATGGGTTTTGCAGTAAATCCCTAAATCATCCATAACTTTTGTATTATCCTCTCAAATTACACCAAAATCTCAGACAATAACAATTAATATGGTATTTATTGTTTGTGAAAATTATAGAATATAAAATAACTTTGATAAAAACTTATACCTATTTTTCTGCCGAAATCAATGCCGTTCTGAACATATTGGCCGCAACTGTATATATATATATATATATATATATATATAATATTAGTGGTCAATATATATATATATATATATATATATATATATATATATATATATATATATATATATATATGCTTATATTCATAAATTCTCAAGAGGATAGAATTCAAGTAGAACTCAATGTCCAGGACAGAGTAAGAATATAATATAAAAGGCTAAAACACTAATATTCCATGGTTATAATTTATTACATTGGAATCGTAATCACGATCCAATTCATCCGACCTGCAAATTCAAAAAAAAATCGGAAAAATATCTTTTTTTGACGATTCCTTTTTGAATTTGCAGATTCAAAAAGAAATCGTCAAAAAAAGATATTTTTCCGATTTATTTTTGAATTTGCAGGTCGGATGAATTGGATCGTGATTACGATTCCAATGTAATAAATTATAATCATGGAATATTAGTGTTTGAGCCTTATATATATATATATATATATATATATATATATATATATATATATATATTGTGTGTATTTAGGCAGCATTTTTTCATTATGAAAAGAACTTACATAAAATAAATAGACAACACTTGTCTATATTATTTAATGAAACATGTATGAATATATATATATATATATATATATATATATATATATATAGTGTATTTCGGCAACAATTCCTCTTTTATACATGTTTTATTAAAGACGACTAACAAGCATTTTATTCAATTTTTTGTGTGTTCGTACAAGTGTTTTCTTTTCTGAATACAAAGTGTGTAAAAACTGTGCAAATCTTCTGCATATCCGGGCGTTTTCGGCTATTATTTTAGCCCTTATCGAGAGTTATAGGAATTTTTTCATTTTCCGAACACGGTTTTTGTTGTTGGGGTTTATAATTTTAAAATTTTGACCTTTTACTTTCCCCGCCCTCGTCATAACTGTCATTTTCATGCTTAAGCAATTGTCCGGTAGCGAAGAAGGGAACCGTTTACACAATTTGAAGCAACCCACAATGTCAGAATCTTGAAATGAACGATATTATGAGCATTTCCCCAACTCGGCCAAAATATCTTAATTTAGCCACAGAGGAGCGTTTCGGTTAGCAAGGTCGATTTTACTGTTTTTAATCATGGAGAATTGTAGTTTAAAGCCCGCATATTTTCTATGAAAATTTCTCGGGCATTCAGGCCGGTAAATGTCGTTAATATTGTTTATTATAAACAGAACATTTACTTAAATATTTGTATCTATAAAAAGAACGTATGAACATAAAAAAATGTCTTAAATATATATATATATTCGTAGTCAAATGCATACCAATTATAAAGAAGCCGAAAATATTTTTAAAAAAACTAGTTAATTCTAATATAACTACAACAGATCTGAGCAAAAAAATTAGGTTAATCATATACTTCACTAAATCTGGCATATCTAACTTAACTATTCGGAATGATTCTTCCCTCCTTCCCGTTAGCGATTTGCAAAACACTAACATAGTGTACAAATTCAAGTGCCCTTTGGGAGAATGTATCTCCAATGGATTAAATAATATTTATGTTGGCCACACCACAAACTCGCTTTCAAGACGCTTAACTATACATTTAACTGATAACTCTAACATTTTTAGGCATTTAAAACAACATAATAAACAGAAATTAAAAATCCTTTAAGCTATATACATAAAACAGTTGAAACCTAACCTGAACAAAATCGACTATGAAATCTCCACAAGCATTCTTAAATGCCTATAATCTATAGCAGAAGCCATTGGTTTATACCAATGGCTTCCCATACGTAATACCTCACGTTTTCACTCTCGCGCGGTCATGTGTGACTTCATGAGCTACGACGCGTTTTTCGCTTCCTTGTCTCATAAATAAGACTTTGTCGTTACTTTGAGCTTATCAAACAACAAGGGCGGGCCATTATTGTGGTTTCGTATATGTGTTGTTTGATTTATTAAAATTGTCATTTTTGATAATGGCCTATGTAAGCCAAAAGCTTAAATTAGATTCAAACATGTGTCAATATGGTGTTTTCCTTTCGTCTATCAACGGTAATGTGATTAAGTTTATCAGACAATACAAAAGGAACTTACTTAAAATAAATAGACAAAACGTGTCTATAGTATTTAATGAAACATGCATTAATGAAAAATTGCTGCCGAAATATACACAATATATATATATATATATATATATATATATATATATATATTAAAGATGCTTAATGATTGATTTTTCTCGAATATGAAGATAATTAGCATTAGCCCTCGGAGAAAGCATGAATCCTATCTTCTCCTGTCAAATATAAAAATAAACAAAGTTCTCTGGACTTGGTTGGCAGCCAGTTTAGAAGAAGGATATCAACTCCATAATCGTCCCCAAGAAGACATGTCAATAATAATACACACAGGGATCTGTGGAGAACCGTGATAGCTTACGTCATGAAGGGACTTGACCTCAAAAATAGGGTAATAATTGTGCTGTTGAAAATTTCATTAATAACAATGACTGTTTTTTTAAATAAGATAATTGCATATTTCTAACCTGTGAAAATATCCGAATCACTATTTAAAAGGCCCATTTGGAAGAATGTCGCAACTTTGCTCCTGATCCCAATGTTGTCTTCTGCCGTATTAAGCTAATTACTAAATAATAAAATGACATTGCTACTAATTCTCCAGTGGAACCTCTGCGTTCGACCTCTAATAAAATACAGAATTTTAAAAGCTAATTCTCATGACAGGCATAATAAAATCCCGTTAACTATAATTTTATGCTTGTGTCGGAGTAAAGATAGTTTCCAATATTTCTCTATTAAGGACTCTGTCGGAGTTAGCACCTCCTCAGTTCCTTAATCCTTCAACAGGGGTCTCTCTTTCCTTGCTATAAATACTGGCTGACCCTTCTCTCTCTCTTTTTCGACTCAGGCCTTGGGCCGCTACCTAGCGCGGAGGCGAGGTAAAATATCTCTCTTTTTCACTTACACCAATATGTGACCTCTCACAGATACAGCGTTTCCCAAATTCTGGGAATGCGCTAAGAACAATACACGTACGTACGAACACTTACAACACACGCACATAATTTCTCCATACAAACTCTATGTAACTGTTCAAGTCTTTGTGTAAATCGTTATTAATATATATTTGTTTACCCATATATATCGGTCTTGTTTGTTTTCTTTGGACTTAATTAAAGTCCGACATTACCATGTAGCAGGACCGGCCAGCAGGAAAGTTTAACCTTCTGATATCTCTTCACATCTTCACCTCCACGGTCCGCTACAACTCGTTTATGATCAATGTAAAATCACATACTATTTACGGAATTCATATAATAGTTACTTGCAAATATTAGTTTGTTTGGAAAATAATGTTAGTTTTTAGAATAAACCTTTTAATTGTGTTCTAATATGTTATATTAATTGAACAACCTTATTAATCGTCTGTGTAAACGTCTAACATATACGAAACACTCAGAACTTCAATACGCTAATAACAACGCTTCCTTCTGTCATTCAAAGAAAAATTTCAACAGTCTGTGAACAAATTTACTATAGCATACAATTGTTTTGGTCTTACAGTAAACATAAAGAAAACCATGGTCCTGGCACAGCCGTCCCCAAATACCATATTCTCATATTACCATTTGTGACACACCTCTAGAACAAGTAGAGCATTTTCCATATCTAGGCAGCCTTTTATCAAAAGGATGTGAAACACAGAATTGGAGCTGCGCACGAGGCATTTGGAAAAAGCATCTTGAACAACAAAGTTCTGAACTTGATAACCAAAAATGTGGTCTATAATGCTGTTGTCATTTCAACTTTACTATATGATTGTGAAACCTGGACTCTATATTCTCGCGTCAACCAAACATTGGAACGCTTTCACCAGCAAAATCTTCGTTCAATCTTGAATATCAAATGGAATTACTATGTGACCAACAACAAAGTCCCGGTAAGAGCCAACAATCAAAGCAACGAATCGCCGATCATTAAACACCGACTTCGATAATCAGGGCAGGTAGCAAGAATCGAAGTGTCCATATTTGCACGTCAAAGTCTTAATCAGTGAACTCACATCTTGGAAAAGACCACGGGGTTGTCCTCTACAAAGATACAAGTGCCAACTCAAAGCAACACTGAAATCCACTGGACAGGAGACTAAATAGTTTGAAACACGAGCACAAGACCATACCAACTGGCGGTGTTCCATCACCATCGGAACCAAACTCTTCGAAGTGACCAGAAGAGGAAAGCAAGAAGTCAAACGACAAGAGAGAAAAGCTCGACAAAATTGACTACGTCTTCTACTAATGTTACTATGCAGTCAATTGTATCGGCTCTTTTATGCAACAATTGGTCTACTTCTTCGTCAACGTCATCATCATAAAGGAAGCGATCAGAAGAAATTATATTCTTTGATACTATCTATCTATCTATCTATCTATCTATCTGTCTGTCTGTCTGTCTATCTATCTTTCATTGTTGTTGAAAATTCAAATAAAAAATGAATAAATTGTTATCCCATATAAACATGAAATGGAATTACTATGTAACCAACAACAAAGTCCCGGTAAGAGGCACCAGTCAAAGCAAGGAATCGCCGATCATTAAACAAGGTCTTCGATTCTCAAGAGACTTAGCCGGAATGGAAGAGTCAAGGTTTCCTTGTCAAAGACTTAATCAGTGAGCTCACTTCAGGGAAAAGACCACGGGGTTCGAAAATGCAAGGATCAACTCAAAACAACAACGAAAACAACTGGACTTGAGCCTAGATCGTTTGAGACACAAGCACAAAGCCGTGCCAACTGGCGATGTTCCGTCACCATCGGGAGTAGAAATTTCGAAGAGAAAAGGAATAACTCATACGACAAGAGAGAAAGGCTTGACAAAATCAACCTCATCTTCCACCAACTTTTATTATGCAGTCAATGTCATCGGCTCTTCCACGCAAGAAATGGTCTACTAAGTCATAAATGACATCATTGTAATCAGCAGAGAAGAAATTAAATTCTTGAATACGAGATTAAAGCTGACGACGGGTTGCACAATATATATATATATATATATATATATATATATATATATATATATATATATATGTATATTTAGTTTACGAAAAACTAGGCAATCCGTATGGGTAGACACAAGGAGGATAAAATCCAGAGAGCTCAATATAAATCAGAGCTAATAATTTAAATAAAAACAGACCACTTTATGGTTCCATATAATAAATTATTTCACCACAGCCCTTTTAAAGGACCGCGGATCATCAGATTTTACTTCCAAATGTTCAAACGAAAAATCGAAAAGGGCTGTGGTGAAATAATTTATTATATGGAACCTTAAAGTGGTCTGTTTTTATTTAAATTATATTATGAAATCGACAAAGTCCGACAGTTATTTTTTAAGACAATTTTTATATTTATAGGTTCTTTTTATAGATACAAATATTTAAATGCTCTGTTTATGATAAACAGTATTAACGACATTCAACGGCCTAAATGTTCGAGAAATTTTCATAGAAAATATGCGACCTCTGACAGGAATCGAACCTGTATCCTATACGGAACCGTCATGTAGCCTGACGTGCTTTTACCGATTTAGCCACAGAGGAGCGTTCGGTTAGCAAGGTCGATTTTACTGTTTTTAATCATGGAGAATTGTAGTTTGAAAAGAGTAAAATCGACCTTGCTAACCGAAACGCTCCTCTGTGGCTAAATCGGTAAAAGCACGTCAGGCTATATGACGGTTCCGTATAGGATACAGGTTCGATTCCTGTCGGAGGACGCATATTTTCTATGAAAATTTCTCGGACATTCAGGCCGGTAAATGTCTTTAATACTGTTTATTATAAACAGAGCATTTACTTAAATATTTGTATCTATAAAAAAGAACGTATAAACATAAAAAATGTCATATATATATATATATATATATATATATATATATATATATATATATTACAGATACTTACTGATTGATTTTTCTCGAATATGAAGATAATACAAATTTTTATATGATATACCTAAAATCAAAGACGCACATTGACAATTTGAAGGGATAAGGGCAAGGATGAGATGATACAGACAAAAGGGTCTCAAAAAATCATACTAATGAGAATCAGTTTATGTGGATGCAAAGGTCAATATCGTGAGACTATGAAAGGGAGTCCATCAGAATGGTGAACTAATCCCTGTTGCAGATTTCTGCTTCAGTGCATCTGCGCTTATTCTGCAGGGCCAACTCGTGGCTTATTCTGCAACTATGCTGAGCGGATCCTTGGGTACAGTTTCTTGGGGAGAGCACATCATTTGGCGTTATCACGAGTTTTAACAGGGACAGTAAGCTCGGCCACGATGACTTGTGTGTTCGTGCTAGAGATGCATCAACAGCTTGTGCACAGTTTCATTAATCCAATTCCACTGACAAAGACTTGGGTCAACCCGTGAGACGGTTTTCAAACAGTTTCCAGCAGCGTCGCCCGCCTAGGGCGTCTCTCCAGGAAGATATTGTCCCGTGCTTCGCAAATCGATCATGGTGAAATTCAAATCCGTGTCTCCCAACCCACTTTATGGTACCAGAATTGATTTTGTAAACAAGTGTATTTGCTTTTGAGAACTGGTGAATTATAGCAATCACAAGCGATTAGGTGAACTTTCCTTTGACCGATTCGGTATTGGGCAGTTTCACGGGAGGACCTAGCTTTGAAGTGGATCCGAAGTATTCAGGCAAACCCAGTGGAATTCTAACAATAAAACAATGTTTTCAGATTCCGTGCTATGTTTACGATAATAATTCTACTAAGAGGCATCGTGCTCTTTGTTTTACAGTGAGGTTCACCCTTTACAAGGCCCGTGAGCCTCTCTAGGTAGAGTGCTACAGAGTAAAAAGCGGATATGTGGGAAGGATAACAGTTAATTCCAGACGTAAACAGATTAAGATTGTGGTGATCCCGAAAACACCCAAATGTGAGAAGCGGTTCGCAGGAAGAAGTTCGAATACAAAGGTTGTTTTCTACAATGTGTGTTGCGTGGCGGGTCTTAACCGTGAAGGTTAGAAATGTTGGAGCAAAGGAATGTAGTTCTTCTGAGTACTTTCCATGGAAATAACAATAATGCATTCATTCAGAGGTTTGACGCTTATATTCGGCTTTGTGCCACATCTAAGCTCCGCTTCGAAAATCACCCTATCATTGCAAGGTAGTACGATTATGAGTTCTTCTAGACTGGTTGCCAACAACGGCTAGAGAGTGATGGCTCTTCTGTTATTTAACCCATTTATTTAACAGGCAGCGAGAAGAGAGGGTTTTTTTCCCCAAAGTGCATCTTTGAAACTGAATGTGACGAACTCGACCGAAATTGGAACTCAGATAACCGATTACTTGCTAATCCGAGTCGCTATCCATTCCACCACCTGTCCATGAATGCACACCTGGATGTGCAGGTGTAGCCTTCGACTGGACTTTTAAAGTGAGTTATTATTTTGGAAACCTTCTTGTGGCATAATGGTTAACAGACTAGTTTTGCAGACTATTACTGCTGTCTTGTAAGTTCGTTCCGAACTGAGTACTGCTCACTTAATAGCCTTGTGTCAGAACCGCTAAGCACAATAAACAACAGAATAAATCGCCCTTAAGCCGCATTCATATAGCCTAATCTTCTTCTTCATTTTCTTCTTTTCTTCGTTTTCTTTTTCTTCATTATCTACTTCATTATCTTCTTCATTTTCTTCTTCTTCTCCTTCATTATCTTCTTCTTTTCTTCATTTTATTCTTTTCTTCAATTTTTTTCTTCATTATCTACTTCATTATCTCTTCCTCTTCGTCTTTTCTTCGTTTTCTTCTTCTTTTCTTCATCTTCTTTTTTTCTTCTTCAATATATTCCTCTTCTACATTTACTTCTTCTTTTCTTCATTTTCTCCTTCTTCATTATCTTCTTTTTCCTACTCCTCTTCATGTTTTTTTCTTCTTCGCCTCTTCTTCTTTCTTTTAAAATAAACAAACATAATCTTTATAGTCCTGTTTGACTTTTATCATTCGAACGCGAGTTAATATAATCTAGCAATGAAGAGTCCCTAAGCGGGGACATCGGTAACGACTTTTTTTTTTGTCAGCCAGGAGCGAAGTTTTACAGATTTATAAAAGAATATCGTGATCAAACATTATTGAATCAAATTCTTTAGATACTGGTTTTGTCCGGAATGACCCGAGTATTTTTTTTTTATATTTCTCTATTTCCTTCAGGGTACGTCAAAAGTTACGGGTAGCCTAACGGTCATCGGAGCCGAAAGAAGAATTGTTTCAAATCCCGGCCTCGACACTTGGGTTTACACTCGAATTCATGATCTTAGATAAGTTGTGCGAAACCGTCATTTCTTCCCTATTCCAGCGATGTATTAAATAGTAGGATAGAGCTGGCTCTCTGGCCTTGGAAGGCAACCAGACTGGGAGATGGGAATTCAATATATATATATATATATATATATATATATATATATATATATACACGAGGGTCATTCAATAAATAAGTTGAATTTTTCGGTATAAGGACTTCTAATACAGATAGAAGCTTACTCTTTTTTATTTTATTTTTTTGTTTTACTCCTTTTTCACATGGATTTAATTTCTTTTGCAGATTAAAAAAAAACTTTGAGAGTTTTGGCGATTAACAAAGATGGCCAACCAAGAAGCATGCTCCAGGATTGAACAGCGGTCAGTTATCAAGTTTTTGGTTGCTGAAGGGTGCAACCCAGTTGAAATTCATAGGAGATTGTCAACTGTGTATGGTGCCACATGTTTCAGCCAAAAAATGTCTACAAGTGGGCTAAATTGTTTAAAGAAGGACGAAGCAGTGTTGAGGATGAAGACAGGCCTGGGAGGCCTACAGAAGTGAGGTCTCCTGAGGTGATCAATCACTGAACTCAAGTGCACACTGACCAGCCCAGGGATTGAACTCACAATGACTGCCACCAAATTTACAAACCAACGCTATTGGCCCGTGACATAGCCTCTAGATATGGTCAGCGGAGTGAGAACAATCTGACCCGTAGATTAAATAAAGAGTTTAATTCGAAAATGACTGAAGGTTACACAGATCGACAAGCACATGAAGAAGCCCTGTGAGCACAACGACCGAAACTTTGTGATAACAACAAAGATAAGGACAATAGTTCTAATGTAAATAGTGTAGATATGGATAAATCCTCATCCCAGAATTTAGAATATCCGAACACAAGTAGAGATTTTTTTTTTACCAACAGCAACATACCTAATGAAGGCCGGAGAGCACAACGACCGAAATGTTGTGATAACAACAACGAAGATAAGGATAGTAATCCACGAACGACGAAGTTAAATAAGAAAAACCCTTTTATCTTGTACAATTCAAATTGGAAAAGGCTTTGATCTTGCTCAGACCAGAAGATTTCAAATATGGACCTTTTTTTGACTGTGACTATTTATATAAAAATTGCCTGTAGACCCCGTAAAGCAAAAATAAAAGGACGAAGTCGTTTCGAAAATATTAGTTCAGTTGATAAGAAAGTTTCAAATAAAGTGCTTTTGTAATTTACAAGATTGCGTTATTCGAAACTTTAATATCATCTTAACTCACTATCAGTGAGTTTGTTTATTTTGGGTTTATTTTCCGGATAGTGATATAACAATCTGTCGATATCAAAGAAAAGGGGAAGCCGACGAGATCTTTGTTTGATGTTGTCAACCTTTTCAAGACAGTGTACGTGTCTTAAAGAATTGAGCGCATACCAGAAGAGATAATAACTTCACCATCGATCAAGTGATAATCAAACAGATGCACATGATGATCGGTTTTTTGGTCGTGATCGGACAGAGGCGCTGCGGTCTTTACGAGTTTGCATTTTCTATCTTCGTTTAAACCGAATAGTGAAGAGGATCGGTCGAGTGTGCATAAAATCCCGAGAAAGCAAAAACAATCACTAATCCAATAGATGTTCGTATATTTCTAAACATGAGTTGGCAGGTAGCCTTACGGTAATTGGCACAAGTGAAATCATGACCAAAACTCTTTAGATTATTTTGCACTATCACTGTCGGAAAATCCATGCACCCATCACCCTCTAGCTATGGGTAAAAAAGTAGGACCGACTGAATATTATTACCTTCAAAGACAGACTCTTTAGGAGAGAAAATTCTGAATTCACACTTGCACAAATAATAGGGCAGAGAGGACTCCTTAACTTTGTGAGGACAAACAATAAGGGCAACCGACCAATGCCCAATAACAGACGACTCCATATTTTTGTGAGGGCAACCAATAAGGCCAACCAACCAACGCAAATAATAGAGAAGAGACGACTCCTCAACGTTTTGAGGCCAACCAATAAAGGCAACCAACGAACGTAAATAATAGAGAAGAGACGACTCCTTAACTTTGTGAGGTCAACCAACGTGAAGAATATTTTCGTGATCGATATTTCTTTTGGTTGATTCGTTTTTTTACGACTTATCAACCCTTTGCATGATATACAAAGCGAGAAAATATTTTTCAATTGTAAGATATGTTTTTTGGATGACAATGATGTAGTGATACTAATTAACCCATAGCTAGGGAGAGAAGAGATAGATTCAACTTTTCTCAAGGGTATTTATTAGCACGTAAGTGAACCCAGCTGGAATTGGGACACGGCTCTCCGATTAAATTCCGAAGCATTATCCGTTACCCCATGCGTACATCCAAGCTTACAGTTCCTGGTATTCCTAAGGGGTCACTCATCTGACCAGGCTCGAAGTTACTTAACCTTGGTGTAACTATGGGAACCGGTTTTTCAACGTGATTTGGCTGTAAGCCATCGCTATGTATATCTATCTTTCTTTTTTCTTTCTTTCTTTCCAGCTTTATTACTTTTTTCTTTTGCTTTTTCCTTCTTTCTTTCCGACTTTTTTCTTTCTTTTTTCTTTCTTTTCAGCTTCCTTCCTTCTTTCCTTTCTTTCTTTTTTCTTTCTTTTTTCTTTCCAGCGTTCGTTCTTTTTCTTTTTTTCTTTCTTTCCATATTTCTTTCTTTTTCTATCTTTCTTCCCTTTTTCTTTCTTTCGTTTCCTTTCTTTCTTTCAATCCTTTTTTTTCTTTCTTTCCTGTTTCTTTCTTTCATTTTTCTTTCTTTTTTTTACAACTTTCTTTCCTTTTCTTTCTTTCTTTCTTTCCAACTTTCTTTCTTTCTTTCCAGCTTTCTTTTTTCTTACTTTACAGCTTTCTTTCTTTCTTTTTCACTCTTTCTTTTTCTTTCTTTATTTCTTTTTTTCTTTCTTTCTTTCCACCTTTCTTTTTGCTTTCTTTCCGTCTTATACCAATACATAACCAATTTAAATCAATGTATTTTCAAACAAATTTACGCATAGAACGGAACGAGATATTTCCTAGTTAATAAACTAAAATCTCGAATGAAATCAGTAGTTTTTGAAAAACAATCACTTTTCTTCACATTCAAAACTTAACAATGTACAGAAACATTGCAATAATTGATGCCCATTGATGTAAGAAAATCTGAAAAGTATCATTTAAGTTTATTGAATTATTTATTGATTAGGTAATCAACTAAGTTAATCATTCATTGTGAATGACGCTGGAAAAACCAACAAATATCGTAGAAATCTATTGAATATTTTATTGCGTGTGGAATAAATCGACTGACGCCTGATATTTGCAAATCTCCAAAAATCTAAGAAAATGCGTTCTATTTCAACTTATAGAAACGGACATTAATCATCATTGATAAACTTGTCTTTCTGTTCTTGCCAAGCGCAGGAAAAGTCATTTTGAAGAAGATAGATGGTGATAGGGAATTATGGATTTATTACAAGGATATAGAATAAAGAAAATCACGGCTGGATTATAATCAAAGCAGATTTTGGTGGCATCCAAATTAAATTCAAGATTACAGTTTTCCTAGAAGCCTGTTAGTGCGCAATGCTATATTGAGCAATTGGCGCGTTTCAATTAACAGTAAAGCTATTTTATAATGAAGGAAGTCGACTAGTAATTGTGTCACATGATATCTTCATTCTTACAAATGAAACGCAGCAACTGAACATGGAGATGGAATAGCAAAAGGAGCATGTATCGTAACTTTCAGAATCGTCACTACTTTTCATTCTTTTTTAATCTATTCGCCCCAAGGAAGGTGATAACGTTACTAAACTGCAAAGGGCGTCGGGGAGTGAAAGAGACAACAAAGTCTTTATAAAGAGCCAGAAACCCAATAATAGTATGAATTACAGAACTAAGTATGAGAAAAACACGTACTCTATAACGCCTACACACACACACACACACACACACACACACACACACACACATACATACATACATATATATATATATATATATATATATATATATATATATATATATATATATATATATATATATATATATATATATATATATATATATATATATATATATATATATATATATATATATATATATATATATATATATATATATATATATATGATAGAAACGCCCGTTGAACAATTGGTATGATGTTTGCTTGATAACCTAACTGTCAGGGTTTCAATTCTCGGTAGTGGATGCTGATGGGTCCCAAATATAGGACGAAACGGCCGTCCAGTGCTTTCTGCATTCTGTTGAGGTTTCAGACTCGATGAATTACTTAATTTTATATATATATTAAAATTTGTGTATTTAGACAGCAAATTCTCTTTTAGGCAAAAATCCGCTCATACTCACGGATATCCTTCCGTGTCTTGATGTTAAAGAATGAGAGAAATTTACTATAGCTGTTTGAATTTCTTTTATTTTCATTTCTCAAGTATAAAATAAAATAAAATTTGCACAACTATACTACATTTCTCTCATCTTTTAACATCAGGACACGGAAGGTTATTCGTGAGTATGAACGGATTTTATTAAAAATTAGCAGATATAATGTGTGTCTGTAATTTGTTCAATCAGACAGTGGAATCGTAATCACGATCCAATTCATCAGACCTACAAATTTAATGTAATAAATTATAACCATGGAATATTAGTGTATGAGCCTTTTATAGTATATGATATATATATATATATATATATATATATATATATATATACATATATATTATGGTTGGCCCTAACACCTCCCCTTTTTATTTGTGTTGATACGACTCTTGTCATGGCTGCTTCAAGTGCAGACGTTTGGCTGAACTCCAAATACGAACTGAGCCCTTAGAGCTCCTTAAGCACTAGTTTTCCTGTTATGTGCAGCTTGTGAATTCTGTTGAGGTAAATTAGAATGTTTCTAACAGAATGTCTAATGGACGACCTGAATCCTGTTGGATAGTTTTTGATAATTGATAGGATCGTAATTGGTTTGTATGTCGCACCCAGATGGAATATCATGCCACAAAATTTTAGGTGGCATTTTCGATATGGCGCGCAATGTGTCCTTATGTCCACTCCTCAATTCTGATCCGATAGACTTTTGCTAAAACCTGTTAGACTGGCATGAATATCTGTTTTACTGCATCGTAATGGCGGTTGAACTGGTATTCTATAGCAACGCTTCTTTGTTTTTTTTTTAGAATGACGTGGAGTTTGACGTATGACCATGAGTTGTATCAGGGTTTTTGTGTGACTCTGTAACTTGCTACGAACGTTTCTCAGATTGATGATGTCGTTTCCTCCCCTTTGAGTTTTAAGAGGTCCATCTTAAAAGTGTCGACAAAACATTCTTCCTGTATTTTTGATTATGGATGGAATGGTACTTACGTACATGTTGAGTGCCAATATGTTGGCAGAAATTGGAGAATTTTACTGAACTGATGATAGTGTCATTTTGGGAGACTAAGGTCTCTTGCCCTCCAATTTGTTAAAGATTAAGAATGGTTTCCTCAGAGGTGATGTGACTCAGGGAGATAATTTCCGGTCATTTACTGTAGGCTCCAACACGCACAAGAAATAATTGTCAAATTATGCGTCACGCAAATGTGAAGACTTGACCATTGGGAATCCTGGACATGGCATTAAATAGTGTAAATTTCCAAGGGACTTATCTCCTCATTAGCCTTTAGAATAATTCCTACTAGCTATTTGTAAATTCTTGGTGAATAAACATAGCTACCAACCAAAGCCTTCATGCGGCTAATGCCCTGATGTCCAAAATTAAATTATGGAACCTGTTTTGCAGTATCTGTGGGACGTTTACACGTTCACCAAAAAGAATTCAGCCGTCGACTTCGGATAATGAAGATCAACGATAGCTATTCGTTGGGTCATACTGCTGGCCACTTTATCCGGTGGTAGTGAATCACTTTCTGCAACAATGGGTCAAACATTATGATTACTGGACCATTTGTGAAGTGACTGGCAATGCTTTCAGAGTGGTTGTGAGCACTGAAACAATTTCTGTTTTTATGGATACTGTTGCAATAACCGACCACTCTGGTGATTTGAAGCGCGCATTCAGAAGTCTGGATAAGGCATCTTCGTGACAAATTGAAATTGTTAAGAGATACTTATTTGTAAAATCATAATCCAAGAGAATGGTGGTCGATCGTTGGAATCAATTGACTGAATAAACTTCTTGGATCAAAAAATGCCAACCAAGGGCTTATGCTCTGTGACCATGCTGTTTTTGTTTACATTTGGATACGCTTTGAGCATATATGAATGTACGTGAGAGATTCATGGAAGATTGAAGTTTAAAAACAGTAAAATCGACCTTGCTAATCGAACGATTCTCTGTGGCTCGATCGGTTAAGGCACGTCAGGCTAAATGACGGTTCCGTATAGGATACAGGTTCGATTCCTGTCGGAGGACAAATATTTTCTATGAGGATTTCTCGGATATTCAGGCCGGTAAATATTATAAATACCGTTTATTATAAAAACAGGGCATTTACTTAAATATTTGTATCTATAAAAAGAATGTATAAACATAAAAATGTCTTAAAAATAATTGTCGGACTTTGTCCATTTCATAATGTGTGACGTCATTTGTTTACATTTGGATACGCTTTGAGTAAATTCGGCCTTGCTAATCGAAAAATACTTGGTTGTAAAATCATAATCCAAGAGAATAGAATCAATTGGCTGAATATACTTCTTGGATCAAAAGATGCCAACCAAGGTCTTATGCTCTGTGACCATGCTGAACTAATGCCAGTAAGGAATCTCATGAAATTTATTTATGGTAAAGACAACAGCTTCCTTCTCAATTTGACCTAAATTCTTTCAGTCGGTGTCAATGACCTTGATCCATGAGCAATAGCCTTTTAACTTTCGGCGGAAAAGATATGGGAAATTACGGTCCCATCGCCATAGTGACAAGCATCTGAAACAGCAATGATGTCAAGAGATGGATTATAACTTTGAAGAAGCAAGTCCGAGGAAAGTAAAGATTTGATTTTGATAAAAGCAGACTGGCAATATGTTCCATGGAATATTCTTTTTTAGAAGGTGATCTAGGAGAACACAAACATGGTGGCATTCTGGCAAAAAAAGGACTCTAATGGCTTACGAAGCCGATAAAAGAAGGTAATGTCGAAATATTTACCGGTGCTGGTATGTTTTTGATGACAAAAATATGTTCCGAGTTTGATCGTCGACCATTCTTGTCAAAAATAAACCCCAGGTACTTAATCAACATCCGGCAATATTGTTCGGAAACAAAAAAATTGCATCTTTTGGAAGTTCGTCCTGGGTTACTTCTGCAACGCTAATATCAATGAATCCAGTGCCGCCTGTCAAACCAGTCATCATGGCGTCCATCGTTTGTTGGAATAAGACTGGTACTGATTTCATACAAAATGGAAGACGATTGTATCTAAATAAACCCTTGTGGATGTTGATTGTAAGGAACTCCTTGGAGTCCTCATCAACTTCCATTTGTAGGAAGGTATCTGAAAATTCAATTTTAGCAAAAAAAGTTCTATTTAGTTTTGTAAAAAGTCTTATGATATTGATAATGGCTATTAATACGCATCTAAAGAGTTATTTAACCCAGTGGAATAATTTGCATACATACCCACATTTCAATTTGCCTCCTTACACGGGTGCTGCACAGGAAGAGTAATTTGTTAGCTGAAAAACTCCGGCTTGCTGAAGGTGATTCAATTCTTTTTCTACTATGTCAGCATACATGGCGTCTCGCTCTAAAGACCGGCTTAATAACCTGGTTTTGACTTTAGGATGGCCCTGACCTTCCTGCAGCACGCAAGGTTCTCTTGAAAAACGACACTGGAATTAGTTTTTTTTTTAGTTTGTGTGTGTGAGGCATTTGTCAGTTTCAAAAACAGAGGAAAGTGAAATGTGCTGAGTTGAGCGGAACTCTTAAGAGTTCGACTCGTCCATCGAGTCTAAACCAATTAAATTTTGATCAGAGTCTGTAATGTAACATGTACCAGAAAAGTGTTTTCTGGAGAAAAAAACCTGCAATTTAACTGACCAGTGAATAGAATTTCGTTAGCAGATGCACCTCGGACGATGAAATTTGTTGCTGAACCCATGATCCCACAGGGATCATGAGATCAAAATAATATTCTGAAGCTGCATCAAAATGAAAACGGATTGGGGCCTTGTTGACAGAAATAGTAATATATTTTCTACGAGATTCGAAGTGAACTTTCAGACATAAAATTTAAGTTTGACTGTTTTCAGTGCAACGTTTTCATGATTTTTATCGCGAACTGAATTTTGAACTTACTTTTGAATTTGATTTGAAGATTGGGCTTTCAAGGGAAGACAAAAACTTTCCTTATGTCCGCGTGTAACATAATTTACATTTATGTCTCTTGAACCGGGAGAAGCCTATATAGTGCTATTCACGACACGACCAACATGCCGTAAGTGGAATAATTCTTGGCTGGTTTTACTTTGCTCGGCACTCATGGTTGTAGACGAATTTGAAAGTGAGGGCTGACGTTAAACCAGCCTGGTGTCTTTTTTTAAGGTTCATAAGCCTCTTACTTGCGTAAGAGCTTTTTCTGTGATATCTTTATCCTGTTCCAGTTTGCCGTGTATGCAGATCAGAGGTTCTTGGCGCTCCAACAGACTTTACAGTGGTGGCCAAGGATCCTGGGGCCATCAAGGGCAAATATGGTGGACAGTGGGGATCTTCATCTCAATCTGGCTATGGAAATTGGGGTTATGGCGGTGGTTCTCGAGGCTTCCGTGACAGACCATCACCTCGTTATAATGACAGACGTGGAGGATATGGTAGTGGTGGTGGTGGTGGTCGAGGTGGTTATTCCTCTCGTGGTTCTCGTCTCCACATCCGTTATGACCGTAGATCTCCTGACCGCAGATCAGGTGGCTACAGGGAAACACAGCGTTATCAAGGTTCTGGTCAGCGCAGTGGAAGCGTGCTGGGCTCATAACCATAGTTATGGCTCATAGTCTATGAATATAGAATACAGCGCAGTACGTAATCTGTTCAAGGAAACAACGTTAAACATTAACACTCACGAGTCAGACACTCTACTGAATCTGATTATATCGCCAATACCAACAGCAGCTGTTCCGTAATTCTTCAGATATTAAAAGCTGGCAGTGAATATTCCGGAAAAAACATGGCTGCCTTTATACACGTCGAATTGAATATTTTGAGCCTTCTTATTGGTTAACTCTTCTATTGGTGAACTATAAAATGAAAAAAAAATTTGTCTACAACCATGAGTGCCGAGCAAAGTAAAAACAGCCAAGAATTATTCCACTTACGGTATGTTGGTCGTGTCGTGAATAGCACTATATAGGCTTCTCCCAGTTCAAGAGACATAAATATAAAATGAGTCAGCTCATTTTGGCTGGCTCACTAGTACACCAGGGTACCCAAAAACTCCAACATTTGTGGATTCAAGGCCAACGATAAAGATGAAACAAATTAATCTTCAGTAAATATCTGAAGCTGAAAATATCACATTCGCGATTAAATTTACGTTGTCGTCTGTGTCACTTTACATTAATTTTAAACAGTGGTAACGGACATGAAAGAGTGTTTGATGATCTCCGAAAATGTCTTTGTGTTGATCAACAGTTTGAGTAAAAGATAAATCCGACGGCTGTTTTAGTAAAATAAAATTAGTAAAACGCGCAGCGTATGAAGAAAAAAATTTGATTTCAAGGAATCGTCTTTGCGCAAAATTTCGCGATCGAAGGCTTCCTTGAAGCGTTTAAATCAAGAAGGAAATGTAATGTTGTTTGCATGAAATCAGGACTATAAATTCACGGAATCGTTTGGAGTTGAAATACCAGCTCTTTGTGCTGTCATCTGCATCCAAAACAGCTGTTGTCTAGATTTATTGTATAAAAATACAATTGTGGCACAAGGCCGAAAAATGGTGGGGAATGGACTGAGGCAGGTCATCACTTACTATCTTATACCTAGCTAATCATATTCACGACCCATTCACTCATTACAATTTGCACATCTACCAAGAGAACTTATCCACCATCATTTAATCGTTCAGTTCGCTCCATGTGCCGCGCCAGGAAATTTCTCTCGTTGGAGTCGATCCTTCAAATCTACAAATCAACCATTCGCCATTGCATGGAGTATTGCTGCCATATATGGTCTGGAGCCCCTTCTGTTTATTCACAAGGTTTTGATAAAATCCAGAGACGGATATGCAATGTAAATGGCCCTGATCTGGCATCTCGTCTGCAGTCGCTCTCTCACAGACGTGCCGTCGCCGCCCTCTGTCTTTTTTACAAATACTTTCACGGTAACTGCTCCGATGAGCTGCTTTTTCGCTGTTTCCCAGATTTCATGAATTTAAGCGTTCAACTAGACTGGCATCTCGCTCTCACCCTTTCACTGTCAAAACTGTTAAATTTAGCCGCCTCTTCTACTCCAATAGCTTCATGTCTCGCAATTCTCGCCTGTGGAACTCCCTCCCCTTTTCCTGTTTCCCTGATAGCTATAATCTCCAACTATTCAAATGTAATGTCAATCGACATCTCCAGATGCCTTGATCTATCCCCTATCCTTCTCTTCATCCTTTCCTCCATCATTCCTCTTTGCTCTCGCTCCAACTCTCTGTAACCCCTTGCGTGCTAGTGGCTTCCCGCCTTGTTTGGGGTGAAACGCTTAAAAAAATATGCCACAATACCGCATACTCTCATAGGACTTACAAAACACTCCATGACATAGAAATTAACGATTATAAAATTCTATATACAAAAATCTATGGATGATACGTAATGAGGGGTGGTGGGGAGGGAATGAGCCCCAAAACATACTAAAATAGCAAAACAAATACACAAAATAAAACAGCTGCTGTCTGGGATTTCTCAATGTTGTTGACGTAATATTTCTTTAGTCGGACTATTGTCCTCATCTTTGTCGACATATTTGTCACAACGTTTCGGCCGTTGTACGCTCCGGCCTTCTTCAGGTGGTTGGAATTTCGAACCGAACCCTTTATTTCGATCACTGGGGTAGACTGTTCTAGTTCCACGAGCCATGTTTGGTGGATGTCAGTTATCAGTTATCTCCTGCTAATTTTCCCTCTGAAAGTTCTCCACTGCCTGAACCGGGTATTGAACTCACACTCTTTGGGTCTGTCACAGGATCTAACCAACGCCTTTATCCACTGTGCCATGTGTCCTCCAGTGACAGACCCAAAGAGTGTGTGTTCAATACCCGGTTCAGGCAGTGGAGAACTTTCAGAGGGAAAATTAGCAGGAGATAACTGATAACTGACATCCATCAAACATGGCTCGTGGAACTAGAACAGTCTACCCCAGTGATCGAAATAAAGGGTTCGGTTCGAAATTCCAACCACCTGAAGAAGGCCGGAGCGTACAACGGCCGAAATGTTGTGACAAAAATGGCGACAAAGATGAGGACAATAGTCCGAATAATGTAAATAGTCTACATAATACGTCATCTCATAAATATAGACAGATACTGAAAGGCCGAAACGTTGTAATAAATATGGCGACAAAGATGAGGACAATAGTCCGACTAATGTAAATACTGTACATAATACCTCATCTCAGAAATATAGACAGACTCTGTAATATTTCTTTTATAACATCGGAAGAAATAAAAAAAGAAACTGTTTTCGTCAGTTCGAAATGTTATCGTCGTCAAATGAACTAGTCGCCATGTTTTTCGGAAATCCCCTACGAACTCTCTAATCGTGGAGATTTCAAAATCTCTAAGGGACATAACTCCCATTTAATTATGTTTTTATTTTATTTTATGGTTGACCCTAACAATTCTTAAGTTATTTCTTAACCGACTTAACGACTGATTGAATGTAACTTTCGAGATCAACTGCCATTTTTACTTTATCGGATTTACTGTTAAGACAGCAGTAAATTCTTGTGTCTTCAGCATAAATACAGAGTTGGGAACTGATGATAACGAGAAGATCGTTGATGAAGATAAAATACAAAATGAGTCTAAGGTTATAGATTCCAGGGAGATACCCGCAAAACATGAAAGGATCTAAAAGAGTGGCTGTTCCACATCGACCTTCATGATACGATTTGTAAAGAAACCATTAGACATCATCGACAGTTGGTCTCGTGAAGTGAAAACCAAATTGTTTGTCCGGTAAAAGGTCGTATGAAGGTCGTTAAAAATGTTCTAAGCCTCACTCAGAAAGAATAGGAATCGTTTACACCCTGTCACTCCAGTGGGTCTAAAACTGACCGTATGGGGAAAGAAAAGAAACTAAAGCGGTTGTTTCAATTAATTTGAACAAGGGTGTATATAATGCTTTTGTAAATACATTATGAGTACATCACAGAAGCTATACACGAAAATAGATTCATATTACTGCACACCACTGTAAATAGCCTAATCTGAGGAAAAAATAGAAATCGATTACACTCAGCCACTCCAATGAGTCTAAAACTGACCGAATGGTGAAAGAAAGGAAACTAAAGTGGTTGTTTCAATTAATTTTCACACGGATGCTGTCGTTGTCATCGAAGAAGATTCTAATAACGTTGTTTGTCCGTTTGCTACCAGAGTAATCGAGAAAGGACTTAAAGTACAAAAGGTAAAGATTGTTCCATTTGTAAACGGAGCATTATCAATATTGTCAAAGAGTACTGGTTGAAAGCATAAGAGTTAATAGTGAGTTTCTGTATTGCAGAAGGCCTGTTTTCTTGGTAGAGTACGAATTGTCAGAAAAGCACTGGATACCTAAGGCTGCTGGATGTACATTGATATGTAATAAGAGCAAAATCAGTCAATAAAAACCAATAAGCTGTGCAAAAAAACAATTAATAATAATAATAATAAATAATCCAAAGATACTTGGAAAATACAGAAGACTGGATGATGGTATGTGTCAAGGAACATGAAAGTAGTGTCTTTACTCTGTAGTAAAGGAAGCCAACAAATTCAAAATGGAGTTTCAAATGGGTGCAGAAATGCAAATACATTACTGTACACCGGCTGAAGCTGAAAAATACTTAAAAAAGAATACAAAGACAAATGCGACCGACCAGATAAAGAAACAATGGCAAGATAAACCGCTCCACCAATACTCTGCCCGTACCAAACAAGCTGACGTAGACAAAAACCGCACCCATCAGTGGCTACGTAGTGCAGGGTTGAAAGCTGAAACTGAAGGTTTTATCATTGCTGAACAAGACCAATGCTTGTTAACTAGGAATTATCAAGCACATATACTAAAATACTGTGTTAGCCCAAGATGCAGATTCTGTGATAAATATCCAGAAACCATTGATCATCTTGTATCAGGTTGCACGATATTGGCACCCACTGAATATAAAACCCGGCATGACAGAGTGGGCCAATATCTGCACTGGAAAATTTGCAACTCCTATGGGAAGGAAACTGAAAGAAACTGGTACGAACACCACCCTGACCCAGTTACGGAGATAGGACCTGTTACAATTCTATGGGACTACACAATACACACTGACAGAACAATCAAAGCCAACCACCCAGACATTGTTATTAAAGACCACAAACAAAATAAGTGCCTCCTTATTGATATGGCAGTCCCTGCAGACTGCAATGTATCTTTGAAGATATTCGAAAAACTGTCAAAATACAAAGACCTTGAAATAGAAATCTCAAAAATGTGGCACATGGGAACATCAACAATCCCTGTTGTAGTTGGAGCCCTTGGACTGGTTGGAAAAGATTCCAGTAGGCTGACTGAAGGGATCCCTGGATGTTCTCACAAGTACAGCCCACACTTTACGAAGAGCTTTATCTATGTAATTATTTTTTTTTTTTGCACTGGAAAGTGTCATGATGCCATTTCTAACCTTAGGTCCCTGGGCGGGACCCGGAAAGAAATGTGTAAACGCCAGATATCAAAGGAAATAAAATAATAACAACAACAACAACAATAATAATAATAATAACAACAACAACAACAATAATAATAATAACAACAACAACAACAACAATAATAATAATAACAACAACAACAACAATAATAATAATAATAGCAACAACAACAACAATAATAATAATAACAACAACAACAACAACAATAATAATAATAACAACAACAACAACAATAATAATAATAATAATAATAATAACAACAACAACAAGAATAATAATAATAATAATAACAAGAAGAAGAAGAAGAAGAAGAAGAAGAAGAAGAAGAAGAAGAAGAAGAAGAAGAAGAAGAAGAAGAAGAAGAAACTGATCTCGAAATATTACATAGTTGGCTTACCCTAATGTTTTTTTTTTTCGTGTGACTTTATAGGAAGGGATTATAAAGAATGTTGATTTTAGAAGAAAATAAAAATTGCGCGAAAATTAAATGTCAACAAATTACGGAGATCGGTTGCGTATAAGAAGAAAGATTATGCCAAATTAAGATGTCGAATAAAGATAAAATAGTTTTATTATTTCCATTTTTTTATAACTTATACCTACATAGAACGATGAAGGTAAAAGGCCGAAGCCCCAAAAGTCCTCCACAGGTGCTAGCCTAAAGTCCGCACGAAGGTCGGCTTCTAGGCTAGTTAATAAATAAATGGCTTGTAAACAATCACTTGGGTTGTTGGTTCCATCATTCTACTGCTATGCCTTTAGAAGGGAGTTATTTAGTGCTATAATTTGTGGTATTGACCAACCTGTTAGAGAAGGCTAGGATGGTCTTTATCTTCGTGAAATGGTCCTCTCGAAAAGCATTTGATCGAAAGTAAACGCAATAGACAAGCTTCCAATTTGAACCAGTATCGCGAGTTCCACGTTCTGTACCGATAATGGTTACGCTAAGCGTATAAAATCTTTCTTTTACCAGTGGATAAAACAACAGTTTCACGTCAAATATGTGGGCATTATACTGAAACTTTTATTGGCATCAGAACGCGTCAATAAAATCCAGAGACAATGGACAAGTGGGAATCGTTTATCTGTCTTCTGACATTGCATTACACTTAAAATATTTATAGCATCGACTAAAAGATACGAGATTTGCTGTGTCCATAAACTTCTCTCTAAACTAAAACTTACCCCAACTTCCGAAATACTTCGATATTTTTTTCTTTTTCAAAACAACGATTGAACAAAGGTCAATGTGTGACCTTTAACACCAGCTGCATAAAAAATGCACAAGAAATGGCCAATCAAAAGACAGCTCTCAAATCGCCGCCATTTTCTTTTGACGCAATAGAAAATGGAGGGGAAGTTCCCGCCAGAATGTGAATACCAAATCTAATTAACACTCATTTTCATTGGTTATATTCCGGTTGGAGTGATCCGGGCCGCTGACATTGGTTGGCCCGGTTTTCGAAATGGGCAAAAGTAATCGAAACTCTATCGATCTGAAAGATCGATATCGGTTTCCCGTCCCAGGAGAGGAGGGTATATTAATGAGATTTTGCCACTCCACTGTTTAAGGTCGACATTTCTTGTGGCGGGAATTGCCGAGAGAAGTGAAGCAAACACGGTGCATACGGTTAAATTATCGCTACCAAGGTTATCATAGTAATTAGCATAGTCACTGAGATAAAAATTAGTACACGTAGCAAATGCAGGATCTATACTATTATTCTGGTCATTTGCCTGCACTTTCACTTCCGGAAACAATCGGCATTCATTTACTCAGCACTTAGCGTTAGTGTTGCTTGAAATTTATAAAATAATTTATTAAAGCAGTTTTCTTCTTTTTTTTTAAATGGGCTTTTCATGTTCGCTGTTATTGCTTTTTGTTGTATTAGATTTGGCACTGGAATCGTCCATCCTTTTAGAATATGGAACCAGTCCTACTGTATGGATCAGAATCGGCTTAGAAAAATCCAGAACATCAGTTGGAGATCCCATTAAACACTTAACGTAATCTACGCAAAACAGAGAACAATCTCTATTAAGCTAAAAGAAAAAGAAAACTATTACAGTTTGCCGGTCACTGCGGGGAGACGAACTGTCTCATCCTTACCCCTATGGCATCCTTCTAGAAGTGTCTTCTCTCGAAAATTGACATTTCCAAACACCATAGCTGGGGACTCAGGGTTGGACATTGGGGATCTTGACACAGCAATACATGACTGACCGGTGTAGAAAGTAGTTGCTAATGGAGTTCCGACCAACCAAATGTGGGCGTCGAAGGATGATGAGGACGATGATTAATGGGAGTTTCCATCCAAACCTTTCGCTTTTGATAGTGTGAAAAATTTACAATCTTGCTTATGGTGATTTTCTAAGCGTAGCTCAGATGTGGCACAAGGCCGAAAGTATGGGGCACCCAGTGAGGATCGAACTCATTACTCAATCGTAATTGTTCTAGAAAGACAAGCTTGCTAACCATTACACCACCTCGAGGTGCCCATAGTGATTTTCCAATCGTAGTTTAGGTGTGGCACAAGACCGAAAGTATGGGGCACCCAGTGAGGATCGAACTCACTACTCAGTCGTAATTGTTCTAACAAGACAAGCTTGCTAGCCATTACACCACCTGGAGATGCCCATAGTGATTTTCCAAGCGTAGCTTAGATGTGGCACAAGGCCGAATGTATGGAGCACCAAGTGTGGATCGAACTCACTACTCAGTCGTAATTGTTCTAGCGAGAGACAAGCTTGCTTACCATTACACCACCTGGAGATGCCCATCGAGATTTTCCAAGCGTAGCTTAGATGTGGCACAACGTCGAATGTATGGGGCACCCAGTTAGGATCTAGTTCACTACTTAGTCGTAATTTTTCTAACAAGACAAGCTTGCGAACCATTACACCGGCTCGAGGTGTCCTTACTATTTTGGTTATATTAGTATTTTCTCATGTAGTTACACGTGCTTCTCATTTTTGTTATTGTTAGTATGGTTGTTATATACCAAAGTAATCGAGTAAGGACTTAAAGTCCGAAAGGTAGAGATTGTTCCATTTGTAAACGGAGCATTATCGATATTGTCAAAGAGTATTTATTGGCTAAAAGCACAAGAGATAATAGTGAGTTCCTGTATTGCAGAAGGCCTGTTCTCTTGGAAGAGTAAGAACTGTCAGAAAAGCGCAGGAAAACTAAGGCTGCGGGATGTACATTGATATGTAATAAGTACAAAATCAGTCAATAAACCAAATACGCTGTGCAAAAAGACAATAATAATAATAATAATTTTTTTTCACTTCTTTTGATATTTCTTTTTATCTGAACATCTAAGTGGAATCTCTTTCCTTCCGCTTTTTTTCTTTTTTCTTTCTTTCTCCTTTCTTTCTTTTTCTTTCTTTGTTTCCAGCTTTTTTCTATCTTTCTTTTTTCTTTCTTTCTTTCCTGCTTTATTTCTTTTTTCTTTTGCTTTCTTCTTTCTTTCTTTCTTTCTTTCCGACTTTTCTTCTTTCTTTTTTCCGCTTTCTTTCGTTTTTCTTTCTTTATTTATTTGCAGATTTTTTCTATCTTTCTTTTTTCTTTCTTTCCAGCTTTTTTCTTTCCTTCTTTTTTCTTTCTTTCCATCTATTTTTCTTTTTTCTTTTTCTTCACGTCCTAGTGGTATGTTTTTTTCGCTTACTTGGTAGCCTTACTCTTCGGAGTGCGAGCCTCGGATTAACGCAACAGAAGGACTCTACGGAATAGGTGCAAGAATTTCCAACAACTAAAAAAAGCCCCCGTTTCCTGCAGAATTGACATGAGGCCAGTTGAGGTTGCTAACGGTCCTCGGTGGAGCAGCAATCTCTTTCCTGGCAATGTTCGTCGCTGAATCAATCAGCAAGAACTGTAACTCCGTAACCCTGTTTGTCTTAGGGCCACATCACGTTGAAACAACCATTCCCATACAATCACCGAAGTTAAGTAATGTTGAGCCTGGTCAGTTGCAGCGTTGAAAATCTGACTTGCAGCTGCATAAAGTCGCAGAGACTGACACGGCTACAACGAAACACAATACCTTGCCCGGTGGCAAAAGCTGCTGGTGGCGCCAAGGGTGGCAGTACCGCCTTGGCCACCGAAACTCTGTTACCTCCTCTGATTGGCGCCTGATGAGATAATGTGTATCGCACATGCATTCACACGTTATATATAGAAAACAGATCTAACAACTTGGATTTCCCGGTGTTGTAATGGATAATTGTTGTTATGGTGAAAGACACCTAGTCTATAGACAATAGACTCTCCCATCTATTATAAGTAGGAGTCAGTAGGAGTCGAATACGAAAAAGTAGTCAGCGACCACAACTCGATTACTCTGCGTAACACTGATTATTACAAGTTCCTAACGTTTTTGTACGTTGAACCTATTTAGGACGAATTTAGTCCAAATACAGTTTCCACTGAGGAAATAAATTGTACAGAATTGTTAATAGGAGAGCCGTGTTCCAATTCCAGAAGAGTTTGTTATATTCCCTTACGAGCAAATTACCTTGACAATAGCATGAATCCATTTCCCCACCTGTGGGCTAATTTGTAAAACTTCTATCACAAGACCATTATTATCTCCAAAAATAAAATAAAAATTGAGTAAAAAGTAATTAAATTTAGACATAACCCATAGAGATGTTGATATGCCGCTAGATAAAGGCAACCAACAAACAAGTGACGATGTCTCTGCTTTCTACTGTTCCTATCTGTTTTACGCTTGACTTACCAGTCATTTGAGATCATGTGGCGAATGTATAGTCACTTTGAGATTTCTCATTCTTAGAGCAAAGCCAGGAAACAGAAAGCCGTGCTTAAAAATGCAAGCATGATTTTAAGTTCCGAAACATGCTGCACATTTCTTTTGCTTACCTCACAGAATAATTTGCCCATAATTAATAATCAGAAATAAAATGAATGTTTTTTGTTGCCCAATCAAAAACATAACAGTAAATTTTCCTCCAGTCGTAATGAACGGTTGTACTTTCAATGAGGCTCCATTGGGACATAAGTTCACCGCAGACCACAAGTTGATCTCACATATAGGATGCTCGAATAATGGAATATCGCTGCCACATCTAGACTGAAGTTGACAAACCCTCACTTTATAGTCTTGAATCCTTCTGCCACACTTCATCTTTACAAGGGTCATATCAGACGAAAAATGGAGTATCGCTGCCACATCTAGACTGAAGTTGACAAACCCTCACTTTATAGTCTTGAATCCTTCTGCCACACTTCATCAGACGAAAAATGGAGTATTGCTGCCATATTTGGACTGGAGTTACCAAACCTTCATTTTCCAGTCTTGACAGCTATCAAAATTGTTTACAGATCCATATGGGCTATGAATCATTTTATTAACCCTACATCCCATTTCGACAGACTCAGCACCGCAAGCCTATCGTAAATCTATCGCTACTTCCATGGAAAATGTTCAGACAAATTAGATTAACTCGTTCCCCCCAGTTCAGACCTTTAAAGCTAAGACCCACCATGCTACGTGCACAGGGTCGACTCATCTTCATTTCCTTCGTATTCAATTAGTAAGACGGAAGTTCCACCCAGGCATCTTCTTGCCGATCACCGCTACTTTTTCGAAAAGAAGCTTACTCGATCACTATAATCTCAGCCACTTTAAGTCTACCATCACCTGTTATCTATCCTGCATATTATAATCTATACTTACTTCTCAAGTCTTAAGTCTATACAACAACTTCTTTCAGTAACCCTCTGCCTTGAGTGGCTCTAAGGTCTTGTAATTGGTGAAAATTTCCTAAAAAATATTAGTGATTAAAAATCCAGAATTTTGCACAGGAATCATCGGAATTATAATGAGTAACTGACTATAGCAAAATCGAATTATTTTTTTTACAGTTACAATTTTTTTACAGTTTACGGGGACTTGTACAGGCCCCGAGCAACTCGGGGTAGTTTTATATGGATAGGAATGGAAGAGTTAACTCTAGACTTGAACAGGTTAAGATTGTAGTGATCGGAGAAACATCCTCTAGTGAAACTGTTCCATATTACAGTGGTTCGCGGTAAGAAGCTGTTTGAGTGAAACTTAATTCCCGCTGATGGAATACGAAGTAAATATGGGTGGTTTGCTACTATGTAAGTGGCACGGCGTGTCCTAGGCCTGAAGGTCAGACTTGATGGAACCAGAAGATGCAGTTCGTCGGAGCACTTTCTGTGGTAGTAGCAATAGCGTAGTGAGAGACTCATCACATCCCGCCTGTGTGAGAGAGGTTGGGGTGCGAAAAACAATTCATCTCCCAAAAGGACTCTATCGCAACTGGAAAGTGAGGTCTGGGCAGATCCTGCCTAAATATATCAATAGTACTCCATTTTTGGTCTGATCTGGCTCTTATAAAGGTAGAAGCTACAATGATGAGTCAGGTACTAACTGGAGTAGTACAAGAAACCGATAATTTTACCTGCATCATTAGCGATGGATCGTATATAAGAATATCCTACGGAGGCAGGGGGCGTCCTCGAGGGTAGGTTTGTTCATCGTGACTGGCGGTAGTTTGGGGGTCTGATCGTTGATGAAGGAATGTAACCAGTTTGGTTTTAGTGGTATTGAATGTACCCAGCTAGTTTTTCCCCACTGGGAATAGATCATGTTTTATACGGCACTCGCTGTTTTTGTAACTTGTATAATAATATTTATCTATATATATAAAACAGAGGATGTCTGTCTGTCTGCCTGTGTGATAGCTTTTCACTCGAGATCCATCCAACCGATTTTGACCAAACTTGGCACATACATTGTACAATGTAAGAGATAGTTTCTTAGCGCAAAAATTGATCATTTTTAAAAACTAATAATCGATAAAGCCAAACAAAAATCGATGAATTCAACTTTTTCCCAACGATTTCGTTCAAACTCTGTATGTAGGTTACTTACATCATGACGAGCTCAACGATACCTGATTTTTTTATTTCTACGCCACTGCGTTTAGAGAAAAACCGCGAAAAACGAAAAATCGAATTTCAACACAAATTTGAAACTAAAAACTCCCTCAATTTTCAAGCAATCTAATACAAATTTCACTCAATTGTATCCAACAATAAGTTGATTGTTTAACTGTCATTTAACTTGATAATTGAGGACATCCATATAGTGAAAAGTCTTGTAAATAGCGAAAAATGGCAATTTTTACTGGTTTCTTTCTTGATCTTTCAACTAATTTTCATCAAACTTAACAATTGTTTTATAAATGTATCCTACATCACTGGTAGCACACTGACAAATTGAATTTCAAAAACTCCAAAATAATTTTGGTCTGAAGTGGATCTTCATGTTGCCTGTTTTACCCCTTCAAATCCTCGGCTAACTTCGATTGAATAAATACAGACTACTTCTGTTATATCAGTAACTGCGTTAATTCAAAATATTTTCAAAAGAAAGTACTTTAAAGTAATTGAAGAAGATTGACTCTGTGACATCTAAACATGATGCTGTTTTTGCTCCATTCTAATTGAACGCTTTTTCTGATCGACCAGCTGGGTATGGCTACTAGTTAGACATATATCTTAACAATGACGAAAGTGATGATGAAATATTGTGGCACCGTTCTGAACATTGGAAAGAGATTAATAATATTGGACAGGTAGACAAAGATTCGACTTGTCTCCGGCCGTTGCCTTTATCTCCATATCGCCAATCATGATTTGTCTTGGGAATGATAATGTAGTTCAGGGGTCGGCAACCTACGGCACGTGTGCCACAAGTGGCATGGCACGTCAAGCAATTCCCAGTGGCACGCAGCCTCAAATAACATCACGAAGTCCGAAACAATTACTACTACAACGCAAAGAAGATATTTAGCTGTTTCAATTTTAATATATACTAAACTATATTTTTGAATTGGACATAGTCCGACAATTTATTTAAAAACATTTATATAATATGTTTAACGTTCTTTTTATAGATACAAGTATTTAAGCAAATGTTTTGTTTTATTTTATTTGCTTAAATACATGTATCTATAAAAAGAACGTTAAACATATTATATAAATGTCTTTAAATATACTAAAGTTTATTTACTATATATTACTATATAAAATATATTGTAGAACAGGTATATTGACCTTGACTTGCATAAAAATACGTATGCTGTTGGTACGCAGAATGATTTTAAAAGCCTAAGTTGACACATAGTTAGCAAAATGTTGCCGACCGTAATTATTTTAAGTCTCCATTGAATAATGGTGCCATATCTGGCTTGGTGCCCCTACCGTGCATATCGAGATTCCTGACAAAATCTGCGATACATTCTAACCTGACCAGGCATGTAGTCACTTTCTCACCGAGGTGGCGTGATGTTCCCCTGTCTATCCAACAAATATGTTCTTGGTAACTGTTCCCTGATGCACCGATTAAATAAATTTAAATGTGCTACTAGATTGGCAACTAGGTCTCACCGTTTCAATATTGAACTAGCCTAATGCAAGCGCTATTTCTCTAACGGTTTTTTTCTAGCACCTTCTGTCTGTGGAACTTCCGAGTTCTTACTTTCCTGATAACTACAATCTTCAAAAATTTAAATGTGACGTCTATCGTCATCTTCTGTCTTCTTGAACTTTGTTCTTTTTTTGCCCTTTCTTCCGTCTTCACCATTTTCAATCTTCCCATTTTCAATCTTCCCATTTTCATTTATTTCCAGTCCCTTTAAGCCCCTGCGTTCTAGTGGCATTTTCGCCTTGCTTGGGGTGAAATGATTCAAAAAACATTTTTAAACACTAAAAGCACTAACAAAAAAAATAAAGATTTTTAAGCACTAATATGTTTGCGCCACCGAGCCCCATTAGCAACCTCCACTACCCCTATGGGATGTAAATTCCACAGGAAATGAGAGCTTTTTGTGGGATGGCGAATTATTGTATCTATTCCGTAGTATCCTTCTGTTGTGTTAAAAAGACACAGTGATATTATTGAGACACTACCTCTTGTTAGCTGGCCGAAAGTGCTTTCCACTGTTTGCTAGGTTTTATTTTTTGTCATAAATCGTTACTTATCACAATTCTCGGATCCAACAAAATGGTGCTGGGGAGTTGCTTAGTCAAATTATTATATATTCATTTATTATTACTACTATTTTCTCATTATAATCGAATTATAAATAAGTATATTTGTACTTACTGATTTTTACATCCCCGAAAAGCCAAGATACTATCTAAGAATTGGATATATCAAAATTAAACAGGAACAAAAGTTTAAATGCGCTAATGTTTTAACATACACCAACACAATCCTTGTCAACATCAGGATAGAAGCCAAAAAGATTATTCTCCATATTCATCCATCAATATCGTTTTATATTTCTGAGATGAGGTATTATGTACACTATTTATATTGTTCGGACTATTATCCTCATCTTTGTCGCCATATTTATTACAACGTTTCCGCCTTTCAGTATCAGTCTATATTTCTGAGATGAGGTATTATGTACACTATTTACATTGTTCGGACTATTGTCCTCATCTTTGTCGCCATATTTATTAAAACGTTTCGGCCTTTCAGTATCTGTCTATATTTTTGAGATGAGGTATTATGTACACTATTTACATTATTCGGACTATTGTCCTCATCTTTGTCGACATATTTATTATAAAGTTTCGGCCTTCCAGTATCTGTCTATATCTCTGAGATGAGGTATTATATACACTATTTACATTGTTCAGAAATATAGACAGATACTAATAGAGGAAAATATCATTGTTTTCAAATTTTGAATTTGAGTATGCTCAAAAACGTTCCTAAATCTAGCAGTGTAAGGAAAGGTAAACTATGGGGCACACTAATTGATGTAATTTATTGCCAAATAATCTCATTTTAAATAATTATATTTTTACTTAATGATTTTTATATCCCCGAAAAGCCAAGATAATATCTAAGAATTGGATAAATCAAATATTAAACAAGTACAGAAGTTTAAATGTGTTAATGTTTCAACATACAACAACACAATCCTTGCCATCATCAAGATAGACGCCAAAAAGAGTATTCTCCATAGCACTGTTAACATATTAAGTAAAACTTCATCCATCAATATCTGTCTATATTTCTGAGATGCGGTATTATGTACACTAATTACATTGATCGAATTATCGTCCTCATCTTTGTTGCCATATTTATCACAACGTTTCGGCCGTTGTACGCTCTGGGCTTCTTCAGGTGGTTGGAAAGTCGAACTGAACACTTCATTTCGCACGCTGGGGTAGACTGTTCTCAAGGACACATGGCACAGTGGATAAAAGCGTTAGTTGGATCTAATGACAGGACCCAAAGAGTTGGGAGTTCAATACCTGGTTAAGGCATTGGAGAACTTGGAGAGCGGAATTAACAGGACATAAATGATAACTGACATCCATTAGTCATGGTACGTAGAATTAGTTATGTCACGTGGAACAGACTACCCCAGCGAGGGAAATAATGGGTTCAGTTCGACATTGCAACCACCTGAAGAAGGCCGAAACGTTGTGATAAATACGGCAACAAAGATGAGGACGATAGTCCAAACAATGTAAATAGTGTTCATCCATCAAATATATCCATCCCATCGTCATGCCACGCCTAGCTCCTGAATAAACAAATCAGGTATTAAGAATAATATCTTACTACTTACTTATGCTTACTACTAATATTACTACTAATAATAATACTATATGTATCAGGCTGATACCAAAATGGACCAAAAATATGTGGTACAAATTTCTAAAATATGTGAGTTGCAAAAAGTCATACATACGGGCTTACTTCAGATTTTTGTCCATGCTGTGACCAAAATTTTTTTTTTCTTTCAGGTGGCACCTCAACTTCTGATACAAACTTATCCTTTGACGCCTTGGAAGACAACTCGTACGAAACAAAGCAAAACCGAAGCAGCACCACCAACAATAATAATAATGTTTTTTCTTTAATCAATTCACCCCATACAAGGTGATAAAGTCACTAAGTCGCAAGGGGCTACTGGGAGTGAAAGAGAAAGAAAAGCCTATAGAAAGAACCAAAAAACACAATACAAAACAATAATAATAATAATAGTGAGGTCATAGAATGATTACAGACAGATACATTAAATAAGCTTTAAAGTCTTCTTCTTCTTTATGCCGTCTATCTTCAAGACATTAGCGATTATGGCTCTCCACAATTTCTTGCCCTCTATAGTTATTATTAAATTTTGTCTTGTTATTTCTCCTAAACCGTGTTCTGCCATCCATTTTCACAAGCTCATTAGGAAGGTTATACACTGTTTTTCTCTGTGACTATTGCCTTCAAGAAGTCTTGTGAGTGTTAAAGTTTGTAAGCAGGCTTTCCCATAAAAAAGGCATAAATACTTTTGACGCTTTCTAACATTTAAAATCAAAATAGAATAAGCCGTCCGAACGTCAGTGTTAATGCCAGCGTTAGCCTTCATTATGGAAATGATTTCTCTTGACGACTTGCGTCAATCAATCTTAAATCTCAAATGATTTGCTGGTGTTTATAAGCAAACAGACTTCTGGAATTCGACCATTTTTGTGTCTAGGCGAATCTCCTTCAACCTCCTCACTGGCATTTTGGGATTTAAACATGACGCCTGAGGTCAAAATTCCGACAGATGAATCCACAATGTGACATCAGTGTCAGCAGAGCATCAGTTATGCTATACACTGCGCCAGATCTGATTACGCAAGACAATGTGTTCACTATAAGATAAGTATTAAATAATCGATGTTGGTAAAAGCTTCAGAATATAGTTATATTTTATATTTAGTATCTATTCTTAGTTTAAAGAAATATTACTAACAACACTATTTACTCGACTTAGGTGAGGTAATGGATAGCGACTCGGATTGAGGAATCGGAGGACCGAGTTCGAATTCCAGTCGAATCCGTTACATTCACTTACGTGATAATGCTTTTGGGAAAAGGTACCAATCCTCTTCTTCTCCCTCCAGCTATGGGTAAATAGCAGAACAGACCGGGTTCTATAGCCTTGGATGACCATTGGTCTACTGCAGAAAGAAATGGCAGCCTACTGCGGGAAAAATCTGCTTCGTCAGTCATGTATCGGAAGATAAATGATCGCCCAAGTGTGTATCACACATGGCATATACCTGACTTAAGGGAGGTATGGTGAAGTAATGTATAGCGGCTCGGATTGAGGAACTGGAGAGCCGAGTTCGAATTCCAGTCGAATCAATTACATTCATTTACACACTAATAACCTTGGGAAAAGTATGAATCCTCTTCTTCTCCTTCCAGCTTTGGGTAAATACCGGAACATACTGGGTTCTATAGCCTTGGATGGCAACTGGTCTACCGCAGAAAGTAATGGCAGCCTACTGCAGGAAAAAATCTGCCTCGTCAGTCATGTATCGAAAGATACATGATCGCCTAAGCGTGTATCATGCATGGCGCATAACTCACTGACTCTATTTGTAATGTTCGGACTGTTGTCCAGATCTTTGTTGTCATATTTACGATGTTTCGGCCGTTGTATTCTCCAGCCTTCTTCAGGATCTGTCTATATTTCTTAAATAAGGTATTGTAACTATTTACATTGTTCGGACTGTTCTTCTCAAGTTTGTTGTAATATTGACGATATTTCGGCTGTTGTACGCTCCGGTCTTCGGTGATTGAAATTTCGAACTGAACCCTATATTTCGCCCATCGGAGTAGATTGTCCTAGTTCGTGCAGGGTTACAATTTTCGTACGCTTCCTTGGAGTAAAGTCCATTGCAGAGTATGGTTGTAGGACAACTAATCGACAGTCGATACAATAGTATCTGAACGTGGTAAAATTCTGATGCAATCACTGATGACGCAATATTTTTCAAGGCCAAACAAATTTAATCATACACACCGAAAATAGATTCATATTACTGTATACCACTGGAAATGATCTAATCTGAGGAGAAAATAAGAATCGATTACACCCTGTCACTCCAGTGGGTCTAAAACTGACCGAATGGTGAAAGAAAGGAAACTAAAGAGGTTGTTTCAATTAATTTGCACAAGGGTGTATAAACATCATGCTGGCGCAGAAGTTCAAAGATCTGCGAAATGTTTTGACAGAGAATGAAAAAAGCGACACCGTGATCCGAATACGCATTGGATTAGCGAACGAGGTATTGAAAAAAAGATGCTGTGAAACGGAAAAGATTCGTTAAAAAGAAAGAAAAGAACGCTGGATTGTTATATATATATATATCCACTTTATATGGCTGTGAATGTTAAGCAACAAGGAAGACCCCTTACAGTCAGAATCAGGAAATGACAGATCAAATTGTTTGACGCCATAATGGGAAAAGAGGGCTTGGAAAACTTAGTCCTCACGGGTTATACTGAGGGCATGAGAGGTAAGAGAAAGCAGCGAGCTTATGTGAAGAGATGACGTAACGGGGGTCAGAGGCTTAGCAAAGAGAGAGAAAAACTTCTAAGGGGTATAAGGCATAGGAAGTTGTGGAGAGCCATGATCACCGCGGCACATGGCAGATGAAACTGATTGTGGATATCGCTATATTTTGCGGTTATCTTGATTTTGGGTATTTTCTTCAGCATCAAGTCTCAAATACTTAATTTCTTATCAGAGAACATGACCCTTATGAATTTTGGTTTGTCATTCGAAATCGAGGTTATTTTAATTTCAAAGCGTAAGATGTAAAAACAAAACCGAGACTCGTTAATACACTTGTATTATTTCCAACTATTGTTCTCATCTTGGTTGATATAGATGTTATTATAGACATCACGTTTCGATCAAGTACCCTCTGGTCATCATCAGACGTTCATTGATTGGCTGATGTGAGATAGCTGTTGAGTATTGTGTCTGTAATAACATTTATATTAACCAAGATGAGAACAATAGTTAGAAATAATAAAAGTTTAGTGGCAGTTATTCATTTCAAGAATGAAATACTAAATTATAAAAAGCGGTTTAAAACCGCCATGATATCAAAACATCGAAACCATTACAATTTTGCATATAAACGGCTTCAAAAACAGAGCAATTCTGTCCTTCGAAATGATTAAATATGTTTTACAACATCTAATAAAAAAAGTTGTTACTGAAAAAGGAAAGATTCTGAAATATAAAACAAACGAAATTATGCCGTGTTTTTTTTTGGTGGGGCGCAAGCTTTCTGATTACACAACGTGTGTCTCCACATTAGAGACCAGCCTGACGTGCCTTTTTTAACCGATTCGGCCACAGAGGATCGTTCGGTTGGCAAGGTCGAATTTACTGCTTATAAACTTCAATCTTCCATGAATCTTTCACGTACATTCATGTCTGCTCATGGCGTATCAAATGCAAACAAATGACGTCACACATTTTGTGGCCGAATCGGTTAAAAAAGGCACGTCAGGCTATATGACGGTTCCGTATAGGATACAGGTTCGAATCCTGTCGGAGGACGAATATTTTTTATGAAAATTTCTCGGACATTCAGGCCGGTAAATGTTGTTTAATACGGTTTATTATAAACAGAGCATTTACTTAAATATTTGTATCTATAAAAAGAATGTTAAACATAAAAATGTCTTAAAATATATATATATATATATGTGTGTGTGTGTGTGTGTGTGTGTGTGTGTATGTGTGCACGTGTGTGTGTGTAACAAGTTTGATAGTGACCCACTGTTATTAGTTAAACTTTCAGAACATAATTATTTGAATAATGCAGCAGGTGAAATTCAGCTTAAAACTGATTTTACTTTTTCATTTCAATTTATTATAAATGGCTCCAAAAATACGACATTAAAGCCAATGTTGGCGGAGTGGATATAGGACTTGTCTATACATGTGTTGCTGTTATTTTGTGGTTTTGAGTTCAATCTCTGGATCAGTTAGTGAAGCACTGATTCAGCAGGAATGAACACTAAATGGCATCACAAGGACAAAATAACACTAATAAGCAAATATCAGCCAAACAATAGGCACCTGATGATGGTCAGAAAGTCCTTGACCGAAACATTAGATACTTGATGAGGGTCCTTGGCCGAAAATGTTTCAACCAGAAAACAAAAATAGTTCTTAATAATAAAAGTTTACATTTGATACGCCATGAGCAGTTATGAATGTACGTGAGAGATTCATGGAAGATTGAAGTTTATAAGCTGTAAATTCGACCTTGCCAACCGAACGATCCTCTATGGCCGAATCGGTTAAAAAAGGCACGTCAGGCTGTATGACGGTTCCATATAGGATACAGGTTCGAATCCTGTCGGAGGACGAATATTTTCTATGAAAATTTCTCTCGCCGGTAAATGTTATTTAATACTGTTTATTATAAACAGAGCATTTACTTAAATACTTGTATCTATAAAAACAATGTTAAACATAAAAATGTCTTATAATAAAAGTACAGTGTAACCCGGATATGAGAGAAACCCGGATATAAGAGACTTCTTCTCCGGTCCCGACAACTCTCTTATATCCCGGTTACACTGTATATAACTGTTTTTATGATAAATATTTACAATACTTAGTGGTATTAAAGTCTTAACTTGCTATGGCTCTCGAGGCTTGTTCAGAAGTAAGAGAAAGTTTATTTCTTCACTATACGCGAACACCTTTGTTGTTATTCTTTGTCTGTTTTATTTCTCCCGGAACGAGGATTATCAGTTTTATTTGTAAATGCTAAACAACATTTCAAGTGATAATGTTTTCTAAAAGAAGCCTTACAAGCTTGGCATGCTTGTAGGCCTGCTTTTGTACAAGTCTCTCGTAAAAGTATTATTTGTTACTTTAACAGCAACGGTTTTCAACTTATTCCTGTGTTACTTACTTGTAATCTACTCTGCTGATATATCCACGGCAAATGCACGAATGTTCTCCATTCTTGAGGACGGACAATTGCGCCACTGGACCTTTGCGTACCTAGACAAATGCGTCCATAGATAATTGCGTACTTCTGATAATTTTTCGAACTTAAATTTTTTTTTAAAATTTGTTTAATATAGAAATTATGGCACCAATACCTTTAACTTATAGATTACATTTTATTTGGAACCCATAGCTAAGTCCCGAAAACTACATACTGGTGGAAAAATATCTGTGGACGTGGAAAATTACAGCGACCATTACCATAAGAAAAACGCCAATGAAACAAAAACATACTGGCGATGTGTAGGGCGATCTTGTAACACTGTTAATCTGTTATTGCATTTTAAACAAATATAAACTTATTTTTTTTAAATTCATTCCTTTTTTATAAAATATGATTACTATCTATGCTTTTTTCTAAAATTATGTTAATTGCTTTTAAAAGCTTCAAAAATTATCAGAGGTACGGAATTATCTAGGGACGCATTTGCCTAGAGACGCAAATATCCAGGGACGAAATTGTCTAGTACGCAAATGTTCGAGACGCAAATATCCAGTACGCAACTGTCCCAGAACCATCCATTCTCTAGTTCCAGCAATTCAGGCCTTTACATGTTGCGTCCAAGGAGTCGAAGCACCCTACATATAATAAATGCGAATGTCAGTGTGTCACACTTTTTCAACGTTGCTCCTAGAGGGCGTAGCCCAACCTGCATTATTTGGGAGTCAGGCCGACTGTGTGAGCAACTTAAAAACATTGTCGGCAGGATCAGGACCCAGAATGCTGAAATTTTGGATTCCCAAGTTTTAATTGCTACGATTGTTTTCGGCGATTTTTGTACGTGATGAATCACGTACAAAAAATAGCGTTGAACCTTTAAAAGGTAAGCTTAAATATTAATGCAATGCTTAAATGCAGTGATCAATTTTGACTTTTTTCTGTAGTTTATTGTTGCCAATTACATCTACTCCTTCCTACCTATTGTGATGAAAGCTCAACCAAGAGTCCTCCGCAGAAGCTAGCTTAAATGCCTCATGAAAATAGACTATTTCTACCGATGTCAGTACGTCGGCTTTATTCAACTCAAAATAAACTTGGAACCTGAAATTCAAACTTAATATTTGCAAGAAACAGTTAAAAAAATTGAAAAATAATAGACAACACAAAAAAAACAAAAAAAAACAAACTGCCAAGTGGTGTTAAGGGAGAATGGGTGTTGTCTGCCTTAAGGAAAAAATTCGCTACACAAATGAACTTAGATGTAAACATTAACACCCCAAGTTGCGGTTATAATAAGGAAGAAATTAATATTAAGGGAAGCCGAACGAAAAAGCCATTAAATATAAAAATTAACTAATTATATAAAATCAAAGTATTTTAACCCTCAAATTTACAAAAACATGCTTACAAATAAAATATAATATTACAATAAATCGTCAGTAGATAGTTTATAATACGAAAGAAATAATAAGAAAAAATATGAAGAAAAAACATTAAGGATAAAAAAATTATATCAACCATTTAAAATTTAGAAATCAGATAAAATATTAAGAATACAAACAATATCCAATATAAACAATACAAACAATGTTTATATATATATATATTATATATAAGACATGTCTGATTGAATAATTTATAGGAATTATATCTGCTAATTTTTAACAAAATCCGTTCAAGTATAGCCTTCCGTGTATTGATGTTGAAGGATGAGAGAAATTTAACATCAATACATCAGAATGTTATTCGTGAGTATGAACGGATTTTGTTAAAATTTCTATAATTTATTCTATCAGACATGCCTAAAAGATAATTTTCTGCCTAAATAGATACATTTTATATATATATATATATATATATATATATATATATAAAAGTGAACAGAGAAGTCAACACTAAGAGGCCTGACGATTACATCTAGCATGAAACAGACTGTCACCTCTAAGTGTTGACTTCTATGTTCACTTTTATATTTACACACGGTCTGTCTCTGATATTGAGTACTTTATCCCATAAATATACCACATTTTAAGATTATATTTCTTCATATACATACATATATATATATATATATATATATATATATATATATATATATATATATATATATATATATTATAAATATAAGTAATTATACTCGTCTGGAAAAAACCTTAAGTGTTTTGGCTTGTAAATGAACAAACCAATGCCCAAGGAAAAATAAGGGATAAAAAAGAGAAAGAACTAAGAACATGTAAACAATCGTCCAGAATCCAAGCTCAGAGTCCAAAGAAAAAAAAACACACGAGTAAAAGAAAGATAACTAAGTAAAGTGCTCAATACACTAAGTAGAGCAAGGTTTGCCTAGCTCTTTAGGTTCATAGTTATATATATATATATATATACCAGGGAGAGTCGTGTGTATATATATATATATATATATATATATATACTCGACTCTCCCTGATATATATATATATATATACTCGACTCTCCCTGATATATATATATATATATATATATATATATATATATATATATATATATATATATATATACACTAGACTCTCCCTGATATATATATACATATATATATATATATATATATATATCCACACGACTCTCCCTGGTATATATATATATATATGTATGTATATATATATATATATATATATATATATATATATATATATATATATATATATGTATATATATATATATATATATATATATATATATATATATATATATATATATGTATATATATATATATATATATATGTATATATATATATATATGTATATATATATATATATATATATGTATATATATATATATATATATGTATATATATATATATATATATATATATATGTATATATATATATATACATATATGCTAGACTCTCCCTGATATATATATATATATATATATATATATATATATATATATGCTAGAGTCTCCCTGATATATATATATATATATATATATATATATATATATATATATATATATATATATATTAGACTCTTCCTGATATATAATTCAAGGCAAAAATGAAATGGAAATGTTTCTGTTGTTATAGTTACATTAAAAATACAAATTTAAAAAGATAGACGCTTTTGTCCAAGCCTTTTTTTTCTGATTAATGTAAATTACCTTTATAGTAAGAGATTTTTTTTCTTTTCCATGTCGACAATACAGTTGTCCACAGAATTGATCTGGGAATTTAACTGTATTGTAGACATGGAAAATAAAAATAAATCTCTGACTATAAAGGTAATTTACATTAATCAGAAAAAAAAGGCTTGGACAAAAGCGTCTATCTTTTTAAATTTGTATTTTTAATGTAACTATAACAACAGAAACATTTCCATTTCATTTTTGCCTTGAATTATATATCAGGGAGAGTCTAATATATATATATATATATATATATATATATATATATATATATATATATATATATATATATATATATATATATATATATATCAGGGAGAGTCTAATATATATATATATATATATATATATATATATATCAGGGAGAGTCTAATATATATATATATAGATATCAGGGAGAGTCTAATATATATATATATATATATATATATATATATATATATCAGGGAGAGTCTAATATATATATATATATATATATATATATATATATCAGGGAGAGTCTAGCATATATATATATATATATATATATATATAGATAGATAGATATTTCCATTTCATTTTTGCCTTGAAAAAGTCGGAAGACGAAACGCGTCGGCAAAATCTACGATTTTTCCAATTGTCATATATATATATATATATATATATATATATATATATGTATACTCGACTCTTCTTTATCTCTCTCTCTCTCTCTATATATATATATATATATATATATATATATATATATATATATATACACATACACACGACTCTTCATTATATTTATATATATATATATATATATATATATATATATACTCGACTTTCCCTTATATATATATATATACATACACGACTCTCCCTTATATATATATATATATATATATATATATATATATATACATACACACATATATATATATATATATATATATATATATATATATATGTATATATTTACTTTTATTAAAAAGTGCACTCATAAGTAATTTACAATCACTTGATGAGATGAATTTGATACGCATCGAAACACGACTGCAATTGTGTAGCAATTTTGACGTGTTTTTCGATGTCATTTCCTTAAATAAATAATATTGCTTTACTTTGTATCGAGCTCCCTTTTAAATTAAATGTTACGAAAGTTTGAATTGTACTCTATTCGTTCTGATCTTACCTGGATATATATATATATATATATATATATATATATATATATATATATATATATATATATATATATATATACAGAGAGAGACAGAGAGAGAGAAAGAGAAAGAGATAGTGAGAGGACGGGAGAGAGGCCGAGAAATAATCATGCCTATATATATATATAAATGTATGCATATACGTGTGTGTTTATATATTTACACACAAACATTCAAACTTCCCTTGTTTTCGATCAAGAACATTCACCCAAACATATGTTCTTTCGATGTCAAATTTCAAATTGGAACTCACAGTCCTGAAGCATATTATCAAAACCATTCATCTGTCATAGCATTTAGTCGAAACTGACGATGCCGTTCCTTGGCCTGTGTTTCATCCATCAGTCAATGCTATCAATTCAAAGTCACCACATTCCACAGTGACCAAACCCAATTAAGTTTCAGCACTAATCCATGGTTCCATCTCTCCAGCTTCGCCCAACTCCCAAAGCCTCACGCGTTCAATGGACGTCTGATTAGCGACAGGCATAACTTTGCTATGTTGAAGGCACACTGGCAAAAAGCAGTTTGCCCGTGACAACCAAAGCGATCTTGCGACGCCGTCAGTGGATGGAGAGCTCTTTTTCATTCTTCAGAATCATGTTTTGGAACTTTGCCCTTACGAATGGCGACTTTCAGAATTAATAAAATTGTATCATGTAGCGTCAGTGACATCATCCACTTAAACAAATTCCAGCTTTTAATCACGCTCTTAATTATTTCATTTTCGCTACACCATACTTTTTTTTAATTAATGGGACAATTTCAAAGACAAAATTCGTTAGAGGCAATTTACAAAATGTGTTTCATAAGCATCAAAATAATCATATAAAATAAAATAATGCTTAGAGGTTTCATGCCTTAACCGATTATTAGACCATGTGGTGTGCCACTTTATGCTCTCTCTCTCTCTCTCTCATTCTCTCTTTATCTCGCGCTGTCTTTTTCTTTCTCTTTCTATCTCTCTCTTTCTCTCTTTTCCTCTCTCTCTCTCTTCCAATCTTTCTCTCTCTTTCTATCTCTCTCGTTATCCCACTCTTTCTATCTCTCTCTTTCTGTCTCTCCTTTTCTGTCTCTTTCTATCTCTCTCATTTTCTATCTCTCATTTTCTCTCTCTTTACCTCTCTATTTCTCACTTTCTCTCTCTTACTCTCTCTTTCTCTCTCTCTCTCTTACTCTTTCTCTTTTTCTTTTTACCTTTTTCTCTTTTCCTATCTACAGTTCCAAAGTTTGTGGTCGACCCTCGTAATTTTTAAATAGTCTCAATAAGTAGTTGTTTTGTACTTAAAATAAGAGAAAATTATTATACATGGTTAAAAAGTGAGACATGATTTTTTTATCAGAAATTTTATTATGAGAAAAAGAAATAAATCATCTTATGATTAATTTTTGCCCGCGTCAAAATATCCTCCTTTAGACTTGATTACTGCAGCACAAATTGTTGTCATTCGTTGCAAAAGTTTCTACAAGTATAAAAAGTATAAGTTTGATAATTGATATCATTTTTTTCCAATTACTCAAAGTGTTTTTTTTTTTCATTTTTGGTATAAAAAATTTCACTCTTTTTTTTTGGCTTCAAGCTTTTGGAACTGTAGTGTATATATATATATATATATATATGATAAAATATAGTTAATTCATAGGTAAAAGTGTATATATATATATATATATATATATATATATATATATATATATATATATATATATATATATATATATACATACAGATGATAAAATATAGATTTTTGTATGCTGTATTTATTTAAAGTGCTCTAGATCATAGATAGAGCGTATGTAAACATAAAAGTGTATATTGTAGTCATCCCCGGTGGTCATAGACTGTTTCTTGCTAAACACAACCGTCAGGCGTGGCGATTGCGCTTAGCCTTTAATATGAAGCAGACTTTTCATCTCTGGGTGTTGGCTTCAGTGACCTCTTTTATATTTAGATTCATATACACACACACACACACACACATATATATATATATATATATATATATATATATATATATATATATATATATATATATATATATATATATTGCGTATTTTACATGGCCAATAAGAACTCTTATGGGAGATATATCTGTGATATATATATTTATATTTGTTTCTTTAATATTTTTGAAGAGTCTTGCTAATAAACATGAGCTCGGGACCTCAATTATTATGTAACCATTTTTATAAATGACGTGTTTACAATATGAGCTATGCTACCTACCCTTTCATTGCCTTGGGAATTTGAAATTATGTTTTGTTTTGTTTTTAATGTCTGTCATTGATTTCTTTACTTTTGATTATCAAAGATTTTTCTTTCATCGAAAACAAAGAATCCAAAAGGTTTATTCAATTCGTAATAGTTCTTGTATGTTCAGTATTTGTTTGTTTTTTTTTGGGGGGGGTCATTATTTTCTTTCGTTTTGCCTTTCGCAACAGTTTCCTTAAGTTCTGGATTTAGCCAAACATTTAACGAAATTTCCAAGAAGTTTCCCGTCAGTGCAAACAAGGTGATTGCATTACGAGAGTCGGAGCTGACTTCAATTTGATTCAATTCCACGAACTAACCAATCGAATCAGCAGGCTATTTAAACAATATGTGACGTCATCGTGACAATGAAAAACAAAGAGAAAGAAAATCCGATGAAATGAATAGAAAAAAAATGGAGGCATGTCGAAAAAAAGAAATAAGAAAAAAAAAATGCAGGAAAAAGATGGTATAGTAGTCGTGCGAGAATTACAGTAGAGGAAAGTTTGAATTGGTGAAAAGGCGAATATAGAGCGAGTAGGAGAAGTAGAAGGAGGAGGTGGAAGAGGTCTAGATTGAAGACGAAGAAATCAAAAAGAAAACTGGGGAAAAAAGAAGAGGAGTGAAATATAGAAGGGAAAAGAGGAAGGAGGATATAGAGATAGTGGGAGGAAGAAGCATGTAGAAGGAAGAGAGGACATAGAGGTAGAAGGAGGAGGAAAATATAAGCGGGAATAGTGGATATGAAGATAGGAGGAGGAGAAGGAAAATCTAGAAGAGAAGAGAGGAAGGAGGACATAGGGATAGAAGGAGAAGGAGGAAGGGGATGAAGAATATAGAAGGGAAGAGAGGAAGGATATAGAGATAGAAAGAGGAGGAGGAAGAAGAATATAGAAGGAAAGCGGAAGGAAGATAGAGAGATGGGAAGGAGAGTAGGAGAAGGAGGAATATAGAGATAGAAGGGGAAAGAGGAGGAAGAATATAGAAGGTAGGAGCGAAATATAGAAGGGAAAAGAGGAAGGACGATATAGTGATAGTGGGAGGAATAAGCATATAGAAGGAAGAGAGAAAGGAGGAGGAGGAGAAAATTATAAGCGGGAATAGTGGATATAAAGATAGAAGGAAGAGAAGGGGAAAAATCTAGAAGGGAAGAAAGGAAGAAGGACAGTGGTAGAAGGAGAAGGAGGAGGAGGATATAGTGATAGTGGGAGGAAGAAGTATATAGAAGGAAGAGAGGTTACAGAGAAAGAAGGAGGAGGAGGAGGAAAATATAAACGGGAATGGTGGATATAAAGATAGAAGGAAGAGACGGAAAATCTAGAAGAGAAAAGAGGAAGAAGAATATAGTGATAGGAAGAGGAGGAGAAAGAAGAAGAAGAATAGAGAAGAAAAGAGGAATGAAGATAGAGAGGTCGGATGAAGAGTAGGAGAAGGAAGTATATAGAGGGGAAAAGACGGAGGAGGATATAGAGGTAGGAGGCGTAAGAGGAGGAAGAATATAGAATGAAGGAACGAAATATAGAAGAGAAAAGAGGAAGGAGGATATAGAGATAGTGGGAGGTAGAAGCATGTAGAAGGAAGAGAGGACATAGAGATAGAAGGAGGAGGAGGAGGAGGAGGAGGAAAATATAAACGAGAATAGTGAATATGAAGATAGGAGGAGAAGGGAAATCTAGAGGGGAAGAGAGGAAGAAGGACATAGGGATAGGAGGAGGAGGGGGATGCAGAATATAGAAGGGAAGAGAGGAGGATATATAGATAGGAGGAGGAGGAAGAAGAATATAGACGAAAAGAGAGGAAGGATTATATAGAGGTAGAAGGAGAAGAGGAAGTTATCTCCTGTTAATTCCCCCTCCAAGTTCTCCACTGCCTTAACCGGGTATTGAACTCACTCTCTTTGGGCCCTGTCACTGGATCTAACTAACGCCTTTATCCACAGCTCAATGTGTCCTTAAGGACAAACGCCTTCATCCACTGTGCCATGCGTCCTTGAGGACGCATGGCACAGTGGATAAAGGCGTTAGTTACATCCAGTGATAGGACCCAAAGAATGTGAGTTCAATACTCGGTTGAGGCAGTGGAAAACTTTCAGAGGGAAATTAACAGGAGATAACTGATAACTGACATCCATTAAACATGACACGTAGAACTACCGTAGTGAGCGAAATAAAGGGTTCAGTTCGATATTCCAACCACCTGAAGAAGGCCGGAGCGTACAACGGCCGAAACATTGTAATAAATATGCCGTTTATGCAGGTTCTAAGGGAATATTTTTGATCGAGCCTACCTGCTCGGAGAACCCACGGTAAACCCGGCCTTATGCCACATACATCCCTCGAAACTTGTGTTAGAAATACTCAGATGGCATCCAAGAACTCTATTAATTATATGCTCACCAGATTTAAACCCCATTGAGCATCTAAAAGTCATATTCGAGAACTAAATTCCCAACTCGGTGGTGTCAACGCAGAAACTTAGATATAAGCAGGCAACATTTCTAGCACCGAGCAGACATAATTGCCGTCGCGTAACCACAGATATTCATGTGAAAGGAGAAGTTATAATTTATTCGGAAATTGTCTATAAAGTTTTGTAAGGATTATTTTCTATAATATTTCTATTTATTTTTTTCTACAATAAATATAATCTCGTTTTTAACTTTGAAAATAATAATAATGAATAGTATAACGAACCCGTATGCATAACATTGTAGAAAAAGGAAGTCTTTGCAACAGCGACTTTCTTTCTCCAATGTGGGTTGCATGATGTTCCAGAATCAAAACGATGACAAAAATAATTATTCAAGGCGTCAGTATGTTCTTGATTCGTTCTGTCAACAATGAACTTCATAAAATGTAGGGGTTTTTTTTTGTTCTTGAATCAAAAGCTAATCACGTAATTTGAAAAATTTGAGGATAAAAATAATTACTCCATTTTGATTAGCTGACATTATTCATTTCAAGACACGAAATTTTACAATCAACAAAAAAATATCCAAATTTTATTTAATACTACTTAAATTTATTGTATTTTTCCAAACTCACCTTTATTTCAGTCCCTGTATATCACTTCTATGAAGACAGACTCTAGTTTCAATAACGTATTCGAAAAAAGTCAGGCGTTTGAGGTGAATTGTGTGTGTGTGTGTGTGTGTGTGTGTGTGTCTGTCTGTCTGTCTGTCTATCTATCTATCTATCTATCTACTCTCGCTCTCTCATTCTCTATATATATATATATCGGTGTGGCCTGACGATTGCATCTGGCATGAAACAGACTGTCGCTTCTAAGTGTTAACTTCTATGTTCACTTTTATATTTATATATATATATATATATATATATATATATCTTCTATATAATTCTCAAAATGTGTGTGTATGTATGTGTGTGTATGTATGTGTGTGTATGTATGTGTGTGTATGTATGTGTGTGTATGTGTGTGTATGTATGTGTGTGTGATCAGATGTTGTTTATGCATTTCCACAGTTTTCATTCGATTTTGATTTTTTTTGTTTGATACATAATTCTTCAGTGCCTTTTTTGAGTCCCAATTGTTAGCGACAATGGCTCTCCACTATTTCCTGTCCATTATAACTCTCAGCAGCGTTTTATTATTTACTATCTGTTGTTGGATATATATCTTTCATAGTTTAAATTATTACAATAATATTATTTATTATTATACAGTCCCCTTTTCAGGGCTGACCGCCTTCAAATTGTTAACCCCACCCACCCCATTTGGGGATGTGCCTCAGTAGCACTCAAATGGTTTTACTAATATTGATTTTCGGGTAGGCTGACTTTAAACTTAAACTGCTCCAATTGAACGGCAAAAATTCCCATTAATGAAACACCCGGTCAAAGACGGGTTATATTGCTAGTATATATATATATATATATATATATATATATATATATATAAAGACATTTTTATGTTTATACATCTTTTTTTATATATATAAATATTTAAGTAAATGCTCTGTTTATAATAAACGGTATTAAACAAAATTGACCGTCCTGAATGTCAGAGAAATTTTCATAGAAAATATTCGTCCTCCGACAGGAATCGAACTTGTATCCTATATTTATATTATATTTATTATAAACAGATTTTGAATTTTGTATTGAACACTTTTTTGTTCCCTATACCTTGTAGGCGGGGCTGTTTCAGTCTTACGTTTACCTTTCTATCCGCATATATATATATATATATATATATATATATATATATATATATATATATATATATATATATATATATATATATATATATATATATATATATTACGCGAATCATTCATACGAAAAGCAGATAATGAAGTTAATGATATAAATGGCAAGAATCACTCTCGCAAACAATTTTTAATAATAAAATACATTAACCTCGAATCCGTTAATGAATGGTATGATCCTTGTTTATAAATTCCGGTTTTATCAGGTCTTTTTTACTACTAACTTTCAATCGTTTCATACAATCATCATCAGGTAGGGAAATAGGTAAGTTTTTTACATCCAGGTAATAACAGGACATCGAAAGATAAAGTGTAATCCGAAAGAAGTGTTTTTAGAAATGTGATATTGTTAACTGTAAGAAATTCTTTTGGAGCGTGCAGTCACGACGCTGAGGTTGAATTTTTATAAATTTTAAAATTGTGCGTTCTTGTACTAATATAGTAATATGAGAATTCTTTTGTAGAAGTAGGCTTTTTTAGTAAAGGTAGCATGAACTAAATTGTTCAATAAATAGAGTAATGTCACGGTTATTATCAGGAATTCGCACGTCGGATCGGTTATTTTAATATCAATTATGTGGTGCAGGTTCAATTTATATTACGCGAATCATTCATACGAATATATATATATATATATATATATATATATATATATATATATATATATATATATATATATATACTTCTATCCTTTCACCCCAAGCACAGTGGGTTACACGGATTGAAATTGAAAGGGAATGAGAATACTGAGAATAGAGAGGATTGAGGAAAGGACAAAAAAAGAATAGGGTTCAAAAAGCAGATGTCGATTGACGTTGCATTAAAATTTTTCTAAATGGTTGTTATTGGGGAAGCAAGAAATCGGAAGGGAATTTCACAGTTGGGGAATGCAAGAAAATAAATTGTTAGAGTAGATGTGGCGTTTGCATCTTGGTAGTTCAACAGAAAAAAGGGGAGACCTAATTGCCAATCTAGTTCAACAGAAAAAAGGGGAGACCTAATTGCCAATCTAGTAGTACGCTTAAATTCATGCATTCGAGGTACGAAAAAGCATAGCTCATTAGAACAATTTCCAGGAAAATGTTCATAGAAAGTAATAGAATTCATAGAACAAATTACTATTTTGTAATTTAAACAAACTCAAATTCATGTAGTAAGAACAGTTGCCATGAAAGCATTTGTAGAAAAGACCAAGGGACGCTACGTTACGTCGGTGAGAAAGTGACTGAAGTCAGGATCGATTACATTGCAGATTCTGCCTTGGGTTTTGTCGAGAATCTCGAGGTATACATCAAGAGCACCTGACCATATATGGCAAAGCAAAGGGAAACGACTGAATTAATTACTGATGTAATTACTGCTGTTAAACACACCCGTCATTTTCTACGTATGAGGGTCAAGCAACTAGGAACCGACAGCCAGACACCTGCACATATGATTTGATTACAGTGGTGAAGGCTTTCTGCACAACCAACCACACTTTTCGGCGAGTGGAATAGAGACCTGGTTCATCATGTGCCACAAGCGCCCCACCAAACGCTGGTTTTGAATTGAGAGTTCTCCTTCTCCTATTTGCCATCCAAGGCTATAGAACCCAGTGTGTACTGCTAATTACCCATAGCATAGAAAGCAGAGCAGTAGAGGACCATACCTTTCCAAAGTAAGTGAATGTAATGGATAAGACTAGAATTCAAACGATTCCTCACTATGAATCACTATCGATTACAATACCGGTATAATTAGCATTTAAAATAATGGAATAATCAACATACTGAGAGCATACACACTTTGAAACAAAGGTAAGAAACCTCCATCCATGGTAAAAAGAGAGATAAGCTTGAAACAAAGGATAGAAACTTACATCCATAGTAAAAAGAGAGAGAAGCTTGAAGCAAAGGTTAGAAACCTCCATCCATGGTAAAAAGTGAGATAAGCATGAAGCAAAGGTTAGAAACCTCCATCCATGGTAAAAAGTGAGATAAGCATGAAGCAAAGGTTAGAAACCTCCATCCATGGTAAAAAGAGAGATAAGCATGAAGCAAAGGTTAGAAACCTCCATCCATGGTAAAATGAGAGAGAAGCTTGAAGCAAAGGTTAGAAACCTCCATCCATGGTAAAAAGAGAGATAATCATGAGCAAAGGTTAGAAACCTCCATCCATGGTAAAAAGAGAGATAATCACGAGCAACGGTTAGAAACCTCCATCCATGTTAAAAAGAGAGGTAAGCATGAAGCAAAGGCTAGAAACCTCCATCCATGTTAAAAAGAGAGATATGCATGAAGTAAAGGTCCTTTACTTCATGCTTATCTCTCTTTTTAACATGGATGGAGGTTTCTAACTTTTGCTTCATGTTTATCTCTCTTTTTAACATGGATGGAGGTTTCTAACTTTTGCTTCATGTTTATCTCTCTTTTTAACATGGATGGAGGTTCCTAGCCTTTGCTTCATGCTTACCTCTCTTTTTACCATTTCTTTTCTAATTAGAAACCTCCATCCATGGTAAAAAGAGAAATAAGCATGAAGCAAAGGCTAGAAACCTCCATCCATGGTAAAAAGAGAAATAAGCATGAAGCAAAGGCTAGGAACCTCCATCCATGTTAAAAAGAGAGATAAACATGAAGCAAAAGTTAGAAACCTCCATCCATGTTAAAAAGAGAGATAAGCATGAAGCAAATGTTAGAAACCTCCATCCATGTTAAAAAGAGAGATAAACATGAAGCAAAAGTTAGAAACCCCCATCCATGTTAAAAAGAGAGATAAGCATGAAGCAAAAGTTAGAAACCCCCATCCATGTTAAAAAGAGAGATAAACATGAAGCAAAAGTTAGAAACCTCCATCCATGTTAAAAAGAGAGATAAACATGAAGCAAAAGTTAGAAACCCCCATCCATGTTAAAAAGAGAGATAAGCATGAAGCAAAAGTTAGAAACCCCCATCCATGTTAAAAAGAGAGATAAGCATGAAGCAAAAGTTAGAAACCCCCATCCATGTTAAAAAGAGAGATAAACATGAAGCAAAAGTTAGAAACCTCCATCCATGTTAAAAAGAGAGATAAACATGAAGCAAAAGTTAGAAACCTCCATCCATGTTAAAAAGAGAGATAAGCATGAAGCAAATGTTAGAAACCTCCATCCATGTTAAAAAGAGAGATAAACATGAAGCAAAAGTTAGAAACCCCCATCCATGTTAAAAAGAGAGATAAGCATGAAGCAAAAGTTAGAAACCCCCATCCATGTTAAAAAGAGAGATAAACATGAAGCAAAAGTTAGAAACCTCCATCCATGTTAAAAAGAGAGATAAACATGAAGCAAAAGTTAGAAACCTCCATCCATGTTAAAAAGAGAGATAAGCATGAAGCAAATGTTAGAAACCTCCATCTATGGTAAAAAGAGAGATAATCTTGAAACAAAGGTTAGGAAACCCATCCATGATAAAAAGAGCGGTGAGCTTGAAACAAAAGTGAGGAACCCCCATCCAAGATAAAAAGTGATGAGCTTGAAACAAAAGTGAGGAAACCCATCCATGATAAAATGTTAGATGAGCTTGAAACAAAGATTAGGAATCCCCATCGATGATAAAAAGAGAGATAATCTTGAAAAAAAAAGGTTAGGAATCCCCATCCGTGATAAAAAGAGTGATAATCTTGAAACATTAGTTAGGGACCCCTATCCATGATAAAAAGAGAGATAAGCTTGAAAAAAAGGTTAGGAACCCCAATCCACGATAAAAAGATTAATGAGACTGACAAAAAAGTTAGGAACCCCCATCCATCATAAAAAGAGTGATGGGCTTGAAACAAAGGTTATGAATACCAATCCATGAAAAAAGGGCGATAAGCTAGAATCAAAGTTTAGGAACCCCCATGATAAAATGGGAGATAAGGTTGAAAAAAAGGTTAGTCATCCCCATCCATGATAAAAAGAGCGATCAGCTTGAAACACAGGTTAGGAACCCCCATCCATGGTCAAAAGGGCGATGAGCTTGAAACCAATGTTAGGAACCCCCATCCATGATAAAAAGTGCGACAAGCTTGAAACACAGGTTAGTAATCCCCCTCCATTATAAAAAGAAGGATGAGCTTGAAACAAAGGTTAGGAACCCCCATCCATGATAAAAAGAAAGATAAGATTGAAAAAAAGGTTAGGAAAACCCATCCATGATAAAAAGTGAAATAAGCTTGAAAAAAAGGTTAGGAATCCCCATCCGTGATAAAAAGAGCGATGAGCTTGAACCATACGTTAGAAACCCCTATCCATGATAAAAAGAGAGATCAGCTTGAAACACAGGTTAGGAATCCCCATCCATGATAAAATGAGAGATACGGTTGAAACAAATGTGAGAAACGCCCACCCATGATGAAAAGTGAGATAAGCTTGAAACGAAAGCTAGAAACCCCATCAATGATAAAAAGATCGATAAGCTTGAAACAAATGTGAGAACCCCCTCCCCCCCTCATACATGATGTAAAAAGCGATAAACTTGAAACAAAGTGTAGAAGCCCGTATCCATGATAAAAAGGGCAGTAAGAGTTTTTGGACTTAAGCATCGTATTGTTGTGAAAAGTTTTAATAGAAAGATTTTATAAATTCCAACCGAGAGTAACGCTCAATGGATGCCGACTGTTTCCTTATAAGGAAGCCGCCATCTTAACATTAAGTTTGCCATTAAATCAGTTTGACAAAAGAGGAAGGTTGTGAACATTAATAAAATGTCTATCATGAGAAACTTTATTGAAAAATACACAATTAGAAAATGCCTGTTATTTATCGAAGCAGCGCGAATTTTCGATTATACGCGAGATTTGCTAGCGAGATATTAAATCAGATATTAAAATGGAATTTAATTGGATATCACGAAGTAAAGGGAAGACATATTTGGAAAAGTAAAATATGAATCCAGAAATACTTTTATTCATTTTAACAATCAATTTTTACAAACTTTATATTCGATTTCGTTCTTAAATGAACTACTTGTTAATCTCATTAAAGTATTAAATTCTTAATATATAAACGTTGACATGTTCATATATATGCGTATATGTATGTGTATACATTTGTTTATGTGTGCATTTATCTGTGTATATATATATATATATTTATATATATATATATGTATCCATCTGTTTGCGTGCGTATATAAGCGCGCATATATATGTCTATATTTATATATATATATGTCGAAGACGAAATAAATGTGTTGCTGCCTAATATAATACGTTAATATATATATATATATATATATATATATATATATATATATATATTTATATATATGAATAAAGAAAAAAACAACGCGTTTCGTCCCCCTGAGGGATTATATCAAGATAAGTGTGAGGATTTTATTTCGCAACATATGTTCTTTAGAAACAGACGTAAGAATAACGAAGAGCTTTCAAAAATGTTCAAATTTCAGAACGTTCTCGAATATACTTAAAGCGAACTCTATAAGTAAACGTAAACTATGGAAGACAATAAGTGATATAAGTTAATGCATAATAAACGAAGGTGAGTAAATTTTGTTGTTGCATTTTTATTTTCTTATATCTTTATATATATATATATATATATATATATATATATATGTATATATATATATGTATATATGTATATATATATATATATATATATATATATACATATATATATATATATAATTTACTTAATAACTTGTCTTAATAATTACTTTAATTATTATTTTAATTATCGTAGTATACGGATTTTTATATTAGATGTTACCTTTTAATTAAATTCCTCAATGTTTTTTAAAAAGTAATTATAAAAAATTTCTCCAATTTTTAAATTTTCGATTTATGTGTGCATATAAGCGTGTACATATATATGTATATATATATATATATATATATATATATATATATATATATATATATATATATGTACACGCTTATATATATATATATATATATATATATATATATATATATATATATATATGTGTGTGTGTATTTTAATGTAATATATTCTAATGTAATGTATTCTAATGTAATTATTATTTATCATTTCATTTTAATCTGATAAATTGCATATTTGTGTATATATATATATACATATATATAAATAATATAACTCTGTATTCAGTCCATACACGTGTCTGAGTAGGGTTTCCTGCTATTTAAACAGCGCCAATGTAACCTACTGATCTGGGTAATCGATAGTTTTAAGTATAATATCTTCATTATAATAAAGAAACTTTAGCTTTTGACCGAGATCTAACAAGAGTTATCCCTACATTAAGGAAATAAATTTAACACTTAGAGCCAGGGGAAAGATCAATTAAATCATATTTAGTGAAGCTCCGTCAATAGAAGTATCCTACGTAAAGATCTCTCAATGGAAATATGCAAAGTAAAGCCAATGGGACCATGATTTTGAATCCTCTGTTAATGGAAACATGCTATGTAAAGCTGTGTCAGTGGAACAAAACCATGTAAAGGACTGACAACGGAGTCATGCTTTGCAAAGCATGATGGATGGAGACATGTTTTATAAAAACTCGGATAATGAAGAAAAGCTTTATGAAGCTCTGTCAATGGAAGAATGATTTGTAAAGCACGATGAATGGAGACAGACTTTGTAAATCTCAGTCAAAGGCAACGATGATTTGTAAAGCATTATCAATGGAACAATGTTTCTAAATCTCTCTAAATGGAAGCATGCTATGTAAAAAGGCAACTATGAATTGTATAGCACTGTCAATGAAACCGGCATAGTTCATCAATCTGTCAATGGTACTATGATATGTAAAGCATTCTCAATAGAATTAGGCTTTGTAAAGCACTATCAATGGAAATCAGCTTTGTAAAAAACTATCAATGGAAATCTGCTTTGGAAAGCACTATCAACGGAAATCTGCTTTCTAAGGCACTATCAACGGAAATCTGCGTTTTAAAGCACTGTCAACGGAAATCTGCTTTCTAAAGCACTATCAACGGAAATCTGCATTATAATGCACTATCAATGGAAATCTGCTTTGTAAAGCACTGTCAACGGAAATCTGCTTTCTAAAGCACTATCAACGGAAATCTGCATTATAATGCACTATCAATGGAAATCTGCTTTGGAAAGCACTGTCAACGGAAATCTGCTATGTAAAGCACTATCAATGGAAATCTGCGTTTTAAAGCACTGTCAACAGATATCTGCTCTCTAAAGCATTATCAATGGAAACATGCTTTGGAAAGCACTGTCAATGGAAATCTACTTTGTAAAGCACTGTGAATGGAAATCTGCTCTATAAAACACTATCAACAGAAATCTGCTTTATAAAGCACTATCAACAGAAATCTGCTTTGTAAAGAACTATCAACGGAAATCTGCTTTATAAAACACTATCAACGGAAATCTTCTTTGTAAAGCATTATCAACGGAAATCTGCTTTCTAAAATACTATGAATGGAAACCTGCATTGTAAAGCACTGTCAACGGAAATCTGCTCTATAAAACACTATCAAAGGAAATCTGCTTTGTAAAGCACTGTCAACGCAAATCTGCTTTATAAAGCACTATCAACGGAAATCTCCTTTGTAAAGCATTATCAACGGAAATCTGCTTTCTGAAATACTATGAATGGAAACCTGCTTTGTAAAGCAGTGTCAACGGAAAACTGCTCTATAAAACACTATCATCGGAAATCTGCTTTGTAAAGCACTATCAACGGAAATCTCCTTTGTAAAGCATTATCAACGGAAATCAGCTTTCTGAAATACTATAAATGGAAACCTGCTTTGTAAAGCACTGTCAACGGATATCTGCTCTATAAAACACTATCAACGGAAATCTGCTTTATAAAGCACTGTCAACGCAAATCAGCTTTATAAAGCACTATCAACGGAAATCTCCTCTAAAGCATTATCAACGGAAATCTGCTTTCTGAAATACTATGAATGGAAACCTGCTTTGTAAAGCACTGTCAACGGAAATCTGCTCTATAAAACACTATCAACGGAAATCTGCTTTGTAAAGCACTGTCAACGCAAATCTGGTTTATAAAGCACTATCAACGGAAATCTCCTTTGTAAAGCATTATCAACGGAAATCAGCTTTCTGAAATACTATGAATGGAAACCTGCTTTGTAAAGCACTGTCAACGGAAATCTGCTCTATAAAACACTATCATCGGAAATCTGCTTTGTAAAGCACTGTCAACGGAAATCTCCTTTGTAAAGCATTATCAACGGAAATCTCTTTTGTAAAGCATTATCAACGGAATTCTGCTTTCTGAAATACTATGAATGGAAACCTGCTTTGTAAAGCACTGTCAACGGAAATCTGCTCTATAAAACACTATCAACGGAAATCTGCTTTATAAAGCACTGTCAACGGAAATCTGCTTTATAAACCACTATCAACGGAAATCTCCTTTGTAAAGCATTATCAACGGAAATCTGCTTTCTGAAATACTATGAATGGAAACCTGCTTTGTAAAGCACTGTCAACGCAAATCTGCTCTATAAAACACTATCAACGGAAATCTGCTTTGTAAAGCACTGTCAACGGAAATCTGCTTTATAAAGCACTATCAACGGAAATCTCCTTTGTAAAGCATTATCAACGGAAATCTGCTTTCTGAAATACTATGAATGGAAACCTGCTTTGTAAAGCACTGTCAACGGAAATCTGCTCTATAAAACACTATCAACGGAAATCTGCTTTATAAAGGACTGTCAACGGAAATCTCCTTTGTAAAGCACTATCAACGGAAATCAGCTTTCTGAAATACTATGAATGGAAACCTGCTTTGTAAAACACTGTCAACGGAAATCTGCTCTATAAAACACTATCAACGGAAATCTGCTTTGTAAAGCACTGTCAACGCAAATCTGCTTTATAAAGCACTATCAACGGAAATCTCCTTTGTAAAGCATTATCAACGGAAATCTGCTTTCTGAAATACTATGAATGGAAACCTGCTTTGTAAAGCACTGTCAACGCAAATCTGCTCTATAAAACATTATCAACGGAAATCTGCTTTGTAAAGCACTGTCAACGCAAATCTGCTTTATAAAGCACTATCAACGGAAATCTCCTTTGTAAAGCATTATCAACGGAAATCTGCTTTCTGAAATACTATGAATGGAAACCTGCTTTGTAAAGCACTGTCAACGCAAATCTGCTCTATAAAACACTATCAACGGAAATCTGCTTTGTAAAGCACTGTCAACGCAAATCTCCTTTATAAAGCACTATCAACGCAAATCTGCTTTATAAAGCACTATCAACGGAAATCTCCTTTGTAAAGCATTATCAACGGAAATCTGCTTTCTGAAATACTATGAATGGAAACCTGCTTTGTAAAGCACTGTGAACGGAAATCTGCTCTATAAAACACTATCAACGGAAATCTGCTTTGTAAAGCACTGTCAACGGAAATCTGCTTTATAAAGCACTATCAACGGAAATCTCCTTTGTAAAGCATTATCAACGGAAATCTGCTTTCTGAAATACTATGAATGGAAACCTGCTTTGTAAAGCACTGTCAACGCAAATCTGCTTTGTAAAGCACTGTCAACGCAAATCTGCATTATAAAGCAATATCAACGGAAATCTCCTTTGTAAAGCATTATCAACGGAAATCTGCTTTCTCAAACACTATGAATGAAAATCTGCTTTGTAAAGCATTATCAACGGATATCTGCTTTCTAAAACACTGTCAACGGAAATATGCTCTTTAAAGCGCTATCAATGGAAATCTGCTCTATTAAGCACTATCAATGGAAATCTGCTTTATAAAATACTATCAATGGAAGCATACTTTGTAAAGCTCTGTTATTTTACTCATGCTATGCAAAGCACGCTAATGAACTATGATTTGTAAAGCACGTTCAATAGTATCAAGCTATGTAAAACACTATTCATGGCAGTCATAAAGATATAAAAATAACCATATGAGAAAATGAAGAATTTGAATTTGAAAATAATGAACAAAAGGAATTACATTATTACGCAGGTTGGTGATTTTCTTTGGAAAACATGACCATAGATCTCAGGAAGACTATTAAAAAAATCTCTCTCCCATTTTGTACAATCGCTAAGCGAAAGACTGTGCTGTTCATGCTTAGTAAACCAAAAATATCATTCATATATATATATATATATATATATATATATATATATATATATATATATATATACCGAGAGAGAGAGAGAAAAGAGAACTTTGAAGTCTACATTCAGAAACGACAGGCTGTTCCATATATATATATATATATATATATATATATATATAGTGTGTATTTAGGCAGCATTTTTTCATTAATACATGTTTCATTAAATAATATAGATAAGCGTTGTCTATATATTTTATGTAAGTTTTTTTCATATAGTCTGATAATCTTAATAACATTATCAATAAATAATGAAAGAAAATCACAATATTGATACATACTTTTTTTTATTTAATCCAATCTGAGCTTTCGGCTTACATAAGCCATTATCAAAGATGACAATTACACAATATATTTATGCAATACACGAACAAGAAATTGATGATAGTATTATTTGTTTACATGGATGATTTCCAAGCAACGATAAACACGTGCATATAAAACGCTGAAAGCGAAAATCGCACAACAGCTCATGACGTCACACATGACCACGCGAGAGTGAATCCGATGAGTATTGAGTATGGAAAGCCGTTGGTATGAAACAATGATTTCTGTTACTAATTATAGACATTTAAGGATATTTTTGGAGATTTCATAGTTTATTTTGTTCAGGTTAGGTTTCAACTGTTTTATGTATATAGCTTCAAGAATTTTTAGTTTTTGTTTATTGTTTTCATGTTTAAGTATAGTTGTGTTTTCGACGAGGATTTTCCGGAATTGTGTATGCAGCCAGGCATGTTGTTTTAAATGTCTAAAAATGTTAGAGTTATCATTCAAATGTAGTGTCAAGCGTCGTGAAAGCGAGTTTGTGGTGTGACCAACATAGATATTATTTAGTTCGTTGGAGATACAATCTCCCAAAGGGCACCTGAATTTGTAAACTATGTTGGTTTTTTTCAAATCGCTAACCGGGGGAGAAGAATCATATATATATATATATAAGAGAACTCAGAGGCATCAGGCCGCTTGCTTCAATGTTTACTTTTATATATATAAACGGAATAATATATATATATATATATATATATATATATATATATATATATATATATATATAGATAAATAGATAGATAGATAGATAGATATGGATATAGATATAGATATATATAGATACATATATATATATTAAACCAGTCTGAAGATGGAGTTTCTTTGTATTTTTTCTTAATTCTATTCACCTGCATGATGTTTAACATTCTCATACACTGAGCTGTCGACAAGGAGGTTTTACCTGGATATTCATTTTCTAGTAACTCCTCGAGATTATCCACATAACTAAATGATTATATATATGTATATATATATATTTTTCAAACATTCCCCCTTCCTTTTTCCTCCTCTTCTTCTTCCTTACCTTTCTGGTGTTTTGTTTTTTTTTTTCTTCTTTTGCTGCACAAATTTGCGTTTTTGTTGGGAGGGGGGTTGTCTTCCCTCATACAAATTAATAATTTCATTTTTTTATGTTTTAATTGTATGTAGGGTGTTTGTGTGAATAAAAGTAATTTGAAATAAATTATTATTATGTTCCCAGTCGACCCTGATGAGCTTGGGAACGAAACCGGTTGGTCTGTCTTGTTTGTGTTTTCATCTCTTATTTTTTATTTTTCATAATGCCTATAAGAAATAAATTTTACGTTTAAGTTTTGTACCTCCAACAATTTATTTACATATATATATATATATATATATATATATATATATATATATATATATATATATATATATATATATATATGTATATGTACAAGTGGATACTGAGGTCAAGCTCAAAAATGAAACAGAATGTCGCCGGTTAGTGTTGGTCTCAGTAGTAAGCCGTTGGTATAATGCAAGCGAGTCCTATTAACACAATATAAAATTTTAAATATTAAATGTTAAAACTGACTCACAAATAAATTCATAACAATAAAATTGTCAAAGTCCACTTGTGGTTTATACTTCAGCTATGTTGAGCGAACACAGTTTTTAGTAGAGAACGCATAATTTGCCGTGATCAACAGTTTAAACAAGCGCAGTACACTCAAGCCCTCGGTCACGTTGACTTGTGACTTCGTGCTAGCATAACCATCAACGAAAAAGTCTGCCTTCCCAATTTTACTTACAAGTGAATCTGTGGTATGGATTTAGGCCCTTCCCAAAGTGTGCCACGCGGAGGGAGGATCACTCCATTCCCGGGTCGATAGCATCAAGTTATTTTTTTTTCTTCTCTTTTTTAAGATATTTTAAACGATTTTTACCTCGGTTAGCATCCTTTCATCATATTGCGTCCAAGATTTCCTGAATCATTTTTTGCTGATTAATAAGAGTTTATGTTGGGGTAATTATTTTACAAGCAAAAATAAAATATGGCAAGACACTGATATGTGAAGATGCATGAAAACAACGTCTATCGAGAGATCCATCCTAATTAAAAGCACAACTTTTCATAGATAATAACTTTTGAAAGCTGAAAACTCGTGGAAGACATTCGATAATATAAGTTCAAACTCTGCCCGGAAAGCAAGAAAATAATCCGAAATGAAAAAAATAAAAAAAGATAAAGCGGTAATTTTTACCATTCATAATTACCGCTTGAAATATGCTATAAAAGAACAATATTGTTCGCTGTGAGAAGCAAAGGCGTACTGGGCTCTAAAAGAAACTGAGAAAACATTATTGAGGAGAAAGGACAATAAAAGAACAGGATAGAAAATGAAGATTTACGTTGCTTTTAAGTTTTTGAGGATCGTAGTTGAAAGCAAGAAGCCGAAAAAGAGTTCCTCATGCAAGAAGTGAGAGAGAGAGGAAACTATTAGGACAGAACTTACGGTTGCATCTAGCAATTTCAACTGTAAAAATTATGATACGTCTTTGCCAATGTAATACTGCGCTTAAGTTCTTAAAGTTGCAACAGTAAAACGTAAAATAACCGAACAAATGCCACAATAATACTACAGAAAAGGCGCAAGGAACTTACGTTATGGCGGTGGAAAAGTAACTGAAGCCGAGGTGCCGGGTCAGGGCCGTTGATATTGCAGATTCTTTTGGGGATTTTTTAAAAGAATCTTTACATACATATCTAAAACACCAGATGATTTATTGCAAAAATATTCAATGCAGAGACGAATGATTGACTTTTAATATTTGGAAGATAGATTTTTGACAACAAAGTTAATTCTACATACAAGTTTCTTACTCTGGATATAGTACAGCAAATTAACATTACCGGAACTTGATCAGAAACAAAAGTTCAGTTTTGGTCACTCAGTGACGGATTTTACGGTTTACAAAATAGATTTACGAAACATCGCTCTATTGCAGGTGGATTTCCCATGTTACTTCATCAACCTTGCGTTCCAAGCAATATGGAAAGATACATGTCAAATTGACTTCCCGCCATGAAACTTTTAGACAGCTGGTTGTGGCTGGCATAATAATTCAGAAGAGCGAGAGAAAGTGAAGGAGAAAGAGAAGGAGAGAGAGAGAGAGGAGGAGGGAGAGATACGTCGAGTGAAGCGTGACAATTTGTTATGCGTCAATAAAGTCCGAGCGTATGGCGCCGAGGATGAAATAAAAGTTTATCTAATCGAAAGCAGAGTTGGAAGAGTGACAAAGGTGTTCATTTCTATATGAAAGGAGAGAGATGTGAATTGTTGGCGAAGAGAAGGAATGGAAAGAAGAGAAAGATAGAGAAAAAGGAGTAAAGAAAACGTGCGACTATGTTGTTGTTATATGAGCTCGGGAAAGAGGAGAACGGAACATCGAGAGAGAGAGAGTGGGAAAACGATGTGAGGGAGAGAGAGAAAAAGAAGAAATTTAAAAGAAAAAGATCATGTATAGAAAGAAAGAAAGAAATAAAGAAAGAAAGAAAAAAGACAGAAAGAAAGAAAGACAGAAAGAAAGAAAGAAAGAAAGAAGCAAACAAACAAAGAGGGTATAAAATGAAAAAGTGTATTAAAAAAGTCTGTAAAACAATGAAAGATAGAAGGAAAGTTAGAAAGAAACCATGATATGTATAAAAGAAAGAAAGAACGAAAAGTGTGAATAAAAAGAAGGAAATGTTCCTGAAACGAATAAAGAAGGTGTATAAGAGAAAGAAATGTGTTTGGGAAAGAAAGAAAAGCTTTAAAAGAAAGAAAGAAAGAAAGAAAGAAAAAGTTTTAAAAAAGAAAGAAAGAAAAAGAAAAGAAGAAAAGTTTTAAAATAAAAAGAAAGAAAGAAAAGTTTTGAAAGAAAGAAAGAAAGAAAGAAAAGGTTTTAAAAGAAAGAAAGAAAGAAAGAAAGAAAGAAAGAAAGAAAGAAAGAAAAAGTTTTATAAAGAGAAAGAAAAGCTTTAAAAGAAAGAAAGAAAAATGCTTGAGAAAGAAAGAAAAGTTTTAAAAGAAAGAAAGAATGAATGAATGAAAGAAAGAAAGAAAGAAAGAAAAAGTTTTAAAAAAGAAAGAAAGAAAGAAAAAGAAAAAACAAAAGTTTTAAAATAAAAAGAAAGAAAAGTGAATAAAAAAGAAAAGAATATAAATGAAAGACAGAAAAGAAAAGAAGAAAAGTTTTAAAATAAAAAGAAAGAAAGAAAAGTTTTGAAAGAAAGAAAGAAAGAAAAAGTTTTAAAAGAAAGAAAGAAAGAAAGAAAGAAAAAGTTTTATAAAGAGAAAGAAAAGCTTTAAAAGAAAGAAAGAAAAATGCTTGAGAAAGAAAGAAAAGTTTTAAAAGAAAGAAAGAATGAATGAATGAAAGAAAGAAAGAAAGAAAGAAAAAGTTTTAAAAAAGAAAGAAAGAAAGAAAAAGAAAAAACAAAAGTTTTAAAATAAAAAGAAAGAAAAGTGAATAAAAAAGAAAAGAATATAAATGAAAGACAGAAATGAAAAACGTCGATGAAGCCATGAATAACGTATAAAAAAGGAAAACCAGATCAAAAATAGTTGCTCACCCTCCGTTGAATCGCATTTGAAGAAAACCCAACCTGATTTACTACTTAACTTATCGTTTTACGAAGGGCATTTGTCACAAAGTTAAAACGAAATTAAAGACTTCACCTGGAATTTCAACACATGACACACCCACTTTGCAGCGTTTTGCAAGTGTAGTCAATGAATATCGAAATGACTACGCTTTCAATCACCCCTAAATGATAGCTTAGCGCTTCTGGCACAGAGCAACAAAAGTGGGTCACCCAGTGGGGATCGAATTCAGTGAATCAGTGTGGACATAGAGAGGTAGTAGACCCTTTTGATGTCAAAGTCCATCAATGCGAAACTCTCAGTGTGCGTGTGTCCATTTGAGCTGGAGTGATTTTTAGTTGGTTGTTTTCGTATAGTGGCATATCAACACCTTTATGGGTTATTTAATGCCAGAATCTAAATATGAACATTCAGACTTTATAATTAATCCAAGAGAATAACATTTCATGATTATATTATATATTTCTTTTTACAAAAATAAACAAGGGGCGAAAATCTGTTTCTCCTGACAAGAAATGGGATTAATCATAGAAAATTGTTTTGTATTTGTTTATTTTTTGACAATGTCTAGAAAAACTGTATTTTTATACTTTCCTCGTGTTTTGATTTTCGTCTGGGTGTTCACTGCTTGTCTGTAGCTTAATATTTCTTGGTTTCATTTATTTTCTAGCCGCCGTAATGTAGTTTCTCTATGTCTTTTCGATAAATACTTCCATGGTGATTGTTTTGAGGTACTTTCCTCTATAGTAGCTAGACTTTATGAATTTAGTACGAAATTGGCGGCAAGGTCATCTCTATTTCCACTTGGAAGGGCTAGATGCAACCGTAAATTCTATGCTAACAGATTTTTCCATCACACTCCTTAAGCTATACTTAACATCTCCTGGGGTCAATATCCAACTAATTCACAGCTCTATGAACCTATCCCTGATATTTCTGCAATCTTACACGAACGCAGAATACTCTTTGCAGAACACCACTGGTGAGGAAAACAAGAACTGGCGATTTATCTTCTGCTCTGGACACTAGCCATAGCGCAAGTCGGGCTTCTTGCTTCCCAATCAACTTTGATCTTCAAGAATTGAAATCCAAATGTCAATCTTCTTAATTTGCATCCTTTCATTGTCTTCTTCCCTTAATAGTAGTTTTTCTCATGTTTTCTAACACTCTGTAAACTCTTGCGTCCTAGTGGCTTTATTGCCTTGCTTCGGGTGAAATGATTAAAAAAAAACAAAGCTGGGCCCCTAAAAGTTGCCACCACCCCGAGTCAGGGTAGACAACATGAATTAAGAGATAGTTTCAAGCTCCTCAAACCCTCCAATCTCCCGACAGTCCTGGATACGACGATAAATTACATCCTGCAGCAAAGCCTCTGATTGGGAGATTGGAGGTTTTGATGAGCGTGGAACCACCTCTTAATTGTTACTGTTTCCAGGTCCACCCTCATTCGGGGTGGTGGCAGCAGTTAGGGTCCCAACTATGGGAAATTATGAACCCCAAACAAAAACAAAAACATTATGAAAGTATAAAAATACCAACAATACATTTCTATATAAAAAAAATTACCAACATTACCTATTTATAGTAAAGTGACCAACAAAACCTATTTATAGTAAAGTGACTAACAATACATTTTATGTGTAGTTGAAGGCATACAACTGCGTTCAAAATATTTAGATTTTGGTATTAAATGGCTCATAGAGATGTTGATATGCCACTAAACAAAATCAACCAGCCTACATGAAAGAACTCTTTCATGAAATGAATCCATATAATATCCTATAATTTCTTTAAAAATTCAGACTGTATTCCAAAACATCAACAAAACTACAACGTAAAACATATATGTATATCACGGCCTTTTGTAATTATGCCCACTAAACATGTATATGCACAAAAGCTGAGTATCATCTACCATGTAATCAACTGTGAAAGCAGAATAACATATATTTTTATTGCTTCAAAGCTCCAATGAAAATTATATTTCGGCATTAAATGACCCATAGGAACTGATATGCCGTTAAACAAACAAATCAAAACAAACCCTTCTATCTCCTGATCAGAGGCCTTGCTGCCAGATGTAGATTATCATCAGATCTAGGACTAAGATTCTGAGGTGATGTTTCTCGGAGTGCTGTTAAATGACACAAGTACATTGCGGAAATAAGTGGGCGTCTAAGATCGACTGACGAATTTAAGACCCCATCTGCTTAGCATCGATACGAATTTGTGCGTCATTAGTAAGTAATTACCGCCTTACATGTCATCTATGGCTTACGTGAAGAGATTGTTAGATAGAATATAACGTTAATACCATTATGGGATAGAGGAAAGTTAGGTTGGGGGGGAGCGGAAAGGAAAGGGTTGTTAAATACAGACGGGAGAATAGGATAATGAAATAAAAAGAAAGAACGAAATTAGATAGAAATATAGAAAGTAAGAAGGAAATCGTAGTAAAAGAATGCGAGAAAGAAGGAGAAAAGAGGAATGAATAGAAAGAAAGAAAGAAAGAAAGAAAGAAAGGAGTCTAAAATGAATGCGAGAATAAAGGAAAGAGTCTAAGAAGGAAAAAAAAATAGGAAAATTGGAAGGAAACCTCGTGGGAAAGAATGAGAACAAAAATAAAAGTTTAAAAAGAAAGAAAGGCGGAACTAACACGAGGAGCGCAAGAAACGAAGAACTCTCAGTAAAAGAATGAGAGAAAGAAAATAAGCACGAAGGAAAGTGAATAGAAAAATAAATAAAAGGAGTATCAAAAGAAAGAAAGAAAGGAAGAAAGAGACGAAGACGGAACAAACGCCAACCGTGTCAGAAGAAAAAGTTTTTAGTTTTGATCGACAAAAGTCACAAAAGAAAAGAAATGTGAAAAAAAGCAAGAATGCAAATAAACACTGAAATCATTTGATAAGAAATTATTTTTCATGATATAAAATACAGCTGATAAAAATTGAAGGAAAAAGAGAGAGTATCGAGGAATAATGAAACGCTCACGAAGAAAAAACTCATATACAAGAAAAAATGGCGGAATAAGAAAAAAATGGCGGAATAAGAAAAAATGGCGGAATAAGAAAACAGAAAGGAAATATTAGTTAGAGGACACGAGACAACAAAAAAAAGAAGGAAGAAAAAAGATAAAAGAAAAATGTGTAAGTTAGAAAGAAGAAGAAAGTAAGAAAGAAAAACAAAACTGAAAAGAATTGTTAAAAACGAGTCACAAAATGGTGGAATGGCAGCCACTTCGGCCGGCTTGAAACAAGAACAATAATATGAACCGAACGTACTTAAATGCGTCATTCAAACGCATAATCCGTTTAAGCTGCATGAACAGGTCATGTGACCCATATCCGAAGGATCATTATCAGTACCAAGGAGACGCCCATCTTGGAAAGCCCGCTAAAGTAACTCGATTAGCAACTCCAGAGTTTCTGTATGAATTTAATGATCCCCATTACACATACACACATGCATACGCATATATATATATATATATATATATATATATATATATATATATATATATATATATATGGGGAAAGAGAGAAAAAAAGGCAGACGTAGGACGATCAATTTGATGGAATTAATACTGACAGAAAGAGACTGTGCGAGTTAGGTGTGATGCTATGAAGGTATGGCTGATTTTACAAATACGCAAATTTACAAGTACTGAACTGTTAGAGGATAGAAAGATTTCGTTGTTCCATGATACTATCACAGTCGCGTCCATGCGCCATCAAAATTGGTACAGCCTCTCATGGTGACAGTAGAGACATCTTTAAGCAGGACTATGTGCCTTGACACACTGAACTATTTGCAAGAGAATGGATTGAAGAAAACTAAGCATCAGCTGGCGAGCGTGGCTGTTACAGATAGAGAAAAATAGGAGTAGGAATCTCTCCTCTATCCCCTCGCTATGGTTTAAATAGTAGGGAAACTGGGCTCTCTATCACTGGAAAAGGATTTCAAAGCTGGTTCAACATGGAGCTACTAACACTATACCGTATACAGCAACAAAATCTAGTCTGTTGAGGCTCCACGGAGTGAGCATACATAATGGCTGTGGGTGCGTTCAACGAGTAAGAAATTTGATGACAAGTTAAATCTACGGTTTTGAACTTTGTCGACCACAGCTAGAAGACTCAATATGACCTGGTATTTAACCCATCACTAGGGGGAGAGGGATTCATACATTTCCCTAGGGTATTGCGCGGAAGTGAATGTAACGAATTCGGCTGGAATTCGAACCCTGGTCTCTGATTTCACATTCAAGAACTGCTATCTATTACACCACACACACATACACACACACACGCACACAAACACACGCACACACACACACACACACACACACACACACACTCACACACACACACACATATATATATATATATATATATATATGCCATACTTAATACTTCTCGTTTTCACTCTCGCGTGGTCATGTGTGACGTCACGAGCTTCGATGCGATTTTTGCTTCCGCGTCTCGTACACACGAGTTTCTCGTTGCCTTGAAATTTTTCATGCAACAAAAACAGACTATCATTATTGTTTCGTCCGTGTATTGTTCAATATATTGAAATGTAATTGTCATCTTTGATAATGGCTTATGTAAGTCGAAAGTCTAGATTGGATTTAAACATGTATCAATATGGTGATTTCCTTTCGTCTTTCAATGATCATGTTATTAAGCTTATCAGACGATATGAAAGGAACTTACTTAAAATAAATAGACAAAACTTGTCTATATTATTTAATGAAATATGCATCAATATATATATATATATATATATATATATATATATATATATATATATATATATATATATATATATATATATAATTTATTGGAAAATTATGGCATACATATGTTATAAAATCACTACAAAAAAAAGTTTGGACAAATTTGGACATTTTGTCCAAATTTGTCCAAACTTTTACCTCAATTGTAAAAATACAAAGCCCAATAAAACTAAGACAATATTTAATTAAGAAAGTTTTTAATGGCTTTTCTGAATAATATATACGAAGGTAATTATTATCTGAAAGAAAAAAATTTATTTGATGAAAAATGAATTTTTACATTAATTATTTTTTTGTTTCAATTTTAAATACACAATATGACAAAAGTTTGTTATATATTTATAAATTAAGTTCTTTCTGCAACCTTATGGAAATGATATATTATGTTCTCTACTTTTTAAAGGTCATAAATTTGAAAGCTTATTAAAATCTGACAACCATTGATATTTTTAAAATAATTTTTAATATTCCAAAATTGTATTTAAAATCGTCTCCAACGAAAGTATGGATGCACACCTTGAAATAATGTCACGTGAGTAGTTTCCCTTGATAGAAGAAAGTTGTTTTTTACTTCAGAAATTACTTTCAGAATTGTTCAGTAACAGCACAACAACGCTTGTCAAGTTTTCTGAATATCGTCGTATTATTTTCAATTTTTTTCTTTTTCTTTTCAAATATAATCGAATAGTGGGATAAAAGAAAATATCGACTATTTACAATTACAAAAAAAAAACGCCCTTGGAAGTCCACCCAAATTTTCAAGTTTGAAATCGATTGCATAAATTCATTGTACATTACTTTGGAATTATTATCCACACGACAAATTATCAATTAAAACGATTTTTGGAGTTTAAATTTTCTGGAGTTAGCTCGCTACTACTAAATACTTGTTGAGTCAAAACCAACATAGCATGTTAATTTTATTAATAAATAAAATAAAACTCATTACTGCCATATCACAATTATTAATAAATAGAAAAAAATCTGCCTTAATAAAAAGAAATAAAATCTCATTTCATTAAGTTAACCTGTTTCAATTAATGGTGTTTCATGTAATTTTTATATTCTCAGAAAAATATTTCATGACTGAAATAATAAACCTCAATTTAAAAAAATGGTTTTACTGTTTTATTTTTACTTGTAAAATTTGATTTTCTTTAAATTCATTGTACATTACTTTGGAATTATTATCCACACTACAAATAATCAATTAAAACGATTTTTGGAGTTTAAATTCTCTAGAGTTAGCTCGCCACTAAATACTTGTTGAGTCAAACCCAACATAGCATGTTAATTTTATTAATAAATAAAATATGTAAAACTCCTATGACTGTCGTCATATCACAATTATTAATAAATAGAAAAGAAATCTGAAAAGGATTTTTGCGAAAAATCTTCATCGGCTTGTCTTTGCTCGTGCAACCAATCGACGAATGTACGGCGCTCCAAATGGTCAGCAGGTTTCAGTTCTTGTTTCAATCGACAAATCTTTTGTCAAAATTCAATGTAATGTTGTTGTAGAGAGGTTCAATTCCGGCGGGCGATGACGAATAGAGGGGTCTAGATTTTCGGCCACATTTTTATGCACTGCATAAATGTTTTCAGCTGAACGGCGTAAACGAGCACACAATGGTGTTTTCACATCTCCCACTAACCCAGTTTGTTTGAATTTACGAACAATTTTTCCAAGTGCACTCTCGGTTGGTCGATCATGTTGACCAAAAAAATCGCGAAGTACGCGAAATGTATTTTTGTTTGAACTTCCATTTTCGTAATAGGCTTCGATAACTTTAACACGTTGTTTGATTGTTAATCTTTCCATGGTAGAAATTGCCAAAGACTTGTTAAATCTGAAAGTAAAAGAAAAAATTATTAGACGCTTAAACGAGAGTGCAGTTGGAAAATTTGTTCGTAAATTCAAACAAACTGGGTTAGTGGCAGATGTGAAAACACCATTGCGTGCTCGTTTACGCCGTTCAGCTGAAAACATTTCTGCAGTGCACGAGAATGTGGCCGAAAATCCAGACCCCTCTATTCGTCTCCGCGCGCAGAAATTGAACCTCTCCACAACAATATTACACTGAATTAGACTACAAAAGATTTGTCTCGACACGCTTACAAAGTTCAATTGACACAAGAACTGAAACCTTCTGACCATTTGGAGCGCCGGACATTCGTCAATTGGGTTTACGAGCTAAGACAAGCCGATGAAGACTTTTCGCAAAAAATCCTCTTTAGTGATGAAGCCTATTTTCATTTTGGTGGATTCGTTAATAATCATAATTGTCGCATTTGGGCTGATGAAAATCCAAGGAAGATTGTGCTGAAAAGCTGCTGCATCCACAAAACCGGGCTCCGAAATTTAAGTTTAAATCTTAAAGTTAAATTTTAAGATTTAAGGTTCCGTTTTGAAACATAGTAATTTCTGTATCGGGAAGGAGACATATTTAAAAAAATAATTATAATATATATATATATATATATATATATATATATATATATATATATATATATATATATATATATATATACATACATATATATATATATATATATATATATATATATATATATATATATATATATATATATATACGAGGGTCATTCAATAAATAAGGTGAATTTTCGGTATAAGGACTTCTAATACAGATAGAAGCTTACTCTTTTTTATTTTGTTTTGTTTTACTTCTTTTTCACATGGATTTAATTTCTTTTGCAGATTAAAAAAAACTTTTAGAGTTTTGGCGATTAACAAAGATGGCCGACCAAGAAGCATGCTCCAGGATTGAACAGCGATCAGTTATCATGTTTTTGGTTGCTGAAGGGTGCAAACCAGTTGAAATTCATAGGAGAATGTCAACTGTGTATGGTGCCACATGTTTCAGCCAAAAAAATGTCTACAAGTGGGTTAAATTGTTTAAAGAAGGACGGAGCAGTGTTGAGGATGAAGACAGGCATTTGAGGCCTAGAGGTCTCCTGAGGTGATCGAATCAGTCAATGACCTCATTCAGTCTGACAGAAGGGTGACAGTGGATGACACTGCAAGGACTTTGAGCTTATCTGTTGGGACAAACGCAGGAGTCATCAGTCAGAAGGAGTCATCTTGCATCATGACAACGCAAGGCCTCACACAGCAGCCCAAACGGTGCAGACCATCAACGAGCTGGGCTGGAAACTGCTTCCTCATCCCCCTTACAGCCCAGACCTTGTCCCTTCAGACTTTCACCTGTTTGGTCCCTTGAAAGCGTTTACGAGAGGCACGAAGTTTAAAAGTGACGATGAAGTCAAAAGTGTTGTGAGCGACTGGCTGAGACATCAGTCCAAAGATTTTTATGCTGAGGAAATACGGAAGCTTGTGCACAGATGGGAAAAGTGTGTGACAGTACTGGGAGACTACGTTGAAAAATTTTTAAAAAGTAAGCTTCTATCTGTATTAGAAGTCCTTATACCGAAAAATTCACCTTATTTATTGAATGACCCTCGTATATATATATAAAACATTGAAAAGCCCCTGCATCCAAAAAAGGTCACTGGTTGGTGTGTATTTTTTGCTAGCGGAATCATTGGGCCGTATATTTATAAATTTGAACGTCCATTTTCGTAATAGGCTTCGATAACTTTAACACGTTGTTTGATTGTTAATATTTCCATGGTTGAAATTGCAAAAGACCTAAGTTTTTAAATCTAAAAGAAAAAGAAAACAAACATTAGAGGCTTAAGCTTAATTCACATTTAAAACCAGTCCAAGTTATTGAAACACCCTATATTATATGTACATTATATAGCCGAAAATACAATATCTATCTTATCAAAATCTAGAGTAAAAAATTATCAAATTATAAAGATATTTCTTTTTTCTATAAATACTTTCATGGTAACTGTTCTGATGAATTTTCCTCTATGATACCTTGACTTTATGAATTTAAGCGCAGTACTAGATTGGCGGTTAGGTCTTGTCATTTTTCACTTGAAATCGGTCTATTGCATTCAACATTCAGACGGTAATACTTTTCAAGAAATAGACATTGCTGTAATCGTCGCGCCTGTTACAGCCAAACTGAAATTACAACAACTCTTTTTTTTAGAGAGAGAGAGAGTGAGTGAGAACGCTCAGTTGGAATTTCTAGACGAAACCGCAAGTTCTATGCTAACAGTTTCTTCTATCGCACTTCTCGATTCTGGCACTCACTTCCAGTCTCTTTCTCCCACGTCACCTTTGACCTTCAAAAATTGAAATGCAATGTTAATCCTTATCTATTGCCTTCTTAATTATAGTTCTTTTATTGTTATCTTCCTTCAATATTATTTTCTCATACTCTCTCACACTCAGTCACCCCCCCCCTTGCGTCTTAGTGGCTTTATTGCATTGCTTGGGGTGAAATGATAAAAAAAAAATATAACTGACAGTAACAGGAAATCGATTGCTGCCTTGAAAGCATATTGCCCCAGTAAGATTATTTCTTGGCATCAGGGAATGTCTAGTACTCTCCAAGCAAGAGTTGTTGTCACTTCAATTTGGCTGTAACCGACCGTGACGACCACGGCAAAGTCCATTTCTTGAAGAGTATTAGAGCTTGAGTGGTGAATGCAATAGATCGAATCTAATTAGTGAACTTCTTTGAATCAGCCCCGGGTCATCGATGAACAAATGCAGTGCCTAAGGCGCCTAAATTTATTGGCGTCACTTAGACCAGATATCCTTAATTTGGCAACTGAGCGGCAGCAAGATTTTTCTTTTTGTCTGCCGATGGAAACTTAGCTTTTATGACTCTGAGCATGCGCAGTCGGGCACCGATGATCACGCCAATCTTTATGATTATGACAGAGCAATCAATGAATGCAGAAAAACAGAGATAGATAGATAGATAGATAGATAGATAGATAGATAGATAGAAAAGAAAGCGAAAAAAGATAGATAGATAGATAGATTGAAAGAAAGAAAGTAAACATATGTAGATAGATATATAGATAGTAAAGAAAGTAAACAGATAGATGGATAGATAGATAGTCTGCTAGAAAAGAAAGAAAGAAAGAAAGAAAGAAAGAAAGTAAAGAAAAGAAAGTAAACGTAGATAGATAGAAAGAAATAAAGAAAGAAAGAATAGAGAGATAGATAGATAGATAGATAGATAGATAGATAGATAGATAGATTGCTAGAAAGAAAAGATAGAAAAACCGACATACATTCACACATGCAAATACACGCATACACACATTTTTGGTTATATCTGAAATTTTGCATACATACGCACACACACATATATATGCGTGTGTGTTATACATTCACACATATACACACGCACACACACACACACATATATATACATACACACACACACACACACACACACATATATATATATATATATATATATATATATATATATATATATATATATACAGGGTACATAAAGTATTTTAGGACATACCTTTTTTTTGTTTATTGCCGCATTTTACTAAATTTTATATCATTTGTTTTTTCAGAAAATATGTCAAGCACTCAGCTTTCTCAAGAAAGGAAAAGGCCTGCTTTAAAGGCTAAGCATGACGATTTAGAGATATCTCGATTTTTAAAAGCTGACAAGTTTTTCGTCTACAAAGTTCGTAATTAGTTGAGGATTGAAGATGAAAACGTATGACCCGAGTATCGAAGTGAAAAAGCATTCCATACGCTTCGAGACATCATCAGAACTCCTGAATTTATGCAGCATTGACGAGAATCCGTGAAATTCCATAAGAATTTCCAGGTGTCAGAAGGAACAGTCAGAAATGTTGTCCACGAGGTCATCATATGTAAGTTTTTATTTGATGACGAAAGGTTTATTTATGTCGGAAATAAAGAAAAAGAAAATCGCTTAATCAGATCGAAAAGGCTCTTAAACAAACTGTAAAATCCAGCAGAAGATAATGTGATTCGTTTTTTTTTTTCAGACGAGAAAAATTTTGATCAAGATCAGAAATTTAACAGAAAAAAAAATGACAGATGGTTATGTGCAGATCCTTCCAAAATTTTTAATGCATGCATACAACTGCAACTGTTTGTAGTGGCGTTTTCAACAATCAACGACTTGTGATTCCTCCCCACATTTTTTTACAGAAGGCCTTGAAGTTAAATCTGCTGCATACACACACGCGCATATATATATATATATATATATATATATATATATATATATATATATATATAGACCATACACACGAATATGCGAGTGCTTGGACGTTTGTTTTCTCTCTCTCTCTCTCTCTCTCTCTCTCTCTCTCTCTCTCTCTCTCTCCCTCTATCTATCTATCTATCTATATATATATATATATATATATATATATATATGCAGAGCATTACATGTGCATATATTTATATTCATTTATATATTGCTCTCTCTTGAGTGTTGATTGTTGTATGTTTGTATGTATATATATATATATATATATATATATATATATATATATATATATACATGAACAGTATTTTCCTCGCTTCTTGATTCCTATGTCTACACAATGTGTGTGTATGTTTGTATATCTATCTATCTATCTATCTTTCTCTCTCTCTCTCTCTCTCTCTCTATATATATATATATATATATATATATATATATATATATATATATATATATATATATATATATTCGAACTCCGATTGAAGAATCGGATTTCGAATTCCAGTCGAATCAATTACATTATGGTATTAATCCTCTTCTCCCTCCAGTTATGGGTCAAAAGGTAGGACATACTGGGTTCTATACCCTTGGATGGCAACTGGTCTAGGAGAAGGACAACTGTGAATTCGTCATTTGGGGACCTTGTGGCACGAAGTCCTCCAGGTCTCTGTATTCGGTCCATCAAAAAATAAAAAATAAAAATAAAAAATAAAAAAAAATCGCTATGTCTATGCACTACACATATTCGAAATGGAAGGAAAATAATTTCTTAGGAATCAATAGATTCTTTATTCAACATTATTATTTTCTACCAACTATGGAAACAGTTGTTAAGCCCTGGATAGACGGTTTACGCAATGGAAGGCCTCATGTGTTTCAGCAAGACTCTAAACGTTCTATAACACAAGGTTCAAGTAACGCAGGAATGGATGGCTGAACATTTTCATGATCACATAAAGCCTAATATTTCACCCCCCAACTCCCTCCATCCTTGTGGAGGGTTTTTGAGAGACAGATCAATGAACACCCCCTCATAACGCCAAAGATTCTTTGAATGCAGCCATAATCAGAATAATCTCCTATATGATCCAAGGCCATTTAATTCGAGCACGCAGACGATTTCGATCTCGCACAGAAGCAGTTATTGGAGATGCAGGTGGATTCATTGAATAAAATTTTTAAAAAACCTAATGTATTTTTATGCTTATAATATTTGTCAATAATACAGTTATCTGTTATTTTATATCTGTTTTTCTATAAACATATGTCCTCAAGCACCTTAAGCACCCTGTATATATATGTGACATAATAGAGTTTTAAGGTATGCTATACTTAAGAGATAAAGTGCTCAATATCAGGAAAAGAGCGTATGTAAATATAAAAGTGGACATTGAAGTCAAAACCCAGAGGGGGCAGACTGTTTCATGCTAAACGAAATCGTCAGGCCATCTGCAATTGCTTTTAACAAGAAACAGGAAGTGTCCTCGGGAAATTGACTACTATGTCCACTATTGTGCATATATATATATATATATATATATATGTATATATATATATATATATATATATATATATATGAAATTGATTATCACTAATCAATCTCATAAATAAAATTCAAACTGATAAAGATATCACCTTAATAATCACTTACTACTAGATGTAAACTTATATTTGAGAAAAAGTTTCTAGTGTTTTAATGTAAATTCTATATACCTCTTAATCGACTACTTCACATTAAATCCCCAAAATGTCGGTAATAAGGTTTTTAAAAAAACTTTAACATATAATTAAATGGCTTAGACTGTTTAAACTGAAAAATTTACGAAATCTCAAAGTAAAGAAAAAAAACAACGCCTATTCCAATAGAAGTTAATGACACTTGTTTACATCCTCTTTCTCTTTTTTCTCTCTTTTTCTTTTTCTCTTTTTTCAATATAGATTTCTCTCTATCCCACTTCCTAATCAAGATATAACTTCCGTTAACAGATTTAAAGTGTCAATGTCTAGATTTCAGCGAATATTTAAATTTGAAACAATAGAAATGTTACATCTAACTCAATGCTGTCTCTCTACCCCCCTACACTGCCCCCACTTCGTGAGTTTCCTTATTATTGCCCGTCATAAATGTGTAAATTTATTTTCATTTTTTCATTTCAACATTTGGAAATAAATCTGATGATCCACTGTCCTTTGGAAGGGCTGTGGTGAAATAATTTATTCTATGGAACCTTAAAGTAATCTGTTTTTATTTAAATTATTAGCTCTGATTTACATTGAGCTCTCTGGATTCTATCCTCATTGGGTCTTCCCATACGGATTACCTAGTTTTTCCTAAAATAAATATATATATATATATATATATATATATATATATATATATATATATATATATATAAATATATATATATATATATATATATATATATAAATATATATATATATATATATATATATATATATATATATATATATATATATATATATATATATATAATAAAATAGGCACCATATATTTTATATTACAAAGAGTTAATCATACCTTGAATCAATTAGCAATATTAACTTATTCAAGGTATGATTAACTCTTTGTAATGTAAATTATATGCTGCCTATTTTATTATGTTCATGAAAAACAATTGATCCGCAGTAAAGAATTCCTGAGAAAAAAAATACTAAGACATATCACTCTGTTAATCTACTTTGTTTAACTGAAATACACTTATAATAAAAATTCGTGGATTTACCAAATTACAAAATTTAGAAAAAATTCTCACTTGAAATATGAGAATTTTAGCGTTCTGATTTGCATATTTATAGATATATATATTTCTAGATATCTAGCTAGCTAGCTAGCTAGCTAGCTAGATAGATAGATAGATAGATAGATAGATAGATAGATAGATAGATAGATAGATAGATGAGGAGGAGAATAGCCGAAAAAGAAAGAAAGAAAAAAAGAAAGAAAGAAAGAAAAAAAGAAAGAAAAACAGACAGAAAGAAAGAAAAAACGAAAGAAAGAATTAGATAGATAGATAGATAGATAGATAGATAGATAGATAGATAGATAGATAGATCAGCAGAACAGCCGAGAAAGAAAGAAAGAAAGAATCAATCAAAGAAAGAAAGAAAGAAAGAAGGAAAGAAAGAAAGAAAGAATTAGGTAAATAGAGAGATAAGCAGAAGAAGTGCTGTGAAAGAAAGAGTTAAACAGATAGATAGATAGATAGATAGATAGATAGATAGATAGATAGATAGATAGATAGATAGATAGATAGATAGATAGATAAGCAGGAGAACATCCGAGAAAGAAAGAAAGAATCAATCAACGGAAGAAAAAAAGAAAGAAAGAAAGAATTAGGTAAATAGATAGATAAGCAGAAGGGCTGTGAAAGAAAGAGTTAGATAGATAGATAGATAGATAGATAGATAGATAGATATGAACAGACTGAGATAGATAGATAGATAGATAGATAGATAGATAGATAGAAAGAAAGAAAAGTAGACTGACAATTGAGAAGGAGTCAATAAGTCTTTGTTCACTTTGACTTCCTAGTATTTTGTTTCTTCTCTTCCGTTCCCCACTCTTGACTTCCTCAGCAATCGACTAATTAAACAACTGGTAAAAACCCTGCATGTCGTTAATATTTTAGTGGCGATTGGTACGCATTTACTAAATGCCGCTTAGTCGTGGTTCAAGGCCGTGTGTATGAGTCACCTACGCAGAATCGAACTCACTGCTCCGTCGAAACTGACTATCGCAAAACACCATAAGGCTAGTGATGATTTTCTAAGCGTAGCTTAGATGTGGCGCAAGGCCGAAGGCATGGAGCGCCCATGAAGGACTGAACTCACTATTCAATCGTAATTGATCTGATGAGACAAGCTTGCTAACCATTACACCACACCGAGATGCACTAAAAATGGTTTTCTAAGCGCAGCTTAGATATGGCTCAAGGCCGAAACCATGGAGCGCACAGTGAGGATTGAACTCACTATTCAATCGTAACTGATATGATGAGAAAGGTTGCTAACTATTTTACTACGTGGAAGAGCCTGCAGCAGGCAAAAATGACTAAGAAAAAACATAGCCATTTATAGAAGTCCACTGGGGGATCATATTCCAGTCAACAGGGGGTGACATCACGATTAAAAGCTAAAGTATGGTTGGTTAGAGGCTGAGAGCTCAACCCCTGTGTTGGGCAGTACATTATATTTTTCTCTCCAACCACATTTAAATAGCCGACACCTTCATCTCGATCACCTTTGAGGAAACGGACTATTTGTTTTCCAATCCTTCATAGCTTAAAACAGCACCAAAGCACTCAGTTTAAACAGTGCATGTATTCATCCGCGTCCACTTGGCAGTTTACGACTATGTCCAAAGGAATCATGAATCGTTAATATCAGGGTCTAAACGCGGAAACCGACTTGGAGAGAAGATTTATGGAAGACATAAATAATTAATGGACTCCGTCACTGCACAGTGGCGATTAAGGGAAAATATTTCTTGGCACGACAAGTTACAAATCAACGCCAAAGATTTTGCTCAATTGTCCGCACCTGAGGAATTCATAAAGAAACTCGCGCGTAAATATATAAACGACTGATATATAAATGCCTGAGTAATTTAGGACTTTTAAGTTCACACTTCATTCTATTATCGCATGTCGGAAAGAATACAACTTTTCAGATCAATAAAAGTAAAGGTATATATCCAAAATAAATATATTAGCAAACTGATACCCCACCACTAACTATTGCGATATCTTGTTGTTAAAGTTACACCAGTGTTCACATTAATTAAAATAACCGCTTCAGTTTCCTTTCTTTCATCATTCGGTCAATTTTAGACGCACTGAATTGATAATCGATTTCTATTTTTTCCTCAGATTAGGCCATTTGCAGTGGTGTGCAGTAATATGAATCTATTTTCGTGTATAATTTCTGTGATGTACTCATAAGGTATTTACAAAAGCATTATATACACCCTTGTGCAAATTAATTGAAACAACCGCTTTAGTTTCCTTTCTTTCACCATTCGGTCAGTTTTAGACCCACTGGAGTGACAGGGTGCAATCGATTCCTCTTTTCTCCTCAGATTAGGTCATTTGCAGTGGTGTGCAGTAATATGAATCTATTTTCGTGTATAGTTTCTGTGATGTAATCATAAGGTATTTACAAAAGCATTATATACACCCTTGTGCAAATTAATTGAAACAACCGCTTTAGTTTCCTTTCTTTCACCATTCGGTCAGTTTTAGACCCACTGGAGTGACAGGGTGCAATCGATTCCTCTTTTCTCCTCAGATTAGGTCATTTGCAGTGGTGTGCAGTAATATGAATCTATTTTCGTGTATAGTTTCTGTGATGTAATCATAAGGTATTTACAAAAGCATTATATACACCCTTGTGCAAATTAATTGAAACAACCGCTTTAGTTTCCTTTCTTTCACCATTCGGTCAGTTTTAGACCCACTGGAGTGACAGGGTGCAATCGATTCCTCTTTTCTCCTCAGATTAGGTCATTTGCAGTGGTGTGCAGTAATATGAATCTATTTTCGTGTATAGTTTCTGTGATGTACTCATATGGTATTTACAAAAGCATTATATACACCCTTGTGCAAATTAATTGAAACAACCGCTTTAGTTTCCTTTCTTTCACCATACGGTCAGTTTTAGACCCACTGGAGTGACAGGGTGTAATCGATTTCTATTTTTTCTTAGATTAGGTCATTTGCAGCGGTGTGCAGTAATATGAATCTATTTTCGGGGAGTATGATGAAATTTGTTTGGCCTTAAAAAATATTGCGTCATCCGTGATTGCGTCAGATTTTTATCACGCCCAGACACTATTGTCTCGACTGTCGATTAGTTGTTCTACGGCCACTGTCTGAGATGGACGTTACTCCAAGAAAGCGTATGAAAATTGTAACGTTACACGAACACACTGGAAAGCATTACCAGTGAGCAAATCAAAGTACTATAGACTGTCCCGGTAACTCTTCTGATTTAAATCCAATCGAAAATTTGTGGTCAATCTGCAAGGAACGACTTCCAGGTATGAACATACGAAGTACTAACACGTGCACTGGGTCGTGTTTCATTGGAAATTATTTGTTTTGTTTCAATTAATTTGCACAAAGATGTCGTCTCCAATTATCTTGACTTGTTTCTTATCGTTGGTTCCATGATGTCTGATGCTGAGGGCCCATATATTCTTGCTCGGAAACCATCAGATTTTCGCAGGTTGGGGCTAACTGCTTCATTCAGCACGGCCTCAGTAATGCTTGCATTAATTTCTGGTCCTTGACAATCTCTTTTACGAATGGATTCCTAACGGAAAAGTTATATCAGCCAATGGACTTTAAAACTCAGTATTTAATCATAAAATGTTATTCCTAACCACAGAAAAGGCAACGTCAAAGCATCTAAATATTTTGAATATCACGAGTACAGGTTACGCAGTAAGGATATGACTAGGTAGCCAATCAGGGAGGATCTTACCGTGCATGTGTGAACAGATATTCTGCCGAGGACTTACTCGCAGACAATGACATTAGGACAACTAATTAACAGTCGACACAATAGTGTCCGGGCGCAATTAAAATCTGATGCAATCACGGATGACGCAAACAAATTTCATCATACACCCCGAAAATAGATTCATATTACTGCACTCCACTGCAAATGACTTAATCTGAGGAAAAAATAGAAATCGATTACACCCTGTCACTCCAGTGGGTCTAAAACTGACCATATAGTGAAAGAATTTAAACTAAAGTCGTTTCAATTAAATTTCACATTGGTGTATGCTGCATACTGTTCGAGTCGGTCGTCTGATGACAAAACACTGGCTTGGTCGTTAATGCCCGCATCATAACACAATGCATTTGTTTTCAATACTGAGTATTCCCAAACTTAACTTCAGCGTAATTTAAACAGAACTATATATATATATATATATATATATATATATATATATATATATATATATATGAAGAAATATAGTCTTAAAGTGTGCTATATTTATGGGATAAAGTGCTCAATATCAGAGATAGAGCGTGTGTAAATATAAAAGTGGACATGGAAGTCAGCACTTAGAGGCGACAGTCTGTTTCATGCTAGTGCAATCGTCAGGCAATTGCCTGACGATTGCACTAGCATGAAACAGACTGTCGCCTCTAAGTGCTGACTTCCATGTCCACTTATATATATATATATATATATATATATATATATATATATATGATTAATGCCTCGAAGTCAGAGTTTCGTAGACAAACCCTTTTCCGTAATCGTTCTGTCCACTCGTCAGGAGGTTTCAGCATTTGACTGTCGTTTTTCTCTTTTTTCTTTATCTTTTATTAAAAAGACTTAAAATGGGATTAGTAGTCATGGCTCATGGAGACACAGTCCTATGAGTAAGGGAAACTCGGATGAGTTCCACCACGGAATATGTGATCGAGTGGCGCTATATCGAGTCTAATTCGCTACCTCTTCGTCGCCGAGGCCCGTTGGTACAGTTGGTATGACGTTTACCCGATATCGTAACTGTCCTTGTTTCAATTTTCGGCAGTGAATGCGCATTGCTGATAAGTTCCAAATATAGGACCAAACGGCCGTCCAGTGCTTTCTGCATTCTGTTGAAGTTTCTTCTTAAGTAATTCATCGAGATGAATTACTTAATTATGATTGCCATTTATCAGGAATATCTGATTTTGTGTAAAATGGCGTAGGCTTCGATGCTAAAAAATGTTTTCGAGGAACATTTGATTCTGGTTTTCATTAGAGAAAATTTTCCGTAACAAACTGTTTTACAGCATCAATATATGGATCTTCAGCATCAGACATCATTGATCCATGGATAAGAAATAAGTTAAGATAATTGGAGACTATCTACGCTGCACATTATTCAAGTCGGTGTATATATATATATATATATATATATATATATATATATATATATATATATATATATATATAATATGGAGAAAACAACTGAAAAGAATATAAAAATATAAGATAAAAATAAATTATCCATTTTTAACTTTAAAGGTAAGTTAAATCAAGATATATTAAAAAAAACACACCAAGTTATATTTTAAAAAAACTAAAAACATTTAAAGAATATATAAATAAATAAAGATGTGTAAGTGATAAAAGAAAAGAGAATTCTTAGATTAGGGGACAATTATAATATATATATATCGTTAGATTTACGTTAGAAATCTTCAAACACAGTTGCATTCCACATCACGTGACGTCCACGTCTCGTGACGGACGCTACTTGAAAACAAACTTCTGAATACAGTTATTTAATTTATTTCTGACGAAGGATCGGGGCAGATCTGAAATATCAAATATATATATATATAAAAATATAAATAAATACTTTCACAAAAAAAACATTCAATTTTTTTTAATTTGCAACATTGCAAGGACTTTGAGCTTATCTGTTGGGACAAACGCAGGAGTCATCAGTCAGAACGAGTCATCTTGCATCATGACAACGCAAGGCCTCACACAGCAGCCCAAACGGTGCAGACCATCAACGAGCTGGGCTGGGAACTGCTCCCTCATCCCCCTTACAGCCCAGACCTTTCCCCATTCAGACTTTCACCTGTTTGGTCCCTTGAAAGCGTTCACGAGAGGAACGATGTTTAAAAGTGACGATGAAGTCAAAATTGTTGTGTGCGACTGGCTGAGACATCAGTCCAAAGATTTTTACGCTGAGCGAATACGGAAGCTTGTGCACAGATGGGAAAATTGTGTGACAGTACTGGGAGACTACGTTGAAAAATAAAAAAACGTAAGCTTCTATCTGTATTAGAAGTCTTTATACCGAAATATTCACCTTATTTATTGAATGACCCTCGTATATGCTGACAACACCAATTTATTATACGATGAAAATAATAAACAAAAACTTCAAATTCTCTAGGGCCTCTATATCAAAAGCTACCAACCAGCACTGAACAAAATTTATTACAAGTGTAGCAGTAATGTTTTTACCTGCATTTTAGCTAACTAACATTGAACACCATCTCTAGTTATCCACTTGCGTCGTGAACGCTTGTTGACAAAATATCGAAACACAGCGGTTTATTTTAAAATAATTATAACAGAACGTGTTCACACATGTTTACAAAAATCACCATCACATCGATTACAATCACAATCACATTGATTAAGTTTGTCTTCGCCATTAACCTCTAAGGATGACTTTGGAGGAGATCGAATGTACTTGGGTTAACAAAACATACGGCCCCTTCCTTGATGAACATCAACTTAACATCAAGAATCTGGTTAAAGAACTAGAAAGGACTATTATAAAAATAGAGATATATCTACATTATTTAATGAAACATGCTTCAATGAAAATATGCTGCAAATACATACATATATATATATATATATATATATATATATATATATATATATATATATATATATAAATTAACTGATTTAAAAAATTTTTTCGCTACACAGTAATAACCATGTTTCAAAAATGGAAGCTAAAAGCTTCGAATTTAATTGTGTTATTAAATTAAAGACATTAGTTCCATTTCTTCGTCAAGCAAGTTTTGGAGTAACTTATTTTTTTAAAATTTACAGTTTTAAAGGCACGGCAAAGATTCATGATTGAGTGTTTTCTAGGATACAGAGAAATCCACGCATCTAGACAAGGGGTGCTAGCTTGTTCGATTTCAATTTTTCGTTATATCAGTTAATAGTTACATTCGAAAGCGGGGTTATGTTTAGGGATGGGTAGGTATGTATTTTCCAACAAATTCTGACATCCGCTAAATGTAGGTATGTCCAATTTGGGCCATTTTAGCGTTTTTTTAGTTGTTTTTTTGTCAGTTGAAAGACACATTAATTTCGAAATTCTTGTAAAAATTAACTACTTGTTGGATTTTAATGAAAACTTCAGAACTTATTCAGAAATGAATGAACTTATTTTAGAAATGTTTGTCTCTTTGAAAGTCATGGTATAAATATTTTTTTTATATCTGTTACCCACCTCGGACTTAATTTTATGAAAACACAAAAAAAAATTTATTTGCAACCTGAATTTTTTTTTTTAATTAAATGCATAAAACTCTGAAAAATGTAAATCATCGATTTTTGTTAAAAAAATGTCCGAAATTGTCCAAACTTTTACCTCAATTGTAAAAATACAAAACCCAATAAAACTAAGAGAATATTTAATTAAGAAAGTTTTTAATGGCTTTTCTGAATAATATATACGAAGGTAATTATTATCTGAAAGAAAAAAAATTTTTTGATGAACAATGAACTTTTACATTAATTTTCTTTTTTTTTTCAATTTTAAATACACAATATGACAAAAGGTTGTTATATATTTATACATTAAGTTCTTTCTGCAATAAAGATCATAAATTTGAAAGCTTATTAAAATCTGACAACCATAATTATTTTTAAAATAATTTTTAATATTCCAAAATTGTATTTAAAATTGTCTCCAACGAAAGTATGGATGCACACCTTGAAATAATGTAACGTGAGTAGTTTCTTTTGATAGAAGCAAGTTTTTTTTTTACTTCAGAAATGGCTTTGATTCGTTCAGTAGCAACAAAACAACGCTTGTCAAGTTTTCTGAATATCGTCGTATTATTTTCAATTTTTTTCTTTTTCTATTCAAATATAATCGAATAGTGGGATAAAAGAAAATATCGACTATTTACAATTACAAAAAAAAAAAAACGCCCTTGGAAGTCCACCGAAATTTTCAAGTTTGAAATCGAATGCATAAATTCATTGTACATTACTTTGGAATTATTATCCACACGACAAATTATCAATTAAAACGATTTTTGGAGTTTAAATTTTCTGGAGTTAGCTCGCTACTACTAAATACTTGTTGAGTCAAAAAACAAAACCAACATAGCATGTTAATTTTATTAATAAATAAAATAAAACTCATATTACTGCCATATCATAATTATTAATAAATAGAAAAAAATCTGCCTTAATAAAAAAGAAATAAAATCTCATTTCATTAAGTTAACCCGTTTCAATTAATGGTGTTTCATGTAATTTTTATATTCTCAGAAAAATATTTCATGACTGAAATAATAAACCTCAATTTAAAAAAATGTATTTTTTTACTGTTTTATTTTTACTTGTAAAATTTGATTTTTTTTCATAATTTAAATGTTATTTTCAGTGCAGAATTCTTCCTCAAACGTAAGGTAAAAAAAAAAAAAAAAAAATTTGAAAGTGAATTTTTTTAAAAAACTCTACAAACCAGATTCACTTAAAATTAGAACGAATTATATCACTTCTGCGCTACCGTCCAATAAATTTCCGTACCGTAAGTTGTGAATATATTGACGTACATCAATTAACGCCTGTCAACGAGCACGAAAATAGACCACCTAGGTTTGAAATATCTCTCTTAAAAAATTTTCTGCTAAAAATGTAAGTAATGTTTCTTTCAAATTACATTAAATATACTTTAATCATTCTAAATTTCCTAAGATAACAAAAGAAAAAGGTGTAATTGATTTTTCATGATTTTTTAACTAACAAACTATGATCTTTCCGACAGAAATGTCGATAAGTTCGATTTTACGAAATTTTTTGACTCGAAAAAAAAACAAGATTTTTTAATAAAATTTTTAACATTTATAGGAAGGATTAAAAATTCTGAAAAAATATTCAGAAAATACTTTGGTCTTTCCTCTTTAATAACAACATAAATATTTAAACGTTAAAAATTGTTTTATCAATTTGGGGACCTTTTGTCGTCAAGGTATACCACATTTTAGCGAAATATTGGACATACCTAGCAAAATGCATGTCGTCTGGTTTTTTATAAAAAATTTTTATTGTTAACGGGAAAATTCTTACGGCATTTTTTCTATTCGTATACTTAAAGATTTTTTAGGGCTGTTTAGGCTAGAATATGTTTAATTTAACTACAATTCTAAAAATTTTAATTTTTAATAGACTATATTTCTTTTTAATATATGACGTCACATATTATGAATTGGACAAAGTCCGACAATTATTTAAAGACATTTTTATGCTTAACATTCTTTTTATAGATACAAGTATTTAAGTAAATGATCTGTTTATAATAAACAGTATTAAATTAATTCGAAGGACGAATATTTTCTATGGAAATTTCTCGGACATTCATGCCGGTAAATGTTATTTAATACTGTTTATTATAAACAGAGCATTTACTTAAATACTTTATCTATAAAAAGAATGTTAAACATAAAAATGTCTTTAAATACATATATATATATATATATATATATATATATATATATATATATATATATGAGATAATCCTAAGGAGCCAGGCAAACCTACCTAGATTTCACTTAAACGGATCTTCAGGGTAATCCTGGCTGAAAAGGAAAATTATGAAACAGTATTTATAGCTAAAACCAAAAATAACCATGACCACGTGACAAAATAAAAAGATAATAATAAAAGAAGCCAAACTTCGAACACGGCCACAACGTGCTGACCGTGTTTTGATAATAAAACATTCCTATCACTCTAGATACATACATAAAACAATCCATACATTCAGTTAAAATTAAAAATACAATTCATTCTTGATAATGGCTAAAAGTAGAGCCGAAAGTGCTCGGACATAAAAAATATATTTTTGCACAATTTACGTCCGGAACATCATAAGAACACATGTAAAATTAAATAAAAAAAATTAACCGCAGTACCTTGTAAGCATTTTTTTTTAATGAAATTTGTGTAAAAAATGGATTGCTGACCAAATACAAAAATATATCTACATGTATATAAATATAGATATAGTCATCCACAGACAGTTTTGCAGCTTATCAGACACGAGATTGCTTCAAGACAGGATCGAAACCCGACACTCACCTCTAGGCTATCAGCGCACGAAAGGGAGACAGGGAGTTTTGAACACATAGGCATTACTGATTACCAGAGGGCTCAATTCATAGTGAAGAGCTTAACATTAATCATCAGCAGCAGTCATCAAACCTACGAAAGGGAACATGATGTTATAAATGACTAAAAGCGTCACACAAACAATTCTGCCACTTTCTCATACTTCTTTTCCCTAAAATTGTTTATGATATGTAAAAACTTATACCTCGTTGTCCCATTCGCAATGTATCCACAGTAAATTTACGCCCAAGATTTACATTTCCCCATTCCTGGCAGATCCTTTATTATCACAGTATGAGAGATCTAATAACAAAAGTGATGGAAACAAAAAGAAAAAGAAAAAACAATCTAAAATGAAATCGGCTAGATTATATGAAATAAAAATAATTTAAAATTCCCAGCATCCCTCGTTCGTGCGCATGCGTAGTGGCACCAATGTAACAAATGTAGTGAGAGGGAGTCCTAAAGGACGAAACGCGTCACACAAAAACATGGCTTCTGAAAAAATTAATTTCGGTTGAGCTCTGTGGGAATGAAGCGTGGGTTTGTAAACAGTGATTATTAAAGCTAATATAGCAAGACTCTTCGGCAGAATTGAGTCACTGTGTGTTTATCTAAATCTAAAAATAAATACGCTAAAATTCACCTTCATCTCTGCCGTGCGACGACGGCTTAGTGGTAGAATTTCCGACTGACGCCAATTCTAGCTAAAGGCAACCGGACGTCTAGCCACATTGATGAGCTGTGATACAGCGAAAGAGTGTCTGTGGATGAGAATAATATATATATATATATATATATATATATATATATATATATATATATATATATATGAAGAAATATTGTTTTAAGGGGTGCTATATTTATGGGATAAAGTGCTCAATGTCAGAGATAGAGCGTGTGTAAATATAAATATAAAAGTGAACATTCACTTTTATATTTATATATATATATATATATATATATATATACATATACATATATAAGTCTGTTTGTACAGACTTAGATAGACAGATAGATAAACAACTCAGATAAAGAACTGAGATAGATAGATAGATAGATAGATAGATAGATAGATAGATAGATAGATAAAGAACTGAGATAGATAGATAGATAGATAGATAGATAGATAGATAGATAGATAGATAGATAGATAAAGAACTGAGATAGATAGATAGATAGATAGATAGATAGATAGATAAAGAACTGAGATAGATAGATAGATAGATAGATAGATAGATAGATAGATAAAGAACTGAGATAGATAGATAGATTGATAGATAGATAGATAGATAGATAGATAGATAGATAGATAGATAGATAGATAAAGAACTGAGATAGATAGATAGATAGATAGATAGATAGATAGATAGATCAACTGATAAAGAACTGAGATAGATAGATAGATAGATAGATAGATAGATAGATAGATAGATAGATAGATAGATAGATCAACTGATAAAGAACAGATACATAGATAGATAGATAGATAGATAGATAGATAGATAGATAGATAGAGGGCAGTATTTGAATACGTGCCGCCAAGGAAATGGTAGTATCGCCGAGTCAATTTATATTATGAGCAAAAGTGAATTCTTTTGCTCGGAAAGTTTCAAAACATCATGTTAACCAAAGATGCGAAGTCTTGATATACAGGTTGTGTGTAAGCCACTTTGGGCTCAAGTCCAAGCGACCACAACTGAAGATAAACAGGTCAATGGATGCGTAATCATTTGATAAATAAGGAAGCGACTGAATAAACAGACTAAATTATGCGCATGACTAAGAAGGGACAATATTTATTGGCTGCTCGGTATTCTTCATTTATTCAATTCGTTCAGAAACTGAAATGCCGACTCGTTTGTCTGATGAAATATACGAAGGAAATGCATCGTTGTTTCCCGTCAAAATTTCGTTCGGTTTTATGATCTGTGGCCCGCATTTTCCCACGATTTCAATAGCTCGATTCATTATTCAGGGTCTGACTGTAGTCGGCGTTGTTTGCAGAATCATTGGCTAAACTGCAAAATATTTATTACTCCATTTGTTAAGTGTATATATCTTCACGCATACATCGTCCTGTGACTCTACACTTCACACATGTCACTTCGTACACACATACACACACACACACACACACACACACACACACACATATACACATATATATATATATATATATATATATATATATATACGTGCAACATCACTTATTCAAGAAAGTGCTCAATAGAGAACTCGACCCTCAAAATCTAATGATTCCATTTTTCGCACCTACAACGGTCTATTCCATCACAGATTATATATATATATATATATATATATATATATATATATATATATATATATATATTGCAAGGAAAAGTAAGAGCCAGCTGGTGAATACTTCCGGGTCAGCCATTACTGAACATCTCATAATAGCAGGAATTGTGCAATAAATTTTAGTTCGAACTGGTTCACTGTTCTGGCTAGTTGGCACTCTCCTTTTCATTTACGGGCACTGGAGTCTATGTACATACGGTCCAGGGAACCGTCTCTTTGTAAGCAAAAAGACTGTCTCCTTGGACTTCACGTTATTATACTCTAGTGTTCGTCAATCACACATTTTCCCCTCCGCGTTCCTTTTTCCTCCTCTTCTTCCTCCCCTACCTTCCGGTTGTTTTTTTTCTTTTGCTGCGCAAATTTGCGGGTTTTTTTTTTAAATATTTTCTTTTCTCTTCCCTCATACAAATTAATCATTTCATTTTTAATGTTTTAATTGTATGTAGGATGATTGTGCGAGTAAAAGTAATTTGAAATAAATTATTATTATGTTCCCAGTCGACCCTGATGAGCCTGGGAACGAAACCGGTTGGTCTGTCTTGTTTGTGTTTTCATCTCTTATTTTTTATTTTTCATAATGCCTATAAGAAATAAATTTTACGTTTTCCTTGCATTACTGTTTTGTACCTCCAACAATTTAAATATATATGTATATATATATATATACATATATATATATATATTTTTTTTTTTTTTTAAGCGTATCACCCCAAGCAAGGCCGGAGGCCACTATCACGCAAGAGGTTAAAGAAGGGTTGGAGGAAGAGCAGATAGAAGTGGCAAGGGAGGGGATGTGGAGAAAGAGAAAGACAGTGGGTCGATCAAGGCAAGGGGGCCACAAAAGATCCGGAGCGAGAGCAAATAGGAATGAAAAATGAAAGGATGTGGAGAAGGGAAGTGGATAGATCAAGGCAACTGGAGATGTCGATTGACGCTACACTTAAACCGTTGGAGATTGTATTTGTCAGGGAAACAGTAATAGCGAAGGGAGTTCCATAGGCGAGATGTGCGAGACATGAAGCTATTGGAGTAGAAGAGACGTCTACATCTAACAGTTTCCACGGTGTAGGGGTGGGAGCGGGATGCCAGCCTGGTGGGGCGTTTAAATTCACGAGGCCTGGGGACAAGTGAAAAGAGTGAAGACGCGTTTTTGGTTAGAATGTGGAATTTTTAAATATGTATTATACTTTATTTCGCTCACTGTTCCACCTGCCATGTTTAATGGATGTCAGTTATCAGTTATCTCCTTGGAAAATGTAGCCCACACAGGGCATATTAAAGGCAAAATGGGAGAGAACAAAGGGGGTTCGATCCCAGTTTGGCGGCAGAAAAAGTGAGCAGAAAAAGAACTTGTGTAAATGGTTGGCAGAACAGAGACTAAGAGATATAGCAAAAATAGTAATTATACTGAGCGTTAAAAAGGATAGGAAGCTGTCGAGAGCCATGATCGCCCACGTCCTGGGGGTAGACGTCTCAGATAAGAAGAAGAATTATTTATATCTCTATATGTTTAATCATCTTAGAAATATTAATCTTTGTCTTCGATTTTGTGACACTGCTTGCTTACTTGAATTTTTGTTTTGCATGAATTAAAAACATGAGGTATATTTTCCCATCGATAGATTTTTGATAAAAAAAAAAAAGTTTCCCCTCCAAATATAATTTCATTAAATCAAATATTGATGTTATTGTTTTAATTCTGTTTTTTTTCTTTCTTTTTTTTTTCATGTCACGTTTAGCCGTGGGGATTACAAACTTTTACTTCATCTATTTCTTTGACTATCATTTCTTTCTTTGCATCAAATGAAATTCTCTGACAAAGAAACAGAAAAAAAAAAATAGCAACCCAAATACTAAAAAAGAAATGGGGAATATCAACTCAAAATAATCCTGGACAAAAAAACAGCAAACAGTAACGAATCAATAAATATTGCTAAAACTTTTCAGACAAACCATTTTGATATAATTCTATTCGAACTGGTATTTCATTCTGTATCCGTTTTATCATGACAGCCCTTCCCTTGCACCAACTGAATATGAATATCTATATAACACTAAAATTCCAATCTGGTATGTATGTAGGTATTTATGTATGGGCACGTGGCCAAGTGGTTAGAATGTTCATATTCTGACCATGAGATTCGAGTTCAAATCTCACCATGGTCGATTTGTCAGGTGGGAGACTTCCTGATGTTATTAGACTGGATGGGGTTGATCCCAGCATGTGGCACCTTTGAAAAGTGCTTGAAAACCATACCACAGGTTGACCCGAGCCTTGCGAGTGAAATTGGGTAGACAGGACCTTTAGGGGCCGTCAATAGCTATGCTAGCACAAAGTCACAAGTCATCATGGCTGAGAACTTGAGCGTTCTGGCCTTGTTCAAATTGTTGATCATGCTAGATAACACGCTCTTTCCCAGAAACTGTAACTACGGCCTGCTCAGCATAGTTGCAGTATATATACTACAAGTGGGCTCTGTGGGTGTTGAATAAACACAAAATGTGCCTGAGCAAGCGTCTGCAATAGGGATTGGCAAGCCGCCCCAGTAGACGGGTATCCTTGAATACGAGTGTCCGTCTATACTACGTAGATATGTATCTATGGGTGTTCTCGAGGTACATCTGAAACAATAGATAATACCCCAACAAATTTTGGAGCATATGATACCTTGAATCCGTCCCGTGTGCAGAATCCAAATTTCATTAAAATTCGAGGGGTTTGGGGCTAAGGTCTGTAGTGGACCATGCGGTGTGTGAATGTGTGAAGAGAAGATGAGTTATCTCTAGGTTAAGGCTTTCGCTGGCCGGTCCAGCTACATAAGAATGTTGGACTTTAATGGAGTCCAAAGAAAGAAACAAGAACGATATACATGTATGCGAACAAATATATATTATTAACAAATAGATTAAAACACGAGTTACAAATACATTTAAGACATGAATAAAATGTTACAGTCTGTATGGAAAGTTGTGTGTGTGTTGTTTTTAGTTGAATGTCCGTACGGGTGAATTTTGTTTTAGCGTGTTCACAGAATATGGGAAACGCTGGTTGTGTATAAGAGTTCACATATTGGAAATTTTTAGAGAAAGTTATTTGTACCTCGCCCCACGTGCGAGGTTGCTGGCCCCAGGAGAGACAGTTTGGCCGCACGTATGCGAAGCCGTGGAAAGAGGGAGAGGCGAAAGGTCATCCAGTATTTATACTCCCGGGAGAGAGAGACCTCTGGTGACGGGTTAAGGAAATGAAGGGGATCTAACTGCGACAGGCCCTTTTCTCTGTTTTTACGGCATTTTAATAGGAATTTCAATATCTATTTTCCATACACATTCTTATATAAATCCACATATATAAAGAAACACTTGCATATTATATTCCAACTCGTATGTGTCTGAAAAATAATAAACATTTCAAATATATTATAAGAACATTATTAGATAAATTTAAATATGCATAACCAACGTATATTAATGCAATTCTCTTTACTATATAAGAAGTATGTTTATAAATAAATATTTCGGGTGTTGGTAAAGACTTGATAGGTAGGTGTGTCATTGTAAAACGTAATTTGTATGGCTGAAAAATTGTGTCACATGATTAAATGCTAACTAAATAAATAGATGGATGCTGATTTGCCGCCATCTTGTATTTTGAAACAAATGCAAGGAAAAAGTAAGTATAATAAAAAATATAATTATTATTAATTTATTATTGCCTTTGATCTAAGTAACATTGTATAATGTGAATAATAATAATTATTACAATAAGGAATTTCATAATATTGTTACGGCATCTCTTTGTATCATGAACTGCTTTTAAAAGGAACCAACAGGTTTATGGTTGGTCTAATATTTTACAAATGACACTTGATATAGAAGCCAAACTTTTCTGTAAATTTAACCACCTCAGTGAATTTATTTTATTGATCTAATGTGTAACATGAACCTATGTAAAATAACACCGCCCAACATTTATAAGACTGACACTGCCATCTTGAAATATGACCAACCCAGTGTATTTATTATACTGACTGTATGTGAAACATGAATCTATATAAAATAACACCACACAAGTATAAGACATACACCGCCATCTTGGAATTTTGTTTAACACGTAAATAATAAATTTTCATAATTATGAATTTGTTAAAATATTTGGGAACTAAGTCTTCATCTTGCTGCATCTAAATTACTATACGCTTACTGCATCTAAATTACTATTCGGTTGTGCTATTTTAGGGTCAGTAAGTACTATAATAATAGTGAACTGAAATTCTCAAATCAGCAATATCTCGTTGTTTTCTCCGTGAGATTCACGATCACGGGTCGTGTAGGAGTAGCATTAGGACGTGTGTCTAGAACGGGATATTCCAGCACCTTCCTCAGTATTCTTGCTGAAAATACTATCTCACGAGGAATTTCACTTCTTTTTCAAATTTCAAATTCTTTTAATCTTTTTTTCATATATACTCTCAGAGTGAATTCCAAGGTTACCAATAATGCCACTTTACACATCAATCCTGCAGACGGCGCTAAAATACAACACTGGCTTTGGTTTCATTTTTTTTTCTAAAATCTGCGACAATATCTAATCATTATTTACATTATTCGGACTATTGTCCTCATCTTTGTCGCCATATTTATTACAACGTTTCGGCCTTTTAGTATCTGTCTATATTTCTGACATGAGGTATTATGTACACAATTTACATTATTCCAACTATTGTCCTCATCTTTGTCGCCATATTTATTACAACGTTTCGGCCTTTCAGTATCTGTCTATATTTCTGAGATGAGGTATTATGTACACTATTTACATTATTCCGACTATTGTCCTCATCTTTGTCGCCATATTTATTACAACGTTTCGGCCTTTCAGTATCTGTCTATATTTCTGAGATGAGGTATTATGTACACTATTTACATTATTCGGACTATTGTCCTCATCTTTGTCGCCATATCTATTACAACATTTCGGCCTTTCAGTATCTGTCTATATTTATGAGATGAGGTATTATGTACACTATTTACATTATTCGGACTATTGTCCTCATCTTTGTCGCCATATTTATTACAACGTTTCGGCCTTTCAGTATCTGTCTATATTTCTGACATGAGGTATTATGTACACTATTTACATTATTCGGACTATTGTCCTCATCTTTGTCGCCATATTTATTACAACGTTTCGGCCTTTCAGTATCTGTCTATATTTCTGAGATGAAGTATTATGTACACTATTTACATTATTCGGACTATTGTCCTCATCTTTGTCGCCATATTTATTACAACGTTTCGGCCTTTCAGTATCTGTCTATATTTCTGACATGAGGTATTATGTACACTATTTACATTATTCGGACTATTGTCCTCATCTTTGTCGCCATATTTATTACAACGTTTCGGCCTTTCAGTATCTGTCTATATTTCTGAGATGAAGTATTATGTACATTATTTACATTATTCGGACTATTGTCCTCATCTTTGTCGCCATATTTATTACAACGTTTCGGCCTTTCAGTATCTATCTATATTTCTGAGATCAGGTATTATGTACACCATTTACATTATTCCGACTATTGTCCTCATCTTTGTCGCCATATTTATTACAACGTTTCGGCCTTCTTCACTGGGGTAGACTGTCCTAGTTCCACGTGCCATGTTTAATGGATGTCAGTTATCAGTTATCTCCTGTTAATTTACCTCTGAAAGTTCTCCACTGCCTTAACCGGGTATTGAACTCACACTCTTTTGGTCCTGTCACTGGATCTAATTAATGCCTTTATCCACTGTGCCATGTGTCCTTGAGGACATCTGTGTATGAATTTCTGGGTGTTATAAAACCTAAGGCCTTCAGCAATCTTTTTTACCAGTGATCATATTGCAATTTTTGCTGTTATTATATCATGTTTTTACCATAGCTCATATTGCAATTTTGTTGTTATTATCGCTTTTCTACGGCGCTCCTTATTATTGGTCCCCATATTGTATTCATTTCTCTGCTTGGTCGGCTCAGGAGATTTTTGTGGACTAGCATATTCGACATTCCAACTACTGAAGAAGGCCGGAGCGTACAACGGCTGAAACGTTGTAATATATATGGCGACAAAGAGGAGGACAATAGTCCGAATAATGTAAATAATGTACATAATACCTCATCTCAGAAATATAGACAAATATCTAATCAATTGAGTAAATGCATCTTTTGAGGGATTTTATAAATCGTACCTTATAAATATTAACCTAAAATTAATTATTTAATTACCGTATTTTCCGGTTTACAAGAATCACTTATTTTCTAAAAAAAAATACCCTGAAAAATACGTTTGCGTCTTCCATGACGAATGTAAGGCAACCCGCGGGCTCAAGTAAGCTTGGATGGTCCCCTAATTAGCTTGATTGATAGGGACGTGGATTTGTATGTTGAGTACACTATAATGCTAGCTAGCTATCTAATTCAGCCTGAGAACTTAGCTGTTACAAGTATTTCCAAGGCTATAAACCTTCCTGGAGCCGAGCCACAAGCTTAAAGATGACGGGAGCCTTTCTGCTCTTGACTAGTAAAATCGGACGAGTAATTAATATAAACAATACGTGGCGCCAGGATTTGAGGGGCGCATGGTGAATGTGTTGTTGTATGAGAATGACTTTTTTTCTTAGAAATTTCTTTCCAATATTAGGGTGCGACTTCCAAGCCACAGCGACTTGCAGACCGGAAAATACGGTAATTAATTATTAAATACTATTATTAATGATTTGATCCTAGCTATAAACATTAACCTGAAAATTCCAGTCATGTTTTTAAATGTCTTCGTCAAGTCATGATTTCATGTTGATGTCATTCATGGCGGCAAACAGAAATATCTAAATTGTCAGCTATATACAACCGCCGCTTTCTCTGATCAATAGCTTCGAGCGAATGACGCTTGTGGGTCTTAGCAAGGGCCATCTGTATTTCAAGGACTGGCGCTACAGAATCACAAACAAAATACTGTACATAATAACAAAAGCCACGCTACTTTATGACTTTCAACAGCAGCAACACCTAAAATGGATAGCACGTGTAACTTGAAGAGAAAATAATGACAGAATCAAGATGTTGATGTTCCAAACTAGTTTAAACAAAAAGCTAGGAAGGAAACCTCCATCAATACTGGAAAGAGCGATAACAGCTACTGGACCTAAGAAACCTATTTTCCTGATAAACTGTTTTAAGAGGACTATTTTATGAATTTCAAACGAAACTCTCATTGGCTGTCCCGTCAATGAACGTCGAATGTCCTCTTATAGAGAAGCAGCTAATATTACCATTATCCATGTTGTCGCAGACTACGTGAATAGAATATATGAATAAATAAAAATAAACCTTCATACACACGGTTTCTTTAGAGTACAGTTGTGATACCTGCGACCCAAACCTCGCTATTTAATTCCAGTCGCTACATACACCATTCCAAACATCCTGTCGATATTTAACAACACTCCCACGTGTGTCGAATGTGGCACAAGGCCGGTTTAATGTGGGCTCCCCGAGCCCGTAGGCTCGGCCAAAAATATGCTCATTAGAACCCGTATACACAGGGACTGTCTACCTCTCCGGACGAAGATGCTTCTACGGCAGTTTTCATGTAGTTTGCGGCCGTTTTCTACTGGCCAGAGTGAGAGTCTATAGCTGGCTGCCACGAATAGGCAGGAAGATTCTATTGGCCAGCGTGACAGCCAACAGCTGACTGACACGAATGTTAACTTCAGTTTTCGGCGGGAGATCCAATCAGCCCTCTGCAAGAGCTAACTAAAGTCTTTTAGGATAGTGATTAATAAATTATAATTTTTTTCTTACAAATGATAATACAGTTATCGCATTTGACAGCAGATAAGATACAACTTTAAAAAACAGTTAAAAAATTTGCCCTCCGTCTCGAAAAATCGAGATAGGTCATTTTATTTCCTACGCTCACAAACGGGGACTGTAATTTTATCCCGGACGGATACTGCTCCCTAAACCAACCCCATAATAATATTATTTGCACAAACTTTTGTTTTTTACTAAGCGAGAGAGCAGCATGCCAAGAAAGTGACGCTGAGCTATAAAATATCCGAATCACAATGTACATGAAGCCTATACGAGGTACATGCATCATGGCGCGCGTGATATGGTGACAGCAGCAGATAACGTTACACAAGTGAGGCGCAGTTAGAAATAACTTCATTCAGTTCCGATGTCCATCGATCGAGAGTGCCCACAAGAATGAAAATGTGTCTCATGATAGACAGCGCTTCAAACCCAACGGCGTAATGTCAAGCAACTGAGAAGTCATTCTGTCAATGTGAACGGGATATATAACGCAGTCTGTCTTAATTCACCAAGAATAAATATATAAATGTTAACACTTATAGTCAATTGATTTCTGGCGTTTAGACATTTCTTTCCGGGTCCCGTCCAGGGGCCTAAGGTTAGGAATGGCATCATGACACTTTCCACTGACAAAAAAAAAATTATATAGATAAATCCCTTTGTAAAGTGTGGGCTGTACTTGTCAGAATAATTTTTTGTATCTCTTTGAGGCATGGACTTCCAGGGATCCCTTCAATTAGTCTACTGGAATCTTTTCCAACCAATCCTAGGGCTCCAACTACAACAGAGATTGTTGATGTTCCCATGTGCCACATTTTTGAGATTTCGATTTCAAGGTCCATGTATTTTGACAGTTTTTCGAATATCTTCAAAGATACATTGATGTCTGCAGGGACTGCCATATCAATAAGGAGGCACGTTTTTTTGTTTGTGGTCTTTAATAACAATGTCTGGGCGGTTGGATTTCATTGTTCTGTCAGTGTGTATTGTGTAGTCCCATAGAATTGTAACAGGTCCTATCTCCGTAAACGGGTCTGGGAGGTGTTCGTACCAGTTTCTTACAGTTTCCTTTCCGTAGAAGTTGCATATTTTCCAGTGCAGATATTGGCCCACTGTCATGCCGGGTTTTATACTCAGTGGGTGCCAATATCGTGCAACCTGTATTATTATTATTATTATTATTATTATTATTATTATTATTATTATTATTATTATTATTATTATATTTCGATTTCCGCTTTGGTCACATTACTTACCAAGTCTGCGCGAAGGCCTATGGCAGGTGGTCATGTTGTTATGGCTACATTTCATGATTTGTTTGACTAACACCCATGACATCCCTAGCGTTACATGCACAAAGTTCTTCTTAATGTGTGAGTTGTACTTAATAAGACATTTTTTGTATTTCTCTTTCCGGGGATTTTTTCAATGTATTGTTGTGTTCCTTTTTTATCATTCCAAGCGCACCTACTATGACTGGTACTATTCTTGTTTTCAATTTCCACATTTTTTCTATTTCAATTTGCAAGTCTGGAAAGAAGGTTTCATCCCATAGAATTATTATTTCTATTTCTGCAACCGGTGATGGGTGATGTTCATACCAGTGTTTATAAACATCTTTTCCAAAGTGTTTACACATTGTCCAGGATAAGGATTGCCCCACTTATTATTATTATTATTATTATTATTATTATTATTATTATTATTATTAAGAGAAGAACACGATTTAAGTAAAGAAGAAACAGTGTTTGGCAATACTATTTACATGATTCTGACTATTGTCCTCATCTTTGTTGCCATATTGTTATGATCCAAATATTCTCGCACCACGATTATGGTCCACGGTTAAGACCAAGGAAGAACAACACGAACACAAGAGTAGAAAATAACAAAGATATATTACAACAGAAATATATACAAGAAGTTGAAGGGTTAGTATTAAATGTGAGTCTGGTTTAGAGTGAACTACTATTGTCTTGACTCGTTAGGTCTCGACTCGTTCCTCTTCCTCTCTCTCTCTCTCAGAGAGGTGCAGTATTTATAGAGTCAGGAAGAGTCCATTATTGTTATAGGTAAGTTCACATAACACATATTTATCACAACGTTTGGGCTGTTGTACGCTCCGGCCTTCTTCAGGTGCTTGGAAGTTTTTCAGTTAACCAGGTGATGAACTCACAACTCTTTGAGTCCTGTCATTAGATATAACCAACGCTTTATCCACTGTACCATGTGTCCTTAAGGACATGTGTGTATGAATTTCTGGGATTAATAAACTTAATGTCTTCAGCCCTCTATTTTTAACAGTGCTCATATTGCAATTTTTGCTGTTATCACTGCATGTTTTTTACCAGAGCTCATATTGCAATTTTTGTTGTTATTATCGCTTTTCTCTGGCACTGCTTATTACTGGTTCCACTATTGTATTCATTTCTATGCTTGGTCGGCTCAGGAACTTTTTGTGGCCTAGCATATGTGAAACTATCTGAAGAAGGCCGGAGCGTACAACGGCCGAAATGCTGTAATAAATATGGCGAGAAAAATGAGGAGAATAGTCCGAATAATGTAAATAGTGTACATAATACCTCATCTCAGAAATATAGACAGATACTGAAAGGCCGAAACGTTGTAATAAATATGGCGACAAAGATGAGTACAATAGTCCGAATAATGTAAATAGTGTACATAATACCTCATCTCAGAAATATAGACAGATACTGAAAGGCCGAAACGTTGTAATAAATATGGCGACAAAGATGAGGACAATAGTCCGAATAATGTAAATAGTGTACATAATACCTCATCTCAGAAATATAGACAGATACTGAAAGGCCGAAACGTTGTAGTAAATATGGCGACAAAGATGAGGACAATAGTCCGAATAATGCAAATAGTGTACATAATACCTCATCTCAGAAATATAGACAGATACTGAAAGGCCGAAACGTTGTAGTAAATATGGCGACAAAGATGAGGACAATAGTCCGAATAATGTTAATAGTGTACATAATACATCTTTTCCGGAATACAGACAGATATTTTTTGACAATGTTAAACAATGTTTCAACATAATATGTCTTCATCAATTTATATTTATATTTAAAAACATTATGAAAACAGTAAGGAATGAAGATAGTTACATATGCAAATTACTAACTTCCCGCCCCGGGGGAATGAACAGAATGGCAGGAGAGTTCCATAAGATTTATACTAAGCTCTTTGATTAATTCCTCTTAGTAACTAATCAACTAACGGGAAATTCCAAGATGAACAAGATCACTATCATATTAAGTACGTTTCAGTTGGACGTAGGTTCCAGATACATTTTAAGGCCGATTGTTTTAGCTTTGTAAGACAGTTCTAGTTGAACTAATCCTCTGCCCACTTTGGATCTGGATACATACAGACAGTCAACATCAGCTTTGAGATGATGCATGAGGTGGTAAATGAAAAGCTTTCTCGTTTTGGTCTCCATTCGCTTAATGTCAGCTATGGCTAAATTAAGGATGTTAAAATTATATTGCCCCACAGGGACCATCAAGGTTTTTATAGCTGATATTTTTTTTTTTGATTCAGATTGGTATTCAGTACCAGACGCACACGCCTGTAGTATTCTTTTGTTACCTTCTCCTTCCTTTGGGTATGCTGTATTCAAGCTCCTTCTCTAATTCATAGCTACCTATAGGCTTCTTCTTGTTCCAGGTCCATAATATTTTTGACAAAATCTAAATCTATTGAATGTATTTCTGTAATTTTTCCTTTCTTGAATGTTACTTTTTCACATTTATCTAATCCGAAATCCATACTTATTTCGTCGATGAAACGTTTTATAATATTGAGGAGGTCCTTCAACTCATTGTCGTCTTTGGCAAAAAGTTCGATATCACCCATGTAGGGTAGGTGATTTAACAAGTTTTGTTACTTTGTATACTTTGAAGGCTAACTTTTGTAGTTTTGTAAGACAGTTCTAGTTGAACTAATCCTCTGCCTTCTTCGGATCTGGGCATATACAGACGATGAACATTAGCCTTGGAATGATGCATGCGGTAGCAAATGAGAAGCTTTCTTGTTTTGGCGTCCATTCACTTAATGTCAGCTATGGTCCAGTTAAAGATGTTGAAACTATATTGCACCACAGGGTCAGCCAAAATGTTTATGGCTGATCTTCTGTCTTTTTATTTCAAGTCTGTATTTAGCACTAGACGCATACACCTGTAGTATTCTTTTTTTTTTTACTTTCTCCTTCATTGCTGTATTCTATCTCCTTCTCTAATTCCTAGGTAATAGGCTTCTTCTTGCTCCAGGTCACTAATATTTATGATAAAATCTAAATCTATTGAATGTATTTCTGTAATTTTCCCTTTCTTGGATGTTAATTTTGCACATTTATCTAATCCGAAATCCATACCTATGTCATCACTGAAACATTTTACAGTATTGAGGAGACCCTTCAACTCATTGTCGTAGTTGACAAAGGGTTTGAGATCATCTATATAGAGTGGGTGATTAAATATTTTCTTGTTTATTTTTTTATCCATAGCTATTATTGTTTAGATCATGCGTAAGGGGGATTAAGGACAAACACAACAGAAGGGCTGACAGGTCTGGGTGGTGCTCATACCAATTTCTGGCAGTTTTATTTCTGTAGAAGTTGCAAATTTTCCAATGCAGATATTCGCCCACTCTGTCGAGCCGGGTTTTATATTCAATGAGTGCCAATACATTGCAACTTGATACAAGATGATCAATTGTTTCTGGATATTTGCTTCATTTTGGGCTAACACAGTATGTTAGTATGTGTGCTTGATAATTTCTAGTTAACAAGCATTGATCCTGTGCAGCAAGGATAAAACATTCGGGTCAGCTTTTAACCCCGCACTGTTTCCAATTCTTTGTATTTCTTTAAGACATGTGCTGCCAGGAATCCCTTCAATGACTCTATCAGAATCTTTTCCAATCAATCCAAGAGCTCCAACTGCAACTGAAATTACGGATGTCCTCAAGTGCCACATTTTTGAGATTTCCGCTTCAAGATCCTTGTATTTTGATAGTTTTTTGAAGATCTTAAAAAATACATTACAGTCTGCAGGGGCTGCCATGTCAATAAAAAAGCATATTCTGTTTTTGTGGTCTTTGGCCACGATGTCTGGGCGATTATCTTTGAATGTTGTCTGTGTGTATTGTAAAGTCCCATAAAATGGTTACAGGTCCTGTTTCTGTAAGTGCATCTGGGTGATGTTCATGCTAGTTTCTTGAAGATTTCTTACGGTAAAAGTTTTTCCAGTTCAGATATTGGTCCACTCTATCATACCGAGTTTTATATTCAGTGGCTGCTAATACGGTGCAACCTAATGCAAGATGGCCAATTGTTTCTTGATATTTATCACAGAATCTGAATTTCGAGTTATTATTATTATTATTATTATTATTATTATTATTATTATTATTATTATTATTTCAAGGCCGTTGTATCTTGATAGTTTTTTGAAGATCTTCAAAGATACATTGCAGTCTGCAGGGACTGCCATATCAATAAGAAAGCACATTTTGTCTTTGCGGTCTGTAAACACGATGCCAGGGCGATTAGCATTGATTGTTCTGTCTGTGTGTATTGTAAAGTCCCATAAAATTCTTACAAGTCTTATCTCTGTAACCCGATCTGGGGGAAGTTCATAACAGTTTTTGAAGTTTCCTTTTCGAAAAAAAATTGCAGATTTTCCAATACAAGATGGTCAATTGTTTCTGGATGTTCATCACAGAATCTGCATTTTGGGTTAACACATTATTATTATTATTATTATTATTATTATTATTATTATTATTATTATTATTATTTTTATTTCCTTTGATATCTGGCGTTTACACATTTCTTTCCGGGTCCCGCCCAGGGACCTAAGGTTAGAAATGGCATCATGACACTTTCCACTGCAAAAAAAAATAATAATAATTACATAGTAAAGACCTTCGTAAAGTGTGGGCTGTACTTGTCAGAACAATTTTTTGTATCTCTTTGAGGCATGGACTTCCAGGGATCCCTTCAATCAGCCTACTGGCATCTTTTCCAACCAGTCCAAGGGCTCCAACTACAACAGGGATTGTTGATGTTCCCATGTGCCACATTTTTGAGATTTCTATTTCAAGGTCCTTGTATTTTGACAGTTTTTTCGAATATCTTCAAAGATATATTGCAGTCTGCAGGGACTGCCATATCAATAAGGAGGCACTTATTTTGTTTGTGGTCTTTAATAACAATGTCTGGGCGGTTGGCTTATTATTATTATTATTATTATTATTATTATTATTTCTTCCTTGGATTTCAGTTGTACTCCCATTTCTTCCGTGGTCCCAACCAGAGTCCTAAGTCCAAAAATAGCATTAAGACTTTTCCACGGCGCATTTGGACTACATAAAAATAAAAAAGTTTACAGTCATACATATTTTATATAAATAGAGCCCTACGTAGTGTGTGAGGTGTGCTTACGAGAATCTTTTTTCACGCGTGATCTGCCAAGGAAGCCTTCAATTAGTCTATTAGAAACGCTAAATTTGCTTTTTAACGCACAAACGCACAAACGCTAAATATCTCTTAAAATGTTCCCAAATCAACATAGTTCCGTGTAAATGTAGATTCTGAACTAGAATTAACAATTAAATTATGAAGAGACGTACTGTTTTGGAGTTATCGACAAGAAAATATCGAACTTCTTGTTGGTCATTCGTCCGCCATTACTGCCATAATGTTCACTAAACTAGTGTGGTGTAATTCCGGTGACGTAAGCATAGATTTTGGCCTATTTACTTCTTTTACAGCTATATCTCTTTTTAAAATCATTACGCATTACCGTAAAGCAATTTTTTTTTATAAGTGTAGTTTTATTCATAACAGAAAACTTTAAACAAAAAGAAATTAAATAATACAATAAAACCTTTTTTCTGTGTAGAACAGCAATGACAAATTAAAAGAACAAATTAGATAATACAATAAAGCATTTTTTATATTTTAAAATTGAAAATAAAACAAACAATGATTAATTTTTTTTAATTTGTCCCCTTTTCTACACAGAAAGAGCCTAACCCAACACCTAACCTTAACACCTAACTACTAAACTTAATCCATAAACATAAGTATTTGTAAAGAGCATGATTGTGTACAAAATAAAAAAAAAAGCTTGAAACGAAAAAAGGGTTTATTGTATTATTTAATATGTTTATTTTCAATTTGTCCGCTTTTAATTAAAAAAAACTTTATTGCATTATTTAATTTGTTTTTTTTTTAATCTGTCATTGCTATTCTACACAGAAAAAAGGTTCTATTGTATTATTTACTTTGTTTTTCTTATAAATAAAACTACACTTACCAAAAAAAAATTACATTCCTTTACGATAGTGCGTAGTAATTTTCTGCACTGAAAATCTGTAAAAGAAGTAAATAGGCCAAAATTTATGCTTACGCCACCGGATGTACCCCGCAGTGAATTTACTGAACATTATGGCAGTAATGGCGGACGAATGACCAACAAGAAGTCCGATATTTTCTTGTCAATAACTCTAAAACGGTAGGTTTCTTCATAATTTAATTGTTAATTCGAGTTCAGCATGTACATTTACACGGAATTGTGACGATTTGGGAAAATTTTAAGAGATATTTAGCGTGCGGGCGTTTCGGCCTTAAAAAGCAAATTTACCTTAGAAACTTTCTGCAATTAAACCTAAAGCTCTTACCACAACTAGAATCACTAGAGTTTTCATGACCCACAATTTTTAAATTTATATTTATAGATCTATGTATTTTGATAATTTTTAATACCTTCAATGCGATATTACAGTCTGCAAGTACTGTCATATTAAGAAAGCACAATCTGTATTTTTTTTGGGGGGGGGGATCATTGATCACTATGTCTGGGCGATTAACTTTGTTTCTTCATTCTGTATATTGTAAAGTCACACAAAATTGTTACACATCTTATATTTGTCTGCAATCGGTATATTCACGCGAACGTTTGCTGTTAGCTTCCAATAAAATTTATAGATTTTTCAGTGCAGATCTTGGCTTATCCTGTCATTCCGAGTTTTACATTCGGCGAATGCTAATACCGTGAAACCTGATACAGGAGGTGTTACAAAACTATGTATTACCATAAATTGGTAATTCCGAACTCTAATTAAAAATAGCTGAACCGGTCCAGCGGCCCTCTGTCATCAGAGAACAAAATAAATCTGCATGGCGATTAGAAAATATACTATACCAACCTAATGTTATATATAAAGTCTTGTTGGCTGGGGCTTCAGAATACGCTATCTGCACCTCTGCAGTAGGGTAAGACACCCCAAATTAGGCGTCGTGGGTAAGAAGATAGACTACATCCGCGTCCTGGGTAATACGATAGACTACATCCGACAGCAAGGCCTCTGATCGGGAGGATTTTGAGAAGCGAGGAACGACCTGTTAATTGCTGGTCTTCCCAGGTTTACCCTGACCTGGGGTAGTAGCACTTGTTAGGGTCCCAGCTATGGGCAAATAGTTAACCCCCAAACTTGGGTCCAAGCATTATGAAAGTGTAAAAATAGGTTTTAATACCAGCAATACATTTTTGTAAAAAATTATTACCTTCAATTAATTTTTGAATGAAAAAATATTACCAGCATTATATTATTACCAGCAATACATTTACAAAAAAATATTACCAGTAATACATTTTTGAAAACAAATATTACCAGCAATACATTTTTGAAAAAAAATATTGCCAGCAATGAATTTTAAAAAAAATATTACCAGTAATACATTTTTGAAAAAAAATATTACCAGCAATACATTTTTGAAAAAAAATTTACCAGCAATACATTTTTGAAAAAAATTTTACCAGCAATACCTTTTTGAAAAAAAATATTACCAGCAATAATTTAAAAAAAAATATTACCAGTAAAACATTTTTGAAAAAAAATATTACCAGTCATACATTTTTGAAAAAAAATATTACCAGCAATAATTAAAAAAGAAATATTATCAGTAATACATTTTAAAAAAAAAATATTACCAGCAATACATTAAAAAAAAATATTACCAGTAATACATTTTTTAAAAAAAATATTACCAGCAATTCACTTTTGAAAAAAAATATTGCCAGCATTGAATATTTAAAAAAAATATTACTAGTAATACATTTTTTCAAAAAGATATTACCAGCAATACATTTTTGAAAAAAATTTTACCAGCAATCAATTCTGAAAAAAAATATTACCAGCAATAATTTAAAAAAAAAATATTACCAGTATTACATTTTTTGAAAAAAATATTACCAGTAATACATTTTTGAAAAAAAATACTACCAGCAGTACATTTTTGAAAGAAAATATTACCAGTAATACATTATTGAAAAAAAATATTACCAGTAATACATTTTTGAAAAAAAATATTACCAGTAATACATTTTTGAAAAAAATATTACCAGTAATACATTTTTGAAAAAAAATATTACCAGCAATACATTTATGAAAAAAATATCACCAGCAATACATTTTTGAAAACCATATTACCAGTCATACATTTATGAAAAAAATATCACCAGCAATACATTTTTGAAAAACATATTACCAGTCATACATTTATGAAAAAAATATCACAAGCAATACATTTAAAAAAAAATTATTACTAGTAATACATTTTTGAAAAAAAATATTACCAGCAATACATTTTTGAAAAAAACTATTACTAGCAATAAAAATTTTGTCAGCATTAAATAATCCATTGAGGTTGATATGCCATAAAACTAACCAAACCAAAACAAACCTAATGTTATATGCAAACAAAAAATATTAAAGGCTAATCGTTTCGGGTCCGTCTCAACATACGTTGGGTACCAAAAATAATATGTGAATTGGCGGGAAAGGACGAATTTTATGCCTATCCATCATATTAATTCTGTAATTTAGATATCAGTAGGATTCTAATTATATAGGAAGAACACGTCAAAGACTGGAGACACGGAACAACTAACACGTTCCAGCCAATATTAGCAAAGGAAAGGTGGATGATTTATATATGTGCGTTAATATATCAGGTTCAACGTTAGATGAACATCTATCTATCTATATCCTTTTTCTTAAACATTTACCCCAAGCAAGGCAGGAGTGCCGCAAGTATGCAAGGGTCTACAGAGAGTGAAAGTAAAGAAAAATCTGGGTATAGGGGGTGAGGAAAGAAGAACGGGGATCAAGGCAACAGAAGATGCCGATTGGCGTTACATTTAAATTTTGGAAGATTATAGTTATCAGGGAAGCAAGTATATATATATATATATATATATATATATATATATATATATATATATATATATTAAGAATTTCACACCAAGCAAGGGGGAGTGCCATCTGTCCACAAGGGGCTATAGAGAGTGAAAGAAACGGAAAAGAGTGGTGGAGATATCGATTGACATTACATTTGAATATTTGAAGATTATAGTTATCAGGGAAGCAGTAAGAGGAAGGGAGTTCCACTGTCGGGAAGTGCGGGAGAAGAAGTTCTTCGGGTAGATGAGGCGGTTCTGTTTAACTGATTCGACAGTAAAAGTGTGCGACTGAGAGGCCAACCTAGTAGCACGCTTAAATTCATGCAGTCGGGACTCCAGTGAAAATATCTATATATAAAATTCTGTGACTTCCGTTAGTCTATCTGTCCGTCACGCCCTTTAAAATAGCAATACATCGACTGATCGAAAAACAAATTTTCGGGAGAAGTTCTAACAGATGATGGGGTACAAAGTAAAACATTAAATTTTCTTTAATATGATTTATGTAAGCTTCCTAAACTAGCTGAAATTAGCTATTTTCGAGTAAAACAACTCGATTTTGAATACTTTTTAGGTGTTTTCGTAACTTTGCAAACACCAATTTCTTTTATCAAGAAACCAATTTCAACTGAACCCTCCGTTAGCGAGAACTATAAACAAATTAGGCCAAATGCTTTAAAACTTGAAATTTGGCTCCAGAAAGAAATATTTACGCATGGTCAGTTGTATGTTGCATGCTCAAGAGTAAGAAATCTTAATAATTCTTCGCTGTTTAAAGTGAAATAATGAAATTAAAAAATAATATGTTTACCATGAAGCCCTATAAAATTAAATTAAATTAAATTAATGAAATTATTAAACCGCGAAGTAGATTTTTGTCAATGTATTTTTACAAACAAATTAGCTTATTCAAATTTCATCGATTGCTTTGCGAAATTTGTAAATCTCGACAAAAGATATTAGCGATAAATTTAACTATACTAAATATTGTGAGGATTTCAAGTGTTATTAAAAACCAGACATGTTCTCTTATTATCTCTTGAAGGCTTTTAATCAGTATATATTAAGTTCTGTCAGTCATCTCTTTGTAAGCAGAGATTAAAGGTAATTAACCTTTAATGTTATCTTTTACATACCATTAGTATGCAGTTATTTACACGTTGGAGTAATGGATAACGGCTTGGATTGAGGAATCGGAGAGCCGAGTTCGAATTCCAGTCGAATCTATTACATTCACTTACGTGCTAATACCCTTGGGAAAGGTGTGAATCCTCTTCTTCTCCCTCCAACTATGGGTAAATAGCAGGACAGACTTGGATGGCAACTGGTCTAGGAGAAGAACAACTCTGAATTCAAAACATGCGGAGCGTCGTTTGGGGACCTTGTGGCACTCCCTTCAAAAATTGTGGATGACCCTGCACAAAGCCTTCACCCCTATAATCAAATCTCATGTGTCGGTTTCGGGCTCTCAGTTTCTAGGAACCCTGACCCTCATACGTCGAATTCGACGGGAGAGTCGATCATTTACACGTTTTATATTCGGATTATTGTCCTCATCTTTGTGGCTGTTTTAACAACGTTTCGGCACGTTTTGCACTCCAGCCTTCCTCAGGTATATATTGATTAAGCTACAGTGAATTCTGAACTTAACACATTATTTAATCACTAAGGGTAGACTGTTCTCGTTTCCACCCTCCAGGAATACCTCTTATTTTTATTTAGTATTGTACAGTGTGCAAGTACACACTGTCGGACCCAGGGATTGAACTCACAAACGTCAACAAATTTACAAACGAATGCTTTTACCCACTAGACTATTGACCCAGTACTAGATAAAAACAAAAACTAGACGATATACCTAGACACGAGAAGTAGAACGAGAACTTTCTAACCCACTGACGAGAGAACACCGATAAACCGTCTATATCTCTGAGATGAGGTATTATGATTACTTATTTCCTTTATTCGGACTGTTATCGTCATCTTCATTGACATATTCCCAACGTTTCGGACTCTATATCTCTGAGATGAGGTATTTTGATTACTTGCATTATTGATATTATTCAGACTTTTATCCTCATCTTCATTGCCATATTCACAACGTTTCGGCCTCTATATCTCTGAGATGAGGTATTATGGTTATTTGCATTGTTTATATTATTCCGACTGTTATCCTCATCTTCATTACCATATTCACAACGTTTCGGCCTCTATATCTCAGAGATGAGGTATTATCATTACTTGCATTATTTACATTATTCGGATTGATATCCTCATCTTCATTGACATAGACGCAACGTTTCTACCGTTGTACGCTACAGCCTTCTTCTTGTGATTGGAATTTCGAACCGAACCCTTTATTTCGTCCACTGGGGTAGATTGTTCTAGTTCCACGTGCTATGCCTCTTCCAGATGACTCGGTTATTTCCCTTTAACTCACTTCTCCAAGTTTTGGTTCACCACTGCTGTGGAATGGTATTGAACTCACAACTCTTTCGGGTCTAGTCACTTGATCTAACCAACGTCTTTATCCACTGGTTCAATCTGATTTTTGTTACTCTTATAATATTTCACTATAAGTGTGTCTTTGATATTTCAATTCACACACACTTACACACACACACACACACACACTTACATACACACATAACACACATACACACTTACACACCCACACACTTACACACACACACACACAATCACACACACACACACACACACACACACACATATATATATATATATATATATATATATTCTTTTAAACATCTTGTGTTGAATGTTAAAGACAACATTGTCCTGCATATTTTCTTTTGAATTTTCTCATATTTTCTAATGAGACTTTTTCTTTGAAAATGATATCGAAATAAATATTGTCCGTACGATAACCTAGTACTTTCCAACATCATTGTTCATCTTCAGGGTCAAAATTTTTTAGTCAAAATTTTTAAAAAGTTTTGACCCTGAAGACGAACAATGATGTTGGAAAGTTCTAGGTTATCGTACGGACAATATTTATTTCGATATCATTTTCAAATAAAAAGTCTCATTAGAAAATATGAGAAAATTCAAAAGAAAATATGCAGGACGATGTTGTCTTTAACATTCAACACAAAATGTTTAAAAGAAAAGTTGCTGCCAAATTACACACACACACACATATATATATATATATATATATATATATATATATATATATATATATATATATATACTTTAAAATTCAGGAGCTCACTTGAATCTGCGACCTTATGATATACTCAGGTTATTTTTATCAAATGACCACCTAACGCTTTTTTATAATATTTTTTATTTTTATTTTTATTTTTATATTTTTTATTATATATTTTTTTTATTTTGGGGGACAAAAATCACCTGAAGATACCATAAGATACCTCCTGATTGTTAAGGTTAAAAGCTCTAAATGTTATTTTTACTTTTTGTTTTTTCACACGTGCATTGAGCTTTTTTTAATACTACTGTTTCCTGGTCTGATTCAACTATGATCATTAACCTTTTATGTATTATATATATATATATATATATATATATATATATATATATATATATATATGTGTGTGTGTGTGTGTGTGTGTGTGTGTGTGTGTGTGTGTGTGTGTGCTTCCAATCCCAATAGACCAGGCATAAATATCCAATTAAAAAACAAACACTGAATGAGTATACTATCTACAGACGGCTCTTCGAAATCTTCAAACACAAAACGCCACTCTCCCCACACACCCAAATTTCAATCTAGTCAGTCGCAATCTTGATACGAAAGGAAACCTGACGTCTGAAATTCTCCAGTCTGACTGCCAATTAAAAACAAAAATAGTGCTATTCAACAAATACTTTTGCACAAGTTGCAATTTTACCTTTTCATTAAAGCCAAAAATCAAAACACATTTGAAATTACAAACGCACTTTTTATTCAACTCAGCTTTTAACTGACTAGTGATTTTACTTCGGCAGATTTCTATTTCAAATACTAAATAAACATTATTCTTACTTTAAATATTGTTATTTATATTATGAAACAAATTTGGGAAATACTAGACAACTACACAATTTGAGTTCGTCCACACGAACATGCATAAATATGCACACACATACTATTTAAATTGTGATTGCATCTTCCTCTAAATCAAACTACCTTTATTTTGCACTACCTCACTCAGAGATTGAACTCAAGCCCGCCAGGTAACTGATAAGCTTAACTAATATTTTTAAATCCATTGTTCTGGAAACGAAACCTATTTAAAATTACTTTTCTTTTTCTTTTTTTTTACAGTGAGATTTGCCCTGTACAAGGCTCGTGAGCCACTCCAGGTAGAGGGTCTCAGAGTAAGAGACAGAGTTTATGCGAATAAGTGTGAAAGATAGATGGTTTACCCGAGACTGAACAAGTTAGGATTGTAGTATTCGGGGAAGCATCCTCTTGGGAGCCGGTTCCACGTTGGTTCGCAAGGAGAAACTGCTCGAGAGAAACTTAATTCTCATCATTGAAATAAGGAAGGTAATGAAGTTGGTTCGCTACAATGCGCGTGACATGGTGGGTCCTAACCGTGAAGGTACTAAGGGTACTTGGGGTACTAAGGAATGTAGTTCGTCTGAGCACTTTCTATGTAAGTAGCGATAGAACAGTGCGAGGCTTGCTACCTCTTGTCTGTGTGAGAGAGGGATTTCAGGTTGGAAAAATAATCTGTCACCCACAAGGACTCAGAGACGTCTATCGAGACTGGGCAGTACTCATTTCAGGCCTGATCTGGTTCTTGTAAAAGCAGAGGTCAGCATGAGGAGTCAGGTAATTACTGAAGCGGTACAGGGAACGACCATTTTTCCTGCACCTTTTGACAATTTCTGTTTTAGGATTTTCATTTATGGTTGCCTTTAAAATTGTTTAACTAAGTGTATTTGTTATGACCTTTACGAGGAAAAAAATGGTGCTTTTTTCTTCCCAATGGCGTCAGATATTTTTAAACATTAAAAGCGAATAACAGAATTAATTTAGTGCAAAAAAAAAAAAAATCTTTATGAAGTCTGACCGTGTAAAATCGTGCCACACCCACCATCTCTCTCCTAAAGCTCTTTGGCAGCCCAAGTGGCACGCATCAGTTTTTGGCAGAAAGCAAGAATAGTGAACAGTGCCAAGATATCCATTTAAAGAACACAAGAAAGCACCTGAAGAATCAGACTTCAATTGTTTAAATTTTCACTGAAGAAGAGGAATAAGAAATATTTTTTTTTATTTGAAGTCTGAGATTAGGTAGGAATTTTAGATTTCTTCATATATGAAGAAAATTCTTGATACAAATTGTTCTAAACATTAATCAATATATTTCCTCTTTCCATATTAGTTTCTACCTTCTTTCGACACACTCACTTTAAATATTGGCTAGAGAGAGAGAGAGAGAGTCAACTAAAGAGGATGATATTTACTAAATTTATCTAAGACTGGCACAAGGCCAAAGAGAAATTAATTTTGTCAAAATTAAATCCGTACCTTGACACATTGCTGAATATCGATCACATTTTAATTCTAATGTTCCATCTAAGATTTTAATATTTACCTACGAATGAAGTGCCTTGACAAGGAAGATTAAAAGTGGCCGACAGTATTCGGGTTCATAGACATTGTGAACTCCACGGTCCTTTCATTAGTTGCGTAGTATGTGCTTCAGCAGGGCTGCATACGGTTTTGAATTCAGAATTGTCCTTCTCCTAGACTAGTTGCCAACCAAGACTGAATTTTTGGAGATTAAAGTTGTCTGGAAAGCATGTAACCGAAGGGAAGTCCTACAAGGGAGAAGTACGCGAAAAGAAACTGTTTGCATAGAACTTACGGTTACATCTAGCCAACTCAACTGTAAATTGATGAGATCTCGACGCCAGTCTAGTACTGCACTTAAATTTTAAAAAATTCAAGCGAAGCGCTCATCCAAACAATTATCATGAAAGCATTTATAGAAAAGGCAAAGAGAGGCAACCTAACGGCGGCAGGAAAATGACTGAAACCGAGTCGCCAGATCGGGACTAATAATATTGCTGATTCTTCTTTGGATTTTATCAAGGAGTTCAAGGTAAATAACAGGGGCACGAACTGTGGCAGCAATATTCTAAGCATGGACGAATGGTTGACTTATAGATATATAAGATAGATTCTGGAGAGAAAAATTGTCTAGCACCACACAGTGAACCAAGAGTCAGTTCTACTATTTAACTCATAGCTGGGGGTTAGAGGTGGGGGTTCATACATTTCCCAACCGTATTCGAGGGCAGACTGGTACCAAACTGTATTGGTTCATCCTTTCCTTTGGACTCTACTAGTAAGGCCGAGAGGGGGAACTAGACGTCTGGGCAGCCCTAGTTCTCCATACATCCCGCCCAGGCTCGTAGCGCACTGGGGAGGACACTCCAGCGAGCGCTACTCCATCGTCTCCCGAAACGGACGAATGCCGACGACGACGACGATTCACGAGCAAAAGAATGTAACGAATTCGACTGGAATTCGAACTCAGCTCTCCAAGTTCTTATTCTAAGACGCTAGGATTTTAAATGTTGATTTTCAAACAAGGAAAGATCTCCTCGCTTAGACCGTTATCCCCACGGGATACGCGGTTGAATCATTAATTCCGTATATTAATACAAGAAGGATATTTATTTGACACAAATATTAATTTTTTTCCAATATATCTCCTTATAGTTCTACTATTTAACTCAGCTGCACATCCAACTTGTTCTCGACTACCCCTGGAGCCGGAAACATCGTCCTGGGTTTGACGATAATAAAACATCCGGCAGCCTGGCCTCTGATGGGAAGGTTTTGGAGCACGGAACCACCTCTTTATTGCCGTTGTTCCCAGGTCCATCCTGACTCGGGGTGGTAGCACCCGTTAGGGTCCCAGCTATGGGCAAATAGTAAACACCCAAACAAGGGGTCAAAACATGAAAATATGAAATAAATTAGCAAATATTACTAGCGATATATTTTCGTAGTAATAAAAAAAATCACCAGCAATACTTTTTGGGGTTGGGGAATAAAAAATTACCAAAGCTCGTAAGAAAAGAAAATTTCAGCATTAAATGACCCATAAGGATATTGATATGTCATTAAACAATCAAGCCAGAAAACAAAATTAAATTAAGCTTTATTTACATTATCAAGGGCCGAAACGTTGTAATAAATATGGCGACAAAGATGAGGACAATAGTCCGAATAATGTAAATAGTGTACATAATACCTCATCTCAGAAATATAGACAGATACTGAAAGGCCGAAACGTTGTAATAAATATGGCGACAAAGATGAGGACAATAGTCCGAATAATGTAAATAGTGTACATAATACCTCATCTCAGAAATATATACAGATACTGAAAGACCGAAACGTTGTAATAAATATGATGACAAAGATGAGGACAATAGTCCAAATAATGTAAATAGTGTACATAATACCACATCTCAAAAATATAGACAGATACCAAAATTAAGCTCATACAAAGACAGAATATAGTGCCGTACAATTATATTAAGAGTGTTAAAATCACAGGCATATCCTGATGTTTTCAGCAAAGATCGCTCAACACCTTTATCTTTTGTCACCAATCTTTCAATAATTCTGCCTTTGGGCACAATATTTATGCGAAACATCTGAGCGAGTGACTGGAGATCCACTACTCGGGCAATACTTCCCCATTATACAAAAAGTGTTAAAATCAAAGGTATTGCTTATTTTTGTAGGAAACATCGAGATTACCTGGTATCATTTTGCACCTGTCCTAAAAAATGGTGTTCTAGTTTTCCAATTAAACACAGCGTCCGTTTCTTTACAGGAAATGCAAACCTATAAATAATTCTAACCTGCAGACAGTTGATCCAATGTTTAGACACCAGCTCCGCATAGCAATTGGAGGAGTAAAGTTTAAGGCGGATTCTGATTTCTGCTGAAAGAACTGAGCTATTTTTATTTATATTTTTTTCATCAATTCGCCCCAAGCATGTCAACAAATACGTCAAAGACGCAAGATCCTACTATGAGTGAAAGGACCCACCATTCCACGCACATTGTAACAAATCACCCCCATTCCGTTCCTATTTCTTTGGCGAGATGTAAGTTCCATTCGAGCATCTTCCCATGAATGGTTGTTCTGTGGAATCCCAAGAAGAAGCTTCCTCGATCATTACAATCTTATCTTCCCCACATACAGTGCTGTTCGATAAAAGTGACTCACCTGATTTTTTTACTAAATGTTCTCTTCTCTGATGAAACGTAAGTTGAGCTAAATTCCAAGGATAAGCGATCTAAAATCCGAAGAAGAAGCTTTGAAAGCTTTTTGAATTAAGCAGTAAGTACTGTCAAGCATCCGTTCAGTATAATGTTCTGGGGATGATTTTCTTTTCATGGAACTGGTTTCTTAAAACCTATTGAAAAGACCCTCAGGAGCGAGTAGTACAAGAGAATTTTAGTCTTGTCTGCTCCCTTCTGCTGAAAGGGTGCAAATCGACCCCACCAAGTTCATTTTTATGCAGGATAATGCTCCCTGTCACAAATCAAAATTGATGAAGGAATACTTTGATGAGAAGCAGGTGAGAGTTATGACATGGCCGCCCCAATCTCCTGACCTCAACCCCATAGAAAACTTATGGAGCATTATAAAGTACAGGCTCTCGAGAAAGCAGTTAAGCAACAAAGAAGATTTGATTGTGAATTTCATATCTGAATGGAATTCAATGCTTGGAGATGAGATTTGCCATAACCTAATCAAGTCAATGCCAAAAAGGGTTGAAAAGGTTATTCAAAATAAAGACGGACCCATAGATTATTAAATATTTCGAACTATATTACCTATTATAAATAAATTATACCTCTATTATTCTTTATTTAAAGCTGTTCGGTTATGTTTCTATTAATTACTAGTTGCAGGAAATAAGTGAGTCACATTTTTGCACAGAGTTTTTCCCTAAATCTCATTTATATCCAAAATTATAATTATCAATAGAATACCTTAGGGTGAGTAAACTTTTTTACTAGGTGGTCAGGAAGGGGTCTTTATATTAGTAAGATTAAAAATTAGTTTGACCCCAAAAACAAAAGGCGGAAAATTTTTTTAAGTCAAAAATATCAGGCTAGTCAATTTTATCTAGCAGCACTGTCTACGCATAAAGTGTGTCTGTTACTCTATAACCCTCTACCATTGGACAGGGTGAACATCATTGTAACAAAAATATTATCTATTTTATTTATGGCGCATCGGGGCCGTGTAATGGTTAATGAGCTAGTATGTTTGATTATTACTGTCCTGTAATAAGTTCAATCCTCACTAAGTGTCCAATACTTTACCAATTTCAGTAATTATTTTGAGGCCGTCTTGGGATCGACGGATGGTTTGTGTGATAATCTGGTCAATGGAGGTTAATAATATCATTTCACTTTGGGTTGAATCAGATAATGGGTGCACTATGGAAAAAAAAGCTTTATTCTCACTATTTATATTATTCAGACTATTTTCCTCATCTTTGTCGCCATATTTATTACACTTATTTGTACGCTCCGGCTTTCTTCAGGTGGTTGAAATCTCGAACTAAACCCTTTATTTCGCTCACTGGGGTAGACTGTTCTAGTTCCACGTGCCATGTTTTAATTCCCATCTCCAAGTTCTCCACAGCCTTAACCGGGTATTGAACTCACACCCTTTGGGTGATTCTGTCACTGGATCTAACGCCTTTATCCACTGTGCCATGTGTCCTTGAGGACATCTCTGTATGAATTTCTGGGTATTATAAACCTAATGTTTTCAGCCATCATTTTTTAGTTGTGCTCATATTGCATTTCTTGCTGTTATCATTTCATATTTTTAACAGAGCTCATATTGCAATTATCGCTTTTCTATGGCACTCCTTATTACTAATAATTATTAGGCATGGCACGTGGAACTAGAACAGTCTACCAAGCGAGCGAAATAAAGGGTTCAGTTCGACATTCCAACTACCTGAAGAAGGCCGGAGCGTACAACGGCCGAAACGTTGTAATAGATATGGCAACAAAGATGAGGACAATAGTCTGAATAATGTAAATAGTGTACATAATACCTCATCTCAGAAATATAGACAGATACTGAAGAAGGCCGGAGCGTACAACGCCCGAAAAGTTGTAATAAATATGGCGACAAAGATGAGGACAATAGTCCGAATAATGTAAACAGTGTTCATAATACCTCATCTCAGAATATAGACAGATACTGACGAAGGCCGGAGCGTATAACGGCCGAAACGTTGTAATAAATATGGAAACAAAGATGAGGACAATAGTCCGAATAATCTACATAGTGTACATAATAGCTCATCTTAGAAATATAGACAGACAGCTTTATTCTCCTATTTTAAGTTCCCCCATTATTGGCATTTAATATCCATGACATAATAACACCTTATTTCGTGGATGGAATAACTGAAAGAAAAGGAATGACAAACATGCTTTGTTGTCAATGTGGGAATTATACCGCTAAGTCGTATACAAAATAATATATATATATATTTACAAGAGTCCGTCTCAGAGAAAATATGGCACATACTTACACAACAAGCTCAGTCAAAAGGAAACGAAAAGACAGGTACTTACATATAATATGGGTATTCTTCAGTGTTTCTGGAGATTCTTCAGTGTTTCTGGAGAAGTCATATTTAGGATTCCACATTCCAGCGGGCCAGATTTATGTACTATGTGGCTAGCGAGGACATGTTCCGCAAACAGGGTACAGGGAATCCTTGGTTTTTCCAAAATTGAGAACTGCGAGCCGGATATATTTTCTATATCTGGTGAAGATAAATATTCCATAGGAAAATGTCACCATAGACTAGTAAGCTGCACCATGTGGCTGAGAGGGGCCGCAGATTTAGCCTCAGCCCGGACCTGAACTAAAAAAAAAACAAAAAAAACTGTTCGGTTTGATGGAACAGTGACTGACTGCCACTTTCGTTACTAAGCCGCGGTCACGTAATCCAAGTGACTTCATCACGACACAAGGGCGATAATCGCCTTTTTATCTCAACATGGTTGATTATATAGAGTGGTCGCTTCCATTCTACCGGCCAGTAAATGTTGTTAATACTATTTATTATAATCAGAGGATTTACTTAAATATTTGTATCTATAAAAAGAAGGTATAATCATAAAAAATGTCTTAAATAATTGTCGGACTTTGTCCATTTCATAATGTGTGACTTCCTTTGTTTACATTTGGATACGCATTGAACAGATATGAATGAATGAGAGAAAATCATGGAGAATTGTTGTTTAAAAACAGTAAAATCGACTTTGCTAACCGAAACGCTCCTCTGTGGCATAATCGTTTAAGGCACGTCAGGCTATATGACGGTTCCGTATAGGATACAGGTTCGATTCCTGTCGGAGGACGAATATTTTCTATGAAAATTTCTCGGACATTCAGGCTGGTAAATGTTGTTTAATACTGTTTATTATAAACTTAAATTTACTTAAATATTTGTATCTCTAAAAAAAATGTATAAACATAAAAAAATGTCTTAATTAATTGTCGGACTTTGTCCATTTCATAATGTATATATATGTATATAAAAGGCGCTTCAATAACTTGGACTAATTTTAAAATTGAATTAAGTTTAAGCGTCTAATTTTTTTCTTCTTTTCCCGTCAGATCAAACAACGTGTTAAAGTTTCAAGACTGTAATTGGAAAAATTGTTCGTAAATTCAAACAAACTCGGTCGGTGGCAAATGTGAAAAGACCATTGCGTGCTCGGTTACACCGCTCAACTGAAAAGATTGCGGTGCACGAGAATGTGGCCGGAAATCCAGACCTGTCTAGTCGTCATCGCGCGCAGGAATTGAACCTCTTCACAACATTACATCGTTTCCAGCTGCACTCTCGGTTGGTCGATTATGCTGGCCAAAAAAATCGAAATGCATTTCTGTTTGAGCGTCCATTTTCGTAATAGGCTTCGATAACTTTAACGCGTTGTTTGATTGTTAATCTTTCCGTGGTTTAAATTGGCAAAGACTTAAGTTGTTAAATCTGAAAGAAAAAGAAAAAAATCATTAGATGCTTAAATTTCAGCTTTATTGAAGACGACTGACTGCGCATTGCGATTAAGCTTTTCATTATTTTTTTTCTTGCATTGGTATCTACGCTGATGACACAAGCATTTACTCCTGTCTCGATAATAAGTCTGATCCGTCCGAGAAGGTTAAGATGGCAGTCGATGTCCAAAACGACCTCAAGTCCTCTGTTAGCTGGAGCAAAAGATGGCTTGCTAATTTTAAGGCCTCCAAAAGTAAAGTTCTCTCCATCAATCATCTGGGAGACCCCTCACTGTCTTCAGTCATCATGGCTGATGCTAACCTCCATGGAAGTGACTTGTTGCGCCTTCTCGCGCTATCGTTCTCAGCAGACATGAAGTGGAGAGACTATATTGAATCCATTATTAGGTCAGCTGCTAAGAAAAATGGTTCATTGTGGTGCAAGAGCAATTTTCTCTCCAGAATCTATCTTACATATCTATAAGGCTATCATTCGTCCATTCTTAGAATATTGCTGCTACAATTGGGGTTCTTGCTATTAAGGTAAATAGCAAAGAAGAATCAGCAATATTATCGGTCATGAGCTGGCGTCTTGGTTTCAGTCATTTTCCTGCCGCTGTTAGGTTGCCTCTCTTTGCCTTTTCTATAAATACTTTCATGAAACTTGTTTGGATGAGCTCTTTGCTAGGCTTTTTTAATTCAAGCGCAGTACTAGACTGGCGTCGAGATCTCATCATCATTAACTGAATATGTAGATATTTGTTAAATGTATACATATAGGAATGGGAATGTTATTAATTTCCGAACACGGTCAGCACGTTATGGCCGTGTTCATAATTAATATTATTAGGAATTAGCTTCTTTTTTATTTTTTAAATCTTTTATTATTTTAATTGATTTTTTTGTTTTTTGTTTTTTCCTTAAGAATAAGTCTGTTACGTTCGTATATTCCACAAGTAATATGCAGACAGTTTTTACACAGTCTATCTCGAGAAAAAATTCTTGTACGAATGGAAGAAAAAATTAATACAACGCTTAATCACAGTGCCTTGTCAGTCTTCTTCAATGAAACTTGTATAATTGCTGCCCAAATACAGAATAATATATATATATATATATATATATATATATATATATATATATATATATATATATATATATATATATATATGCTCATTTATTCGAAAATTATAACATAAAATGTTATAAAATCACTACAAAAATAACCATTTTGTTCCAACACTTCTGGTGTCGTCTCAAGTGATGGTGTTGAATGTAGCTACATTCGACACCATCACTTGAGACGACACCAGAAGTGTTGGAACAAAATGGCTATTTTTGTAGTGATTTTATAACATTTTTATGTTATAATTTTCGAATAAATAATTATATTTGCTCTACTCTGTATTGAGCACTCTTTTAAGAATAGTATTTGTTGCTTATTGGAATTTATTTTATATACACACACACACACACACATATATATATATATATATATATAAGTGCATGTACGTGTGTGTGTGTTTGTGTGTGTGTGTGTGTGTGTGTAACATTATGTATGACATATTTGCATATTTTAATCCTGTTTGTAAAATCTTTTCACGCACAATTCATTTTAGGAATTAAGTATTTTAGTTATCTTAGTCATTCTTTACATGTTATTAAGATATTACTATATCACGCATATACTAATGCTTAATATAGTCCTTGGAGAGTGGAGACAATGGTATACTTTCTTTGTAGTGTACTTGGAAAGTACACTATAACGGAAATATTATCACACTGGTGTAGTCTTTACTTCTATAAAGAAACATCGCAAAATATATATTGTGTTTCATGCATGATCAAATTCAGGAATATTTATGTTGTCTATCCGCGTATCGAGAAATGCCGCATTATTGACCTTCTCATTTGTGGCAAAATGCAGGATTATTGGCTGTGTATGAAGAAATAGCGAACGATTGATATTTCCGAATAGCTGTATTCGTGATGTTATTATCAGCTTGTATTTCTATTTCTATTCAAACGTATATATAACTGGTCGGTTTTAATAGCGAAAGTAAAATTGCTGATTGTAAGAAGCAAAGTCCTTATCTAATGAGCCATCGTATTACATCTGCACTTGTTTGGAAATTCTCGAAGCAGACACTATGATTAGCATTTGGCGCGTTCGTTGATGAATTCAAAATGGCGTCGAATGTGAAGTGAAAAATGGAGAGACGATAGCCTGTTATCTTTTCACTTGAAACAAAACGCACTTCAAAACCTTCGAGAATGAAGGAAATTTGTCACCACTATACCGATAACAAGCTGCAGAAAGGATTTAATATCCTGAAAATGCTAGAGAATCTACAAAAAAAACATAGCTTTGTTGTTAGAATCTATATTCAAATTTTAGAGTTTATCGATAAGACGACGCCGTCAATGTCAAGAAGATTTTATGAACTGAAGGAAAAAAGCAAAAAGTTGTGCATAATATTAGAAGAAAGATAGATTTTCGACGGGAAGAGTTGATCAAATGAACATTCACCTGCGAAATCTAATCACGAGGAATTGAGGAGTGTGGAACTATTTCTTAATTGCTGGTGTTCCCAGGTCAAACCTGACCGGGTGGTAGCACCTGATAGGGTCTCAGCTATGGGTAGTTAACCACCAAACTGGGGTCAAAACACTATGAAAGTGTAAAAATAGGTTTTAATACCAGAAATACTTTGTAAAAAAGTTATTACCAGCAATAAGGTTTTGAAGAAAAAAAATTACCAGAGATAGATTTTTTATAAATAAATAAATTTTTTACCAGAAATACATTTGAAAATACATTTTACAAGCAATAAAAATGTTGTCGGCATTAAATAACCCATTGAGGTTCATATGCTATAAAAAAACAAAAAAATTGCGAAAGCATAAAACAATATTGCCTTGTGCCAAACACAGCTTAGCTGATAAGTACGACAAGCAGAATACACCCTTTTACAAATTAATTGAAACCAAACGAATAATTCCGTTATTATTTACTTTTTTCCTTATTTTTCCAATTTAACATGCCCCAGTGCACATGTTAGTACTTCGTATGTCCATTCCACGAAGTTGTTCTTTGCAGATTCACCACAGATTCTCGATTGGATTAAAATCAGGAGAGTTTCCGGGCCAATCTATAGTACTTTGATTTGCTAACTGGTAAGGTTTGCTAGTATGTTCGTGCTGCGTTACAATTACTTGGAGTAATGTCCATCGCAGACGATGGCCGTAGGACAACTAATCGACAATTGAGACAATAGTGTTTGGGCGTGATAAAAATTTGATTCAATCACGGATGTCGCAATATTTATCAAGTCCAAAGAAATTTCATCATACGCCCCGAAAATAGATTCATATTACTACACACCACTGCAAATGACCTTATCTCAGGAAAAATAGAAATCGATTACACCCGATCACTGCAGTGGATCTAAAACTGACCGTATGGTGAAAGAAAGGAAACTAAAGAGGTTGTTTCAGTTAATTTGCACAAGGGTGTATATTTAAAACGGTTTCCGATACTCGTTACAATCAAAGAAAACATTAGTACCGCGTAAACTTGTTATTCATACGATACGAGAAAATATGCGACTATGTATTATTATTATTATTATTATTATTATTATTATTATTATTATTATTATTATAAAACTTAAAAGTTATTTTAAATAAATATAAATCATCTTATGTGGTTATTTCTATTTACGTTTTCGTTTCAGGTGTTTCATTAAGACGGATTATATATAAGGGTGTTTCATTAAGACGGATCAAAGCCAGCAGTAAATAAATCAGTGTTATTGGTGAAAATTTATTTATTTCTCTATTGGATCATGTAATTTTAGTCTTGGTAATTATATGTTAAAAATAATGTCGCCGAAATATCCGCCAAATCTGAAAGAAAAAAGTCATTAGATGCTTAAAGTTAATTCACATTAAAATCGGTCCAAGTTATTGGAACACCCTTTATAATATAATATAATATAATAATATAATGATATAATATAATTAATATAATAATATAATGAATTAATATAATTAATATAATTTATAATATAAATATATAAATTATATATATATATCATTTATATATAAATTATATATATATATATATATATATATATATATATATCAATTTTATAAAATAAATATATAAGTATATAAATATATAATCTAATATAAATTAATATAATTAATACAATATAATTATATTAATATAATTATGTTATATAATAATTATATTATATAATAATTATGGTTTGGTTTGGTTAGGTTTGTTTTACGGCATATCAACCTCAATGGATTAATGCCGACAAAATGTTTCTCTGGTCTTATCTGGATCTTATAAAGATAGTGTGTAGCACGAGGAGACACTTACTGGAGCGTTACAATGATCCGACCCTTTACCAGCATCTACCACACTAGATCGGATATATGAGTTCCACTTGAGGCCTAAGGAGAGCTTGAGTCCCAAGAGACATTCAAGGCAATGAGCCATCATGAGATAAGACGCAGTTATCGTGATAGGTAAAAGTTCGATGGTGGTACGTTAACAGTTTTGCGGGGGACCATATTGATTTTCACATTCACATTGAGTCACTGAGGCTTCTGAAAATCAACCGGATAATAAAGGGTGTTTCATTAAGACGGATTATATATAAGGGTGTTTCATTAAGACGGATTATATATAAGGGTGTTTCATTAAGACGGATCAAAGTCAGCTGTAAGTAAATCAGTGTTATTGGTGAAAATTTATTTATTTCTCTATTAGATCATGTTATTTAAGTCATGGCAATTATGTGTGAAAAATAATATCGGCCAAATATCCGTGAAATCTTCGACGGCACACCTCCAATCGATGGTAAACATTTTTGATGACGTCATGCATAATTGCACCAATATGCCTTATTATCTCATCCTTCAGCTGTTGAATTGTTGTTGGCTTGTTGACATAGACCTTACTTTTGAGATGATCCCAAAGGAAGAAATCTAAAGGCGTCAAGTCGCACGACCGTGGTGGCCAATTGACTTCACTGTTTCGAGAGATGATGCGACCGGGGAACTTCTCATTGCATTTCTTTTGGAACGTCCGTTTTCGTAATAGGCTTCGATAACTTTAACACGTTGTTTGATTGTTACTCTTTCCGTGGTTGAAATTGCTAAAGACTTATGTGGTTAAATCTGAAAGAAAAAGAAAAAAATCATTAGACGCTTAAATTTAATTCACATTTAAAATCGCTCCGAAATTAGAACACCCATTATAAATATTGCCAGGGATATTAAGAAAGAGATAACCTCAAACGAGAAGCAAGATGTAAAGTTACTGAGTGTGAGGAACACATGATTGAAAAATGGAAAATAGTTTAAGAAGATGACAGAATAAAAAAAAAATAGAAATCACAAAAACCGACAAGAAAAAAAGGTGGTTTAAAATTTTTACAAAAAGGAATTTGACAAAATTTAAAAGCGTAGCAAGATAATGAACTGACCAGCGAGAAAATATTTGAAGACGTTAATATTTCTTATGAAAATGTCGAAAGAATATGCAGTATTTTATGAATATTGACTAAAGACATGAAAGCAAACAGATTATTATATTTGTATAAGCAGCAGGAAGTAGAACACGTGAGGGAAGGAGTCCATAAAAACTGATTTCTTAACAACAATTTTTTTTATTAATGAATCTAGAGCTACATTGGATGGCCAGAAAATAGTCAACCTCAGAAAACTTAAAAGAAAAAAAAGAATTTTAAGCAGTAATATTTAGAAATATTAGTTCCCCAAAATGCTAATGCTGGTTGAAGATAAGTACAGAGAATTACTTTATATTCTTGGATATAGCATTTTTGAGTGTTACAAGACAAAAATGAGAACATTTAATCTAAAGAATATTTTTATGCCATGCTTAATTAATTTTGATTTTTTATCCCATCCTTAATTAATTTTGATCATTTTTCCCTAAACGAGTTGATAATGCTGCTAAGTTTCAAGGGCTTACTGGAAGTGAAAGAGAACAAAAGGTCTTTAGCATCAAGAAATGATAATAAAGAAACAGCATTTAAAAAGAACACAGATGGCATTTGGCAGTTACATTTAAAGTAGGTAGGTTCATGAGATTCATAAAAAATAGCATAGCATGAATAAAAAAAGGCCTTAAACTTGATGAAAATAATATTTTATCCTCTAGATGTTTATGTTATTATCAAGAGGAAAGATCAAAATATGTTTTTATCGCTTTTTTACATTTTTTAATAATTTCTAGCAGGTCCAAAATGTTCGTTAAAAAACATGTATTTTTTTGAATCAGCAAAATTGACAGAAAATCGATCGTCAGTCATTTTTTTTTAACTTTCGTTTACAAAAGTGAAAGTCTCCGTTTAAAATTCTTAAAAAAATCAATTATGATTTTTTTTTAAATTAATTTAAGAAAATTAGGAATTATAAAGATTATTTAATATATTTCGAAACAAATAATTCTTACTTTCTGCGCTGAAAAAAAGTACTTTAAAATGAAAGAAAACCGGTCTTGACAGCGGTGTTGATTGACAAGTGACATGAGAGAATGAGGATGTGCTTACTCTTTGTACGTGGTATGGCGTATCTGAGATGTAAAGGTCTGAACTGGTAGAACTAGAGAATGTAGCAATTTTTATTTTTTTAATCCTTAAGGGTGGCATAAACAGAGAAGAAAATAAAAGGACAGTATTCGAAAAGACACATTATGACGATTGACGTGGCATTTAAACTTTTGAAGATTGTAATTAACAGTAACGCAAAAAGTCGGAGTTCCACATGAGAGAAGTACGAGAGAAGAAACTATAAGCTTAGGAATTATCGTTGCAACTAGCAAATTATGAAACATAACTGCCAATCTAGTACTGCGTTTAAATTCGTTTGGTCAGGGTACAACCAAAGAAAGTAATATTTATTCTGTTTTAATACACAAATGTGGCACAAGGCCAACAGGTTGGATGGGCGATCTCATCTTAAACTTAGCTAGCCACGATTATTGGCCCAAACATACCACAGTTTTCCTTACACCAAAACAACACATTCTTACTTACTATTCTTACTACAATCACCATAATACCTCAAAGTCTCTGTCACAACTTGGAACGTACATCAGAACAATTACTTCGACAATATGGAAGAGAAGCTATGTAACGGCGGTGAGAAAGTGACTGAAGCCAAGGGGTTGTGGACTGGAAAATATTTCATCACCCACAAATCCGGGTAAACCATTCCGAACTCAAAAATGAAGGCATTACTAATCTGACTCTTATAAAGATAGAGCATGGTAGGAGGAATCCGGTACTGTTCAAGGAACTGATCCTTTTCCCAGCATCTTTAGCAATAGATCGTGTATATGAATTCAAACTCGGGAGTGAGCCTCATTGAGGGTGCAATATTTCATAGTTATTGGAGAAAATCCAGAGTCTGCTCGCTGGTGATAAAACAGCAGCAGGTTGTTTTTGGAGGTATTTAATGTTATAAGCGATTTTCCCCTCATTGACTTAGGTTAGAGCAGAGGTCAGCTGTCAGTCTCCAATCATCTACATTTTTAGAGATGCACCCATAAATCCTGTTTTTGTCTGCATATCCATTTAGCAATGAACTGAAAATGCTCTTGGACAGATCGTTAATATTAAGTGGGGAAATAGGGGAGAGAAAATTGTCTTGATCTCGCAAAAGACTGGACATTAACATCGAACTTCATGGACCTACCTGAAGGAATTGATAACTGAAAAATGAAAGTTGTTTAGCAACTCCTTATGCCGTACCTTCTCAAAGGTCTTTGAGATATCTAAGGCAATCGTTCTTCTGATTAATTTATTTTCTAGCGCTTTACCGATCTTATGTGTAATGTCAATTACGACATCAGCAGTGGACACATAAGAGAAAAATTCATACTGCTTGTCGCTCAGGAGTTTGTTCCTGTTAAGGTGATCAACCACCTTCTTGTTGATAATAAACTCATGGAACTTGCTGATGGCACTAAGGGTGTTGATAAGGCTATATTGTGAGCGAACAACCTCATTTTTGAAAACAGGGCATACAGTTGACACATTCCATTCGGAAAATGAGAAACATTTCTCCTTCAGTGCCGAAAGTGCCCTGCTGTGGCAAACAGAAAAGGTCTTCTTCTACCCTACAGCTTGACAATGCAAAGGCAAAATCCGCAAAAGGAAACACAAGAAATAAGATTATTAATATGGGAGGTACTTCTACATTCTTCATGCTCACTCGATTTAGCACCGACAGATACAACGGATTCCTAAGGGCAAGAATATTAAGAAACAAGCGAGTTGGAAGAAAAGTTACTTAAAATTTGAATTGAAAGTTAGTAGATATAAACTTCGAAATGACATGAGATGTGCATTTCTTAAGTAGTGTAAATGTTTTTTTTTATTGCAGTGTCCCCTTGTAACTTAATGTTAAAACACACTTAGACGGTTAGAGGTTATCTCAGGTAAAAAGGAAATACAGGTTCTCTTTATGCACGTTATTCACAACCGACGACAGGACTCAGGGCTTTCTGTAGAGATGCGCTGATTAATGGGCCTTACACATTTTACTGGTCATAAGGCCTTTACAGATTGGTTTGAATTCAGATTTACTTTTTTCCTAGACAGATTTTGGTTAGAAAATGGAAGACAGTCTGTCTTACTAATTAACCCATAGCTAGTGGGGATTAATGCATTTTCCAAGACGATGAATAGGAAGTGAATGCAACAGACTGAGCAATATAAAGAAAAAGATAACAAACATAGATAGATAGATAGATAGATAGATAGATAGATAGATAGATAGATAGATAGATTGATTGATTATTTAACCAGCATATCGACCTTCGTAGATAGATAGATAGATAGATAGATAGATAGATAGATAGATAGATAGATAGAAAGAAAGAAAGAAAGAAAGAAACAGACTTAGATAGATAGATAGATAGATAGATAGATAGATAGATAGATAGATAGATAGATAGATATGAACAGACTGAAATAAGTTCAGGAAAAGAGACTGGAATAGATAGATAGATAGATAGATAGATAGATAGATAGATAGATAGATAGATAGATAGATAGAAACAGATTTAGATAGATAGATAGATAGATAGATAGATAGATAGATAGATAGATAGATAGTTAGATAGATAGATAGAAAGAAAGAAAGAAAGAAAGAAAGAAAGAAAGAAAGAAAGAAAGAAAGAAACAGACTTAGATAGATAGATAGATAGATAGATAGATAGATAGATAGATAGATAGATAGATAGATAGATATGAACAGACTGAAATAAGTTCAGGAAAAGAGACTGGAATAGATAGATAGATAGATAGATAGATAGATAGATAGATAGATAGAGAGATAGATAGATAGATAGAAACAGATTTAGATAGATAGATAGATAGATAGATAGATAGATAGATAGATAGATAGATAGATAGATATGAACAGACTGGAATAAGTTCATGAAAAGAGACTGGAATAGATAGATAGATAGATAGATAGATAGATAGATAGATAGATAGATAGATAGAAAGAAAGAAAGAAAGAAAGAAAGAAAGAAAGATACTTAGATAGATAGATAGATAGATAGATAGATAGATAGATAGATAGATAGATAGATTCGATTCGATTCGATTAGATTTGGCTTTAATAAACTCTAATATTTGTAATCCTTTTATTTTGACTCCATATATTAGGTTCCCAAATCCTAAATTAATAAATTCCTCACCCCCAACAATCGAAGCTGCATCTGAATTGTGCAGCATGGATAACGATACATTTAGGCAATACAGAATTCCCATGAGCCTCACCCAACTGTGACATCACAATATAATTTAACAGCCATACTGAGTTACATTATTGCGGATCTTGAAAATAACCAGATGTTTGCCTGAAAGCGCTCGATCCCAAACATTCGGAAACTACCTACACTCATGGAATGAGAATCTATACTTGGAAGAACAAAACCAAAAATTTACAAGGAGAAAAGGAAAGGAACAAGAAAGAAAAAGGGAAAAGAAAGGAAAATGGAAAGTAAGTGGAGAGGGAAAATAATGAAATAAAACGAAAGAGAAAGAGAAGTGAAATAAAGAAAAAGGGAAAAAAGAAGAAAGACGGAAGAAGAGAGAAAAAGGAAAGGAAAAAGTGAGAGGAAATAAAGAGGAAAGAAGTAAAAAAAGAAAGAAAAGAAACTTCCGAAAATTAAATAAAATGGGAAAAAATAAATAAAAAGGTAAAGGAAGAAAAGAATAAAACGCAAAAAAAAAAGAAAATTAAGGAAAAAGGATAAATTGCAAAAAGAAAAGGAAGGAAAAAGGGAAAGAAATATAAAGACAAAAAGAAAGAGAAAAAGGAAGCAAAAAAAAAGAAAATGAAAAAAAGAGAGAAAGAAAGCGAAGAAACTGAAAATGAAAGAAAATAGAAAGCGAAAAAGAAAGAAATTGAAAGAAAAATAAATAATGGAGAAGCGAATAAAGCAAGGAGAAATCGCAACAGAAAGAAAATAAAAGGAAGAGAAAAAAAGGAGAAACCGAAAGAAAAAAGAAATGAATGAAAAAATAAGAAAAAAGAAATAAGAACACAGAAATAAAGAGCAAAGGAAAATGAATGAAAGCAAGAAGAAAGAGAAAAGGAAATAAAAAGAAAGAGAAAATGAATGAAAGATAGAAGAAAGAGAAAAGGAACTAAAAAGAAAATGAATGAAAGAAAGAGGCAGCAGAAAAGTATTAAAAAAGAAAGAGAAAAAGAATTTAAAAAAGAAGAAAACGAAAAAGTATTAAAAGGAAAGGGAAAATGAATGAAAGAAAAAAGAAAGAGAAATGAAAATAAAAAGTAAGAGAAAATAAATGAAAGAAAGAAGAAAGAGAAATGTATTAAAAATGAAAGAGAAAAAGAATGAAAGAAAGAGAAAAGGAAATAAAAAGAAAGAGAAAATGAATAAAAGAAAGAAGGAAGAGAAAAGTATTAAAAAGAAAGAGAAAAAGAATGAAAGAAAGAAGAAAGAGAAAAAACGGAAAGAGAGAATGAACGAAAGAAAGAAAAAAGAAAAGAAAAGAAAAGACTGCAGAAAAAAATAAAACAAAAAAACGGAAAAATCTCGAAGATAAGACAAATTAAAAAAAAAAATATTAAAGTAAGAAGCCTAAAAGGCCAAATCCAAAAAAACAAATCTGTTCAATTCTTCATGAGAAATCTCTTATCAATATGAAATGTGTCGTAGAAAAAAGAAGGCGACAAAAAGCCATGAAAGGAAATTTGTAATTCTTAGATAGAGACAAAAGTACGCGACAAAAATCGATGATGCTTAAAAGTGAAACTTTGTTAGAACGTTTGTTCAGGAACTGACATTGTCAACAAAGAAGCCGCCACTTTTAATTGGTGATTTGTCATTACCAATAACGTCCGACCACAGACATCTTTAGTGGCAATTAAAATAAAGTAGAGAGCAAAAATTATTCTACTATTTATTTATTTCTGTCCAGACTGACAGAAGGCAATAACCGGAAGTGCCAAAAAATTAGAGACAGCTACCTTACAAATAATTCCTTTTTAATCCTCACCCCAAGCAAGGCGATAAAGCCACCAAGACGCAAGGGGTTTTAGGGAGTAAAAGAGAATGAAAAGGCTTCAGTGATGAGAAGTAAGGAAAAGAACAATAAAATAAACAGAAAACAGAAGATAACGATTGACATTGCATTTAATTTTTTGAAGATTGTAGTTGACAGGGAAGCAGGAAAAAGAAGGGAGTTTCACCGGTGAGAAGGATAGGAAATTGCGGCGAACCAAAGAAAGAACATGGAATATGGGGCGGGGTGTGCTTGTTGCGTGAATAGATTTATACAGGCTTGTTCTGGTTTATCCCTAACTGAATTGTAATTATTGGATATGTCGTCATGGAATCTTCTGGAACATGCATCACACGTAGTCAATGGAGTTTATATCTGACGAGTTCTCCTGGAATCATTGTTGTTACTGCTTTATCAGCGTTGCGTTTACTTGCTAAGTAATAGTGATATGGAGATTTTCTAAGCGTTGGTGTGGCAAAAGGCCGAATGTATGAGGAACACAGTGAGGATCGAACTCACTACTCAGTCGTAATTGTTCTAGCGAGACAAGCCTCGTAACCATTAGCCAACGAACGGGGTGCCCATAAAGTGTGTAATATGAATGTAGTTGGTAGAAAATGAAAAATATGAAGATAAGGAGAATAGATAACGATTGACCCACGTAAAGATCGAAGCAGTATAAGTGGTCTTCTTCTTCTTCTTCTTCCCACCTCCCCCTCCTCCTTCTTCTTCTCCCCCTCCCCCTCCTACTTCTCCTCTAAGCGGTATTTTGTCATTATATGCCCCCAAAGTTTCTTCCTGACATTTAAGCATAAATGTCCTTTTTTGTCGCAATTGTCTCTAGAACTTCTTCGTTGCTCATATGTTCAGCCCATGGCATTCTCAGCATCCTTCTTTGGAGTCACATTTCTGTTGCTTCAATCTCTTCTTCATCTGAGGCGAGACTGTCCAGCATTCACTGCCATATAGGACGACTGATACTACATAACTGTTGAGTACTCTTTTTTTTTATTTGTTGCTGGCACCAGTCCTCCCTAAATTGATACCAATGACCGGGTTTATGATGAGCGAACAACGTTGGTACTTGCTGAAAAAGAAGATGTGTCTTTGAATTGATCACGTGACTCTTACAGCGGGAAGTGATTGGTCTTTTCTTTAGACATTCATTTTATTCTGGGCTTGATCAGTGTTATTTTATGGTTGACTAGTCTAAACGCTGCATTCAATGCGGACTTTTAAACTAGATCTTGCGAAGGCCTAATACTGACTCGGTCGCAAACACTAAAGAGATTTCTGGTCCAGCTTAGAAAAAAGCCATGATAATTTTGAGGAAATAACTTTCAATTCCACAATTCACTCCATGGAACTTGAAAAAAACCTCACTTTGACTCTAATTAAGGCGATAAGTCCAATTTCGGTCCTAAACCGATTTGGGCCGAAATTTGAGTTCTTCAAATCACAAACTCTGTGAAACTTCAAAACCTCACGTCACGAAACCTCTCCTCAGTTCTGATTCAGAAATAAAATTGACTTCCTCAATTCACAAAGTTCTGAAGATATTTTAAACTGAATTTAAAACAAAAATTTTAAATTCAGAATCTTTTAGGTAACTTAAGGTAACTCATTAATGATTTTAAAAGTTTCTAATTTATATTGAATTTTAATTCAATATAAATTAAAAACTTTTAAAAATCATTAATTTTATCAGCTTTTTTAAAATTTGATTTTTTAACTGTCCCCTCCCCATCCGGTCATAAATCCCAATGCTTGATGTTGAAACACCAGATGTAGGGCAGATTGTCAATTCCGGGATCATCCTGAATTCCAAAATGGTATAATATGTCTACGTAGAGGAAGTGTGGCCCGATAGGGTGGGGTTTCAAACACACGGACGAACAGACAGAACTTTAGCCGTTTATTTATTTTCATTATTCTAACTTTCAAACTTTTTCCATAAATCTTTTGCTGCGACTTCATTTGCGTGATAATATTGCTAAATATATTGACGTTACTCGATGTACATTTAAAAACGAGTAAAAATATGGGGAAAAAAGCTCATTTAAATATTTCTCCTAACAAAATTACATCCATAAATAAAGTAAAAACATTAAAAAAGTTTTCTGTATTAATTCGTATATTTTTGTATTTTAGTATTTATATTTTAGTATTTATATTTTAGCATTTATATTTTAGCATTCATATTTTAGTATTTATATCGTAGCATTTATATTTTAGCATTTATATTTTAGTATTTATATTTTAGTATTTATATTGTAGCAGTTATATTGTAGTATTTATATTTTAGTATTTATATTTTAGCATTTATATTTTAGTATTTATATTTTAGCATTTATATTTTAGCATTTATATTTTAGTATTTATATTTTAGCATTTATATTTTAGCATTTATATTTTAGTATTTATATTTTAGTATTTATATTTTAGCATTTATATTTTAGTATTTATATTTTAGTATTTATATTTTAGCATTTATATTTTAGTATTTATATTTTAGCATTTATATTTTAGTATTTATATTTTAGTATTTATATTTTAGTATTCATCTTTTAGCATTTATATTTTAGCATTTATATTTTAGTATTTATATTTTAGTATTTATATTTTAGCATTTATATTTTAGTATTTATATTTTAGTATTTATATTTTAGCATTTATATTATAGTATCTATATTTTAGCATTTATATTTTAGTATTTATATTTTAGTATTTATATTTTAGTATTTATCTTTTAGCATTTATATTTTAACATTTATATTTTAGTATTTATATTTTAGCATTTATATTTTAGTATTTATATTTTAGTATTTATATTTTAGTATTTATCTTTTAGCATTTATATTTTAGTATTTATATTTTAGTATTTATATTTTAGCATTTATATTTTAGTATTTATATTTTAGTATTTATATTTTAGCATTTATATTTTAGTATTTATATTTTAGCATTTATATTTTAGTATTTATATTTTAGTATTTATATTTTAGTATTTATCTTTTAGCATTTATATTTTAGCATTTATATTTTAGTATTTATATTTTAGCATTTATATTTTAGTATTTATATTTTAGTATTTGTATTTTAATAGTTTTATTTATTTGTACTTCATGTTCCTTTGCTTTCGCGACAAAAGGGCAATGAATTTCCTGGTTGTAACTGATTGCGACATTAAATAATCCCCTTAAATTAATTAACATTATGAAGTGAATGAAGATTTAAATGATGAATTTATAGGCAAAAAAAGATATTAATTATCGTAAATAAATATAGAATGAATTAAAAAACGTGTAATATTTAAATGATACATCATTTTAAAAAGTATTATTCAGTGTCTAATTTAAATATGAGCAAGTATGGGTTTCAGCTTAGAGGCCCCGAGACTAGAGTGGACCCAAGGGCCCTGTAGACTTGGGCCCCTTATAAATCTGATAAATAAAGCTATAAGGACAGAGGAGATTTGGTTATTTTCCGATTTAATAAGGTTTCTTCGAACTAATTTGAAACAATTTACAATATTTTGGCCCCTCTATTTGGAGTGTTTTTTTAAATTCGATGAAGCCCCTTGAAGTTGACCCATTTATATTTCGATGGCTCTGTTTATATACGTTGTGTAATGACAAAAGTACGCAGGTGCAGGCTTTAAGAAAGCTTTATTCGACTGATACATAATCGTATAAGCGCATGGCACATGACTGACTGAGCTTAAAAGAAGGCACTTGTTTGGGCTTTCGGCTTGTTTAGGAGTTTGAGAGTCCCTAAATCTTTGCATATTCTCAATATCGGAATCTTTCCTGGCTACTGTTTGATCTGGGTTGTCATTTGCATGGGACTTTCTTTTCCTCGCTGCAGCCTTGGCTCTTTTGATTGCAATCTGGTCCTCCGTTGGCGGAGATTTCTTTTTGACGAGGTATACTGCTACCGTATGCGATAGAGAACAATTCTTCTGACGCCACTTAATTTAAAGAGAATTTGGTGTACATAGGTCCTTACTTTCCGTAAGAACAATTATTTTTATTTCAACTTTCACTGGATTTTGCAATTAATTTCGATTATTCCCAAATTTATTTCAAAGTTATAAAAATTGTTATCGTATAAAAAAATCCGTGCCAAAAATCTCCAAAAACAATCGCATTAATGAAAACTTGGGAATCCAAAATTTCAGGATCGCGGGTCCGAATATGACCCGGAATTTTTCTTAATTTGCTCACGGAGTCGGCCTGATTTTAATTTGATACGTTGGGCTACGGCCTCTAGGAGTTTAAAAAATGTGACAGACTGGCATTTATTTATATAGATTAGGATCAAGAATAAATATATTTGTTTATTTTTTCATTATTAGGATTTATTGATCTTCCTATATTTGACCCAATCTGCCTAAATATGTGGATATTCTCTCCTAGGCCATCGATTTGATAACCTCGTATCCAAAGACTCA
>OZ038499.1:11195125-11220125 GCA_964036315.1 Acanthosepion esculentum | reverse complement strand
CGGTTGTCATTAATTTCACTGTTTGAAATGAGAATGTCAACTGAAACTCAAGTCCACTGAATCTGATCTGTTGATAATCATGATACATATTGTGTTTAGCAACTCGTGTCCAAGTACGGCCATTACTACATATCTTTTTGGAGAAAATCTACTCATGTGATGAACGAATTTGGCTCTTTAGCCCAGCAAGAGACCTACATATCCTGGCACAAACAGGGTACTTAAGAGGTCTAACAGCGGGTGATCTATTATCATGTAATTTAAAACTACATCTGGACCCACATATCTGGATGTCTATAGTTTTATAGTCAATGTCACCTTCCGTCGGTGCGGCCTCAAAGGACTCCTATATCTTGTGAAGGGACTAAATCTTTCCTTAGGTGTTTATAAATTGTACACTGTTTAATTAATAACGAGGAAACTATTTTAAATTACAAAATTGTATTTGGATTAAACGAAAATTACTTAAAATATAATACATATTACTTATGATACATTTCTTCTTGCTGTCGATTTTGACGGCACGGGTACACTATTTTTTTTATATTTTGCTAAGAAAGAACTCGGCGTTCTCGTAAATTCTTAAGGTGGTATTCATTGAATCCAACACATGACATAATACCGCATATTCACAGGAATACTACTTAAACACCCATAATTTGAAAATACAGGGTGTCCATAAAATTTGTGTGGACTTTAAAAAATTTATAATTTTATTTGTATTTGCGATAGAAATAATTTGTTAAAAAGGATTAGAAAGAAGTAAATCTATATTTTTTAAGGTTTTATTGAAATTTTATTTAAGTTTCCACATGTCCTCCATTATTAGCAATACAAAGGGTAATACGATTTTGCAGTTCACGGAAAACATTTGCCAACTGATTTACAGTAATGCCTGAAATCACATTAGTTATTTTAGCTATACTTAAAACTAGGTACATTAAACTTTATAACATTTTTTACAGATTATTTCTATCGCAAATACAAATAAAGTTATAAATTTCTTAAAGTGCACACGAACTTTATAGACACCCTGTATGTATGTATGTATATATATATATATATATATATATATATATATATATATATATATATGTGTGTGTGTGTGTGTGTGTGTGTGTGTGTGTGTGTATTTAGACAGCAATCCTTTTTTCATGTACATTTCATTGAATACGACAGGCACATATATATATATATATATATATATATATATATATATATATATATATATATATATATATATAGTGGAAGAGAGAGTAGAGGGGTGTTTAAATGTGAGACGTGGAGAGAAAGAAAGTATTTTATGAATAATGAAGATAGCCGGAGAGAGAGAGAGAGAGAGAGAGAGAGAGAGAGAGAGAGAGAGAGATGGAAGAGAGGAGAGACAGGAGATGGAGAGTGAATGAAAGTGGAACAGAGACGAAGAGAAAGATGGTGATATTGCAATTCGTTTGACAGATCGCTGAAACTCGGTTGCCTGTGTACGTGTCTGTTGCTATCTTGAGATTAGCGTCATGCCGGCCATAAAAGGCCATCGCTTGAATGACCGTTCGAGCGTTCGCCTGGACGCTTCTTTTCAAGTCCAATTGGATCTGCAACGACTCCATGTGTGAAGTCATTTGCACCCAGATCTTCTCCAAGGTTCCTTACCAAGCGGCTGGCACACAAGCCGGTACAAGTGGGGAGTATAACAATCTTAAAGATAATGAAAGAAGAAAAAGAATGTATATAGAAGAGAGGGTAAAAGAAGTATAAAAAAAGAGAGGAGAGCAAGGAGGAGGCGAATAAAATATAGTAAAGAAATGGGGAAGAGAGTAAGGAGGAAGAGAAAAAATTAAAATAAGAGGAGTGTAGAAATAAAATAAAAAAGAGATAAGTAAATAGGAAGAAAATAAAGAGAAGAGTAAGAAAGAGGAGAGTAAAACAAATTAGATAAAAGGGGAAGAGAGCAAGTAGGAGAGTCAGAGCGGAAAGGGTAAAATAGACTCGAAGGAGAGGAAGGGGAAAAGGAATAAAGAAAGAGGAAAATATTCTCGAAGAAGAGAAAGGGGAGGGGAAGGTGAAAAGAAATAAAAAAAGAGGAAAATACTCCCGAAGAAGAGAAAGGGGAAAGGAAGTGGAAAAGAAATAAAGAAAGAGGAAAATAGACACGAAAAAAAGAAAGGGGAAAGGGGAAAAGGAATAAAGAAAGAGGAAAATATTCTCGAAGAAGAGAAAGGGGAGGGGAAGGTGAAAAGAAATAAAAAAAGAGGAAAATACTCCCGAAGAAGAGAAAGGGGAAAGGAAGTGGAAAAGAAATAAAGAAAGAGGAAAATAGACACGAAAAAAAGAAAGGGGAAAGGGGAAAAGGAATAAAGAAAGAGGAAAATATTCTCGAAGAAGAGAAAGGGGAGGGGAAGGTGAAAAGAAATAAAAAAAGAGGAAAATACTCCCGAAGAAGAGAAAGGGGAAAGGAAGTGGAAAAGAAATAAAGAAAGAGGAAAATAGACACGAAGAAGACAAAGGGTAAAGAAAGGGGAAAAGGAATAAAGAAAGAGGAAAATAGACTCGAAGAAGAGAAAGGGGAGAGGAGGGAGAAAAGGAATCAAGAAAGAGGAAAATAGACACGAAGAAGAGAAAGGGGAGAGGAAGGGGAAAAGCAATAAAGAAAGAGGAAAATAGACACGAAGAAGAGAAAGGGAAGAGGAAGGGGAAAAGGAATAAAGAAAGAGGAAAATAGACACGAAAAAGAGAAAGGGGAAAGAAAGGGGAAAAGGAATAAAAAAAGAGGAAAATAGACGCGAAGAAGAGAAAGGGGAGAGGAAGGCGGAAAGGAATAAAGAAAGAGGAGAATAGAAATGAAAAAGAGAACGGGGAGAGGAAGGGTTAAAGGAAAAAAGAAAGAGGAGAATAGACACGAAGAAGAGAAAGGGGAGAGGAAAGGGAAAAAGAATAAAGAAAGAGGAAAATAGACACAAAGAAGAGGAAGGGGAGAGGAAGGTCAAAGGAATAAAGAAAGAGGAAAATAGACACGAAGAAGAGAAAGGGGAGAGGAAGGGGAAAAGGAATAAAGAAAGAGGAAAATAGACTCGAAGAAGAGAAAGGGGAGAGGAAGGGGAAAAGGAATAAAGAAAGAGGAAAATAGACACGAAAAAGAGAAAGGGGAAAGAAAGGGGAAAAGGAATAAAAAAGAGGAAAATAGACGCGAAGAAGAGAAAGGGGAGAGGAAGGCGGAAAGGAATAAAGAAAGAGGAGAATAGAAATGAAAAAGAGAACGGGGAGAGGAAGGGTTAAAGGAAAAAAGAAAGAGGAGAATAGACACGAAGAAGAGAATGGGGAGAGGAAAGGGAAAAAGAATAAAGAAAGAGGAAAATAGACACAAAGAAGAGGAAGGGGAGAGGAAGGTCAAAGGAATAAAGAAAGAGGAAAATAGACACGAAGAAGAGAAAGGGGAGAGGAAGGGGAAAAGGAATAAAGAAAGAGGAAAATAGACTCGAAGAAGAGAAAGGGGAGAGGAAAGGGAAAAAGAATAAAGAAAGAGGAAAATAGACACAAAGAAGAGGAAGGGGAGAGGAAGGTCAAAGGAATAAAGAAAGAGGAAAATAGACACGAAGAAGAGAAAGGGGAGAGGACGGGAAAAAGGAATAAAGAAAGAGGAAAATAGACTCGAAGAAGAGAAAGGGGAGAGGAAAGGGAAAAAGAATAAAGAAAGAGGAAAATAGACACAAAGAAGAGGAAGGGGAGAGGAAGGTCAAAGGAATAAAGAAAGAGGAAAATAGACACGAAGAAGAGAAAGGGGAGAGGAAGGGGAAAAGGAATAAAGAAAGAGGAAAATAGACTCGAAGAAGAGAAAGGGGAGAGGAAAGGGAAAAAGAATAAAGAAAGAGGAAAATAGACACAAAGAAGAGAAAGGGGAGAGGACGGGAAAAAGGAATAAAGAAAGAGGAAAATAGACTCGAAGAAGAGAAAGGGGAGAGGAAGGGGAAAAGGAATAAAGAATGAGGAAAATAGACACGAAAAAGACAAAGGGTAAAGAAAGGGGAAAAGGAATAAAGAAAGAGGAAAATAGACACAAAGAAGAGGAAGGGGAGAGGAAGGTCAAAGGAATAAAGAAAGAGGAAAATAGACACGAAGAAGAGAAAGGGGAGAGGACGGGAAAAAGGAATAAAGAAAGAGGAAAATAGACTCGAAGAAGAGAAAGGGGAGAGGAAGGGGAAAAGGAATAAAGAATGAGGAAAATAGACACGAAAAAGAGAAAGGGGAAAGAAAGGGGAAAAGGAATAAAAAAAGAGGAAAATAGACGCGAAGAAGAGAAAGGGGAGAGGAAGGCGGAAAGGAATAAAGAAAGAGGAGAATAGAAATGAAAAAGAGAACGGGGAGAGGAAGGGTTAAAGGAAAAAAGAAAGAGGAGAATAGACACGAAGAAGAGAATGGGGAGAGGAAAGGGAAAAAGAATAAAGAAAGAGGAAAATAGACACAAAGAAGAGGAAGGGGAGAGGAAGGTCAAAGGAATAAAGAAAGAGGAAAATAGACACGAAGAAGAGAAAGGGGAGAGGACGGGAAAAAGGAATAAAGAAAGAGGAAAATAGACTCGAAGAAGAGAAAGGGGAGAGGAAGGGGAAAAGGAATAAAGAAAGAGGAAAATAGACACGAAAAAGAGAAAGGGGAAAGAAAGGGGAAAAGGAATAAAAAAAGAGGAAAATAGACGCGAAGAAGAGAAAGGGGAGAGGAAGGCGGAAAGGAATAAAGAAAGAGGAGAATAGAAATGAAAAAGAGAACGGGGAGAGGAAGGGTTAAAGGAAAAAAGAAAGAGGAGAATAGACACGAAGAAGAGAAAGGGGAGAGGAAAGGGAAAAAGAATAAAGAAAGAGGAAAATAGACACAAAGAAGAGGAAGGGGAGAGGAAGGTCAAAGGAATAAAGAAAGAGGAAAATAGACACGAAGAAGAGAAAGGGGAGAGGAAGGGGAAAAGGAATAAAGAAAGAGGTAAATAGACTCGAAGAAGAGAAAGGGGAGAGGAAGGGGAAAAGGAATAAAGAAAGAGGAAAATAGACACGAAAAAGAGAAAGGGGAAAGAAAGGGGAAAAGGAATAAAAAAAGAGGAAAATAGACGCGAAGAAGAGAAAGGGGAGAGGAAGGCGGAAAGGAATAAAGAAAGAGGAGAATAGAAATGAAAAAGAGAACGGGGAGAGGAAGGGTTAAAGGAAAAAAGAAAGAGGAGAATAGACACGAAGAAGAGAAAGGGGAGAGGAAAGGGAAAAAGAATAAAGAAAGAGGAAAATAGACACAAAGAAGAGGAAGGGGAGAGGAAGGTCAAAGGAATAAAGAAAGAGGAAAATAGACACGAAGAAGAGAAAGGGGAGAGGACGGGAAAAAGGAATAAAGAAAGAGGAAAATAGACTCGAAGAAGAGAAAGGGGAGAGGAAGGGGAAAAGGAATAAAGAAAGAGGAAAATAGACACGAAGAAGAGAAAGGGGAGAGGACGGGAAAAAGGAATAAAGAAAGAGGAAAATAGACACGAAGAAGAGAAAGGGGAGAGGACGGGAAAAAGGAATAAAGAAAGAGGAAAATAGACACGAAGAAGAGAAAGGGGAGAGGACGGGAAAAAGGAATAAAGAAAGAGGAAAATAGACTCGAAGAAGAGAAAGGGGAGAGGACGGGAAAAAGGAATAAAGAAAGAGGAAAATAGACTCGAAGAAGAGAAAGGGGAGAGGAAAGGGAAAAAGAATAAAGAAAGAGGAAAATAGACACAAAGAAGAGGAAGGGGAGAGGAAGGTCAAAGGAATAAAGAAAGAGGAAAATAGACACGAAGAAGAGAAAGGGGAGAGGAAGGGGAAAAGGAATAAAGAAAGAGGAAAATAGACTCGAAGAAGAGAAAGGGGAGAGGAAGGGGAAAAGGAATAAAGAAAGAGGAAAATAGACACGAAAAAGAGAAAGGGGAAAGAAAGGGGAAAAGGAATAAAAAAAGAGGAAAATAGACGCGAAGAAGAGAAAGGGGAGAGGAAGGCGGAAAGGAATAAAGAAAGAGGAGAATAGAAATGAAAAAGAGAACGGGGAGAGGAAGGGTTAAAGGAAAAAAGAAAGAGGAGAATAGACACGAAGAAGAGAAAGGGGAGAGGAAAGGGAAAAAGAATAAAGAAAGAGGAAAATAGACACAAAGAAGAGGAAGGGGAGAGGAAGGTCAAAGGAATAAAGAAAGAGGAAAATAGACACGAAGAAGAGAAAGGGGAGAGGACGGGAAAAAGGAATAAAGAAAGAGGAAAATAGACTCGAAGAAGAGAAAGGGGAGAGGAAGGGGAAAAGGAATAAAGAAAGAGGAAAATAGACACGAAGAAGAGAAAGGGGAGAGGACGGGAAAAAGGAATAAAGAAAGAGGAAAATAGACACGAAGAAGAGAAAGGGGAGAGGACGGGAAAAAGGAATAAAGAAAGAGGAAAATAGACACGAAGAAGAGAAAGGGGAGAGGACGGGAAAAAGGAATAAAGAAAGAGGAAAATAGACTCGAAGAAGAGAAAGGGGAGAGGACGGGAAAAAGGAATAAAGAAAGAGGAAAATAGACTCGAAGAAGAGAAAGGGGAGAGGAAGGGGAAAAGGAATAAAAAAAGAGGAAAATAGACGCGAAGAAGAGAAAGGGGAGAGGAAGGCGGAAAGGAATAAAGAAAGAGGAGAATAGAAATGAAAAAGAGAACGGGGAGAGGAAGGGTTAAAGGAAAAAAGAAAGAGGAGAATAGACACGAAGAACAGAAAGGGGAGAGGAAAGGGAAAAAGAATAAAGAAAGAGGAAAATAGACACAAAGAAGAGGAAGGGGAGAGGAAGGTCAAAGGAATAAAGAAAGAGGAAAATAGACACGAAGAAGAGAAAGGGGAGAGGACGGGAAAAAGGAATAAAGAAAGAGGAAAATAGACTCGAAGAAGAGAAAGGGGAGAGGAAGGGGAAAAGGAATAAAGAAAGAGGAAAATAGACACGAAAAAGAGAAAGGGGAAAGAAAGGGGAAAAAGAATAAAAAAAGAGGAAAATAGACGCGAAGAAGAGAAAGGGGAGAGGAAGGCGGAAAGGAATAAAGAAAGAGGAGAATAGAAATGAAAAAGAGAACGGGGAGAGGAAGGGTTAAAGGAAAAAAGAAAGAGGAGAATAGACACGAAGAAGAGAATGGGGAGAGGAAAGGGAAAAAGAATAAAGAAAGAGGAAAATAGACACAAAGAAGAGGAAGGGGAGAGGAAGGTCAAAGGAATAAAGAAAGAGGAAAATAGACACGAAGAAGAGAAAGGGGAGAGGACGGGAAAAAGGAATAAAGAAAGAGGAAAATAGACTCGAAGAAGAGAAAGGGGAGAGGAAGGGGAAAAGGAATAAAGAAAGAGGAAAATAGACACGAAGAAGAGAAAGGGGAGAGGACGGGAAAAAGGAATAAAGAAAGAGGAAAATAGACACGAAGAAGAGAAAGGGGAGAGGACGGGAAAAAGGAATAAAGAAAGAGGAAAATAGACACGAAGAAGAGAAAGGGGAGAGGACGGGAAAAAGGAATAAAGAAAGAGGAAAATAGACTCGAAGAAGAGAAAGGGGAGAGGACGGGAAAAAGGAATAAAGAAAGAGGAAAATAGACTCGAAGAAGAGAAAGGGGAGAGGAAGGGGAAAAGGAATAAAAAAAGAGGAAAATAGACGCGAAGAAGAGAAAGGGGAGAGGAAGGCGGAAAGGAATAAAGAAAGAGGAGAATAGAAATGAAAAAGAGAACGGGGAGAGGAAGGGTTAAAGGAAAAAAGAAAGAGGAGAATAGACACGAAGAACAGAAAGGGGAGAGGAAAGGGAAAAAGAATAAAGAAAGAGGAAAATAGACACAAAGAAGAGGAAGGGGAGAGGAAGGTCAAAGGAATAAAGAAAGAGGAAAATAGACACGAAGAAGAGAAAGGGGAGAGGACGGGAAAAAGGAATAAAGAAAGAGGAAAATAGACTCGAAGAAGAGAAAGGGGAGAGGAAGGGGAAAAGGAATAAAGAAAGAGGAAAATAGACACGAAAAAGAGAAAGGGGAAAGAAAGGGGAAAAAGAATAAAAAAAGAGGAAAATAGACGCGAAGAAGAGAAAGGGGAGAGGAAGGCGGAAAGGAATAAAGAAAGAGGAGAATAGAAATGAAAAAGAGAACGGGGAGAGGAAGGGTTAAAGGAAAAAAGAAAGAGGAGAATAGACACGAAGAAGAGAATGGGGAGAGGAAAGGGAAAAAGAATAAAGAAAGAGGAAAATAGACACAAAGAAGAGGAAGGGGAGAGGAAGGTCAAAGGAATAAAGAAAGAGGAAAATAGACACGAAGAAGAGAAAGGGGAGAGGACGGGAAAAAGGAATAAAGAAAGAGGAAAATAGACTCGAAGAAGAGAAAGGGGAGAGGAAGGGGAAAAGGAATAAAGAAAGAGGAAAATAGACTCGAAGAAGAGAAAGGGGAGAGGACGGGAAAAAGGAATAAAGAAAGAGGAAAATAGACTCGAAGAAGAGAAAGGGGAGAGGAAGGGGAAAAGGAATAAAGAAAGAGGAAAATAGACACGAAGAAGAGAAAGGGGAGAGGAAGGTCAAAGGAATAAAGAAAGAGGAAAATAGACACGAAGAAGAGAAAGGGGAGAGGACGGGAAAAAGGAATAAAGAAAGAGGAAAATAGACTCGAAGAAGAGAAAGGGGAGAGGAAGGGGAAAAGGAATAAAGAAAGAGGAAAATAGACGCGAAGAAGAGAATGGGGAGAGGAAGGCGGAAAGGAATAAAGAAAGAGGAAAATAGACCCGAAAAAGAGAAAGGGGAAAGAAAGGGGAAAAGGAATAAAAAAAGAGGAAAATAGACGCGAAGAAGAGAAAGGGGAGAGGAAGGCGGAAAGGAATAAAGAAAGAGGAGAATAGAAATGAAAAAGAGAACGGGGAGAGGAAGGCGGAAATGAATAAAGAAAGAGGAGAATAGACACGAAGAAGAGAATGGGGAGAGGAAAGGGAAAAAGAATAAAGAAAGAGGAAAATAGACTCGAAGAAGAGAAAGGGGAGAGGAAGGGGAAAAGGAATAAAGAAAGAGGAAAATAGACTCGAAGAAGAGAAAGGGGAGAGGAAGGGGAAAAGGAATAAAGAAAGAGGAAAATAGACACGAAAAAGAGAAAGGGGAAAGAAAGGGGAAAAGGAATAAAAAAAGAGGAAAATAGACGCGAAGAAGAGAAAGGGGAGAGGAAGGCGGAAAGGAATAAAGAAAGAGGAGAATAGAAATGAAAAAGAGAACGGGGAGAGGAAGGGTTAAAGGAAAAAAGAAAGAGGAGAATAGACACGAAGAAGAGAATGGGGAGAGGAAAGGGAAAAAGAATAAAGAAAGAGGAAAATAGACACAAAGAAGAGGAAGGGGAGAGGAAGGTCAAAGGAATAAAGAAAGAGGAAAATAGACACGAAGAAGAGAAAGGGGAGAGGACGGGAAAAAGGAATAAAGAAAGAGGAAAATAGACACAAAGAAGAGGAAGGGGAGAGGAAGGTCAAAGGAATAAAGAAAGAGGAAAATAGACACGAAGAAGAGAAAGGGGAGAGGACGGGAAAAAGGAATAAAGAAAGAGGAAAATAGACTCGAAGAAGAGAAAGGGGAGAGGAAGGGGAAAAGGAATAAAGAAAGAGGAAAATAGACTCGAAGAAGAGAAAGGGGAGAGGACGGGAAAAAGGAATAAAGAAAGAGGAAAATAGACTCGAAGAAGAGAAAGGGGAGAGGAAGGGGAAAAGGAATAAAGAAAGAGGAAAATATTCTCGAAGAAGAGAAAGGGGAGAGGACGGGAAAAAGGAATAAAGAAAGAGGAAAATAGACTCGAAGAAGAGAAAGGGGAGAGGAAGGGGAAAAGGAATAAAGAAAGAGGAAAATAGACGCGAAGAAGAGAAAGGGGAGAGGAAGGCGGAAAGGAATAAAGAAAGAGGAGAATAGAAATGAAAAAGAGAACGGGGAGAGGAAGGGTTAAAGGAAAAAAGAAAGAGGAGAATAGACACGAAGAAGAGAAAGGGGAGAGGACGGGAAAAAGGAATAAAGAAAGAGGAAAATAGACTCGAAGAAGAGAACGGGGAGAGGAAGGGGAAAAGGAATAAAGAAAGAGGAAAATAGACTCGAAGAAGAGAAAGGGGAGAGGAAGGGGAAAAGGAATAAAGAAAGAGGAAAATAGACACGAAAAAGAGAAAGGCGAAAGAAAGGGGAAAAGGAATAAAAAAAGAGGAAAATAGACGCGAAGAAGAGAAAGGGGAGAGGAAGGCGGAAAGGAATAAAGAAAGAGGAGAATAGAAATGAAAAAGAGAACGGGGAGAGGAAGGGTTAAAGGAAAAAAGAAAGAGGAGAATAGACACGAAGAAGAGAATGGGGAGAGGAAAGGGAAAAAGAATAAAGAAAGAGGAAAATAGACACAAAGAAGAGGAAGGGGAGAGGAAGGTCAAAGGAATAAAGAAAGAGGAAAATAGACACGAAGAAGAGAAAGGGGAGAGGACGGGAAAAAGGAATAAAGAAAGAGGAAAATAGACTCGAAGAAGAGAAAGGGGAGAGGAAGGGGAAAAGGAATAAAGAAAGAGGAAAATAGACTCGAAGAAGAGAAAGGGGAGAGGACGGGAAAAAGGAATAAAGAAAGAGGAAAATAGACACGAAGAAGAGAAAGGGGAGAGGACGGGAAAAAGGAATAAAGAAAGAGGAAAATGGACACGAAGAAGAGAAAGGGGAGAGGACGGGAAAAAGGAATAAAGAAAGAGGAAAATAGACTCGAAGAAGAGAAAGGGGAGAGGAAGGGGAAAAGGAATAAAGAAAGAGGAAAATAGACTCGAAGAAGAGAAAGGGGAGAGGAAGGGGAAAAGGAATAAAGAAAGAGGAAAATAGACTCGAAGAAGAGAAAGGGGAGAGGAAGGGGAAAAGGAATAAAGAAAGAGGAAAATAGACACGAAGAAGAGAACGGGGAGAGGACGGGAAAAAGGAATAAAGAAAGAGGAAAATAGACTCGAAGAAGAGAAAGGGGAGAGGAAGGGGAAAAGGAATAAAGAAAGAGGAAAATAGACTCGAAGAAGAGAAAGGGGAGAGGACGGGAAAAAGGAATAAAGAAAGAGGAAAATAGACTCGAAGAAGAGAAAGGGGAGAGGAAGGGGAAAAGGAATAAAGAAAGAGGAAAATAGACACGAAGAAGAGAAAGGGGAGAGGACGGGAAAAAGGAATAAAGAAAGAGGAAAATAGACTCGAAGAAGAGAAAGGGGAGAGGAAGGGGAAAAGGAATAAAGAAAGAGGAAAATAGACACGAAGAAGAGAAAGGGGAGAGGACGGGAAAAAGGAATAAAGAAAGAGGAAAATAGACTCGAAGAAGAGAAAGGGGAGAGGAAGGGGAAAAGGAATAAAGAAAGAGGAAAATAGACACAAAGAAGAGGAAGGGGAGAGGAAGGTCAAAGGAATAAAGAAAGAGGAAAATAGACACGAAGAAGAGAAAGGGGAGAGGAAGGGGAAAAGGAATAAAGAAAGAGGAAAATAGACACGAAGAAGAGAACGGGGAGAGGACGGGAAAAAGGAATAAAGAAAGAGGAAAATAGACTCGAAGAAGAGAAAGGGGAGAGGAAGGGGAAAAGGAATAAAGAAAGAGGAAAATAGACACAAAGAAGAGGAAGGGGAGAGGAAGGTCAAAGGAATAAAGAAAGAGGAAAATAGACACAAAGAAGAGGAAGGGGAGAGGAAGGTCAAAGGAATAAAGAAAGAGGAAAATAGACACGAAGAAGAGAAAGGGGAGAGGACGGGAAAAAGGAATAAAGAAAGAGGAAAATAGACACGAAGAAGAGAACGGGGAGAGGACGGGAAAAAGGAATAAAGAAAGAGGAAAATAGACTCGAAGAAGAGAAAGGGGAGAGGAAGGGGAAAAGGAATAAAGAAAGAGGAAAATAGACTCGAAGAAGAGAAAGGGGAGAGGAAGGGGAAAAGGAATAAAGAAAGAGGAAAATAGACTCGAAGAAGAGAAAGGGGAGAGGAAGGGGAAAAGGAATAAAGAAAGAGGAAAATAGACTCGAAGAAGAGAAAGGGGAGAGGACGGGAAAAAGGAATAAAGAAAGAGGAAAATAGACACGAAGAAGAGAACGGGGAGAGGACGGGAAAAAGGAATAAAGAAAGAGGAAAATAGACTCGAAGAAGAGAAAGGGGAGAGGAAGGGGAAAAGGAATAAAGAAAGAGGAAAATAGACTCGAAGAAGAGAAAGGGGAGAGGAAGGGGAAAAGGAATAAAGAAAGAGGAAAATAGACTCGAAGAAGAGAAAGGGGAGAGGAAGGGGAAAAGGAATAAAGAAAGAGGAAAATAGACTCGAAGAAGAGAAAGGGGAGAGGACGGGAAAAAGGAATAAAGAAAGAGGAAAATAGACTCGAAGAAGAGAAAGGGGAGAGGACGGGAAAAAGGAATAAAGAAAGAGGAAAATAGACACGAAGAAGAGAACGGGGAGAGGACGGGAAAAAGGAATAAAGAAAGAGGAAAATAGACTCGAAGAAGAGAAAGGGGAGAGGAAGGGGAAAAGGAATAAAGAAAGAGGAAAATAGACTCGAAGAAGAGAAAGGGGAGAGGAAGGGGAAAAGGAATAAAGAAAGAGGAAAATAGACTCGAAGAAGAGAAAGGGGAGAGGAAGGGGAAAAGGAATAAAGAAAGAGGAAAATAGACTCGAAGAAGAGAAAGGGGAGAGGAAGGGGAAAAGGAATAAAGAAAGAGGAAAATAGACACAAAGAAGAGGAAGGGGAGAGGAAGGTCAAAGGAATAAAGAAAGAGGAAAATAGACACAAAGAAGAGGAAGGGGAGAGGAAGGTCAAAGGAATAAAGAAAGAGGAAAATAGACACAAAGAAGAGGAAGGGGAGAGGAAGGTCAAAGGAATAAAGAAAGAGGAAAATAGACACGAAGAAGAGAAAGGGGAGAGGACGGGAAAAAGGAATAAAGAAAGAGGAAAATAGACTCGAAGAAGAGAAAGGGGAGAGGACGGGAAAAAGGAATAAAGAAAGAGGAAAATAGACACGAAGAAGAGAAAGGGGAGAGGAAGGGGAACAGGAATAAAGAAAGAGGAAAATAGACACGAAGAAGAGAAAGGGGAGAGGACGGGAAAAAGGAATAAAGAAAGAGGAAAATAGACTCGAAGAAGAGAAAGGGGAGAGGACGGGAAAAAGGAATAAAGAAAGAGGAAAATAGACTCGAAGAAGAGAACGGGGAGAGGACGGGAAAAAGGAATAAAGAAAGAGGAAAATAGACACGAAGAAGAGAACGGGGAGAGGACGGGAAAAAGGAATAAAGAAAGAGGAAAATAGACTCGAAGAAGAGAAAGGGGAGAGGAAGGGGAAAAGGAATAAAGAAAGAGGAAAATAGACTCGAAGAAGAGAAAGGGGAGAGGAAGGGGAAAAGGAATAAAGAAAGAGGAAAATAGACACGAAGAAGAGAAAGGGGAGAGGACGGGAAAAAGGAATAAAGAAAGAGGAAAATAGACACGAAGAAGAGAACGGGGAGAGGACGGGAAAAAGGAATAAAGAAAGAGGAAAATAGACTCGAAGAAGAGAAAGGGGAGAGGAAGGGGAAAAGGAATAAAGAAAGAGGAAAATAGACACGAAGAAGAGAAAGGGGAGAGGACGGGAAAAAGGAATAAAGAAAGAGGAAAATAGACACGAAGAAGAGAACGGGGAGAGGACGGGAAAAAGGAATAAAGAAAGAGGAAAATAGACTCGAAGAAGAGAAAGGGGAGAGGAAGGGGAAAAGGAATAAAGAAAGAGGAAAATAGACTCGAAGAAGAGAAAGGGGAGAGGAAGGGGAAAAGGAATAAAGAAAGAGGAAAATAGACTCGAAGGAGAGAAAGGGGAGAGGACGGGAAAAAGGAATAAAGAAAGAGGAAAATAGACACGAAGAAGAGAAAGGGGAGAGGAAGGGGAAAAGGAATAAAGAAAGAGGAAAATAGACACGAAGAAGAGAACGGGGAGAGGACGGGAAAAAGGAATAAAGAAAGAGGAAAATAGACTCGAAGAAGAGAAAGGGGAGAGGAAGGGGAAAAGGAATAAAGAAAGAGGAAAATAGACTCGAAGAAGAGAACGGGGAGAGGAAGGGGAAAAGGAATAAAGAAAGAGGAAAATAGACTCGAAGAAGAGAAAGGGGAGAGGACGGGAAAAAGGAATAAAGAAAGAGGAAAATAGACTCGAAGAAGAGAAAGGGGAGAGGAAGGGGAAAAGGAATAAAGAAAGAGGAAAATAGACACGAAGAAGAGAACGGGGAGAGGAAGGGGAAAAGGAATAAAGAAAGAGGAAAATAGACACGAAGAAGAGAACGGGGAGAGGACGGGAAAAAGGAATAAAGAAAGAGGAAAATAGACTCGAAGAAGAGAAAGGGGAGAGGACGGGAAAAAGGAATAAAGAAAGAGGAAAATAGACACGAAGAAGAGAAAGGGGAGAGGAAGGGGAAAAGGAATAAAGAAAGAGGAAAATAGACACGAAGAAGAGAACGGGGAGAGGACGGGAAAAGGAATAAAGAAAGAGGAAAATAGACTCGAAGAAGAGAAAGGGGAGAGGAAGGGGAAAAGGAATAAAGAAAGAGGAAAATAGACTCGAAGAAGAGAACGGGGAGAGGACGGGAAAAAGGAATAAAGAAAGAAGAAAATAGACTCGAAGAAGAGAAAGGGGAGAGGAAGGGGAAAAGGAATAAAGAAAGAGGAAAATAGACTCGAAGAAGAGAAAGGGGAGAGGACGGGAAAAAGGAATAAAGAAAGAGGAAAATAGACTCGAAGAAGAGAAAGGGGAGAGGACGGGAAAAAGGAATAAAGAAAGAGGAAAATAGACACGAAGAAGAGAAAGGGGAGAGGAAGGGGAACAGGAATAAAGAAAGAGGAAAATAGACACGAAGAAGAGAAAGGGGAGAGGACGGGAAAAAGGAATAAAGAAAGAGGAAAATAGACTCGAAGAAGAGAAAGGGGAGAGGACGGGAAAAAGGAATAAAGAAAGAGGAAAATAGACTCGAAGAAGAGAACGGGGAGAGGACGGGAAAAAGGAATAAAGAAAGAGGAAAATAGACACGAAGAAGAGAACGGGGAGAGGACGGGAAAAAGGAATAAAGAAAGAGGAAAATAGACTCGAAGAAGAGAAAGGGGAGAGGAAGGGGAAAAGGAATAAAGAAAGAGGAAAATAGACTCGAAGAAGAGAAAGGGGAGAGGAAGGGGAAAAGGAATAAAGAAAGAGGAAAATAGACACGAAGAAGAGAAAGGGGAGAGGACGGGAAAAAGGAATAAAGAAAGAGGAAAATAGACACGAAGAAGAGAACGGGGAGAGGACGGGAAAAAGGAATAAAGAAAGAGGAAAATAGACTCGAAGAAGAGAAAGGGGAGAGGAAGGGGAAAAGGAATAAAGAAAGAGGAAAATAGACACGAAGAAGAGAAAGGGGAGAGGACGGGAAAAAGGAATAAAGAAAGAGGAAAATAGACACGAAGAAGAGAACGGGGAGAGGACGGGAAAAATGAATAAAGAAAGAGGAAAATAGACTCGAAGAAGAGAAAGGGGAGAGGAAGGGGAAAAGGAATAAAGAAAGAGGAAAATAGACTCGAAGAAGAGAAAGGGGAGAGGAAGGGGAAAAGGAATAAAGAAAGAGGAAAATAGACTCGAAGGAGAGAAAGGGGAGAGGACGGGAAAAAGGAATAAAGAAAGAGGAAAATAGACACGAAGAAGAGAAAGGGGAGAGGAAGGGGAAAAGGAATAAAGAAAGAGGAAAATAGACACGAAGAAGAGAACGGGGAGAGGACGGGAAAAAGGAATAAAGAAAGAGGAAAATAGACTCGAAGAAGAGAAAGGGGAGAGGAAGGGGAAAAGGAATAAAGAAAGAGGAAAATAGACTCGAAGAAGAGAACGGGGAGAGGAAGGGGAAAAGGAATAAAGAAAGAGGAAAATAGACTCGAAGAAGAGAAAGGGGAGAGGACGGGAAAAAGGAATAAAGAAAGAGGAAAATAGACTCGAAGAAGAGAAAGGGGAGAGGAAGGGGAAAAGGAATAAAGAAAGAGGAAAATAGACACGAAGAAGAGAACGGGGAGAGGAAGGGGAAAAGGAATAAAGAAAGAGGAAAATAGACACGAAGAAGAGAACGGGGAGAGGACGGGAAAAAGGAATAAAGAAAGAGGAAAATAGACTCGAAGAAGAGAAAGGGGAGAGGACGGGAAAAAGGAATAAAGAAAGAGGAAAATAGACACGAAGAAGAGAAAGGGGAGAGGAAGGGGAAAAGGAATAAAGAAAGAGGAAAATAGACACGAAGAAGAGAACGGGGAGAGGACGGGAAAAGGAATAAAGAAAGAGGAAAATAGACTCGAAGAAGAGAAAGGGGAGAGGAAGGGGAAAAGGAATAAAGAAAGAGGAAAATAGACTCGAAGAAGAGAACGGGGAGAGGACGGGAAAAAGGAATAAAGAAAGAAGAAAATAGACTCGAAGAAGAGAAAGGGGAGAGGAAGGGGAAAAGGAATAAAGAAAGAGGAAAATAGACTCGAAGAAGAGAAAGGGGAGAGGAAGGGGAAAAGGAATAAAGAAAGAGGAAAATAGACTCGAAGAAGAGAAAGGGGAGAGGACGGGAAAAAGGAATAAAGAAAGAGGAAAATAGACACGAAGAAGAGAAAGGGGAGAGGAAGGGGAAAAGGAATAAAGAAAGAGGAAAATAGACACGAAGAAGAGAACGGGGAGAGGACGGGAAAAAGGAATAAAGAAAGAGGAAAATAGACACGAAGAAGAGAACGGGGAGAGGACGGGAAAAAGGAATAAAGAAAGAGGAAAATAGACTCGAAGAAGAGAAAGGGGAGAGGAAGGGGAAAAGGAATAAAGAAAGAGGAAAATAGACTCGAAGAAGAGAAAGGGGAGAGGAAGGGGAAAAGGAATAAAGAAAGAGGAAAATAGACACGAAGAAGAGAAAGGGGAGAGGACGGGAAAAAGGAATAAAGAAAGAGGAAAATAGACACGAAGAAGAGAACGGGGAGAGGACGGGAAAAAGGAATAAAGAAAGAGGAAAATAGACTCGAAGAAGAGAAAGGGGAGAGGAAGGGGAAAAGGAATAAAGAAAGAGGAAAATAGACTCGAAGAAGAGAAAGGGGAGAGGAAGGGGAAAAGGAATAAAGAAAGAGGAAAATAGACACGAAGAAGAGAAAGGGGAGAGGACGGGAAAAAGGAATAAAGAAAGAGGAAAATAGACACGAAGAAGAGAACGGGGAGAGGACGGGAAAAAGGAATAAAGAAAGAGGAAAATAGACTCGAAGAAGAGAAAGGGGAGAGGAAGGGGAAAAGGAATAAAGAAAGAGGAAAATAGACTCGAAGAAGAGAAAGGGGAGAGGACGGGAAAAAGGAATAAAGAAAGAGGAAAATAGACACGAAGAAGAGAAAGGGGAGAGGAAGGGGAAAAGGAATAAAGAAAGAGGAAAATAGACACGAAGAAGAGAACGGGGAGAGGACGGGAAAAAGGAATAAAGAAAGAGGAAAATAGACACGAAGAAGAGAACGGGGAGAGGACGGGAAAAATGAATAAAGAAAGAGGAAAATAGACTCGAAGAAGAGAAAGGGGAGAGGAAGGGGAAAAGGATTAAAGAAAGAGGAAAATAGACTCGAAGGAGAGAAAGGGGAGAGGAAGGGGAAAAGGAATAAAGAAAGAGGAAAATAGACACGAAGAAGAGAAAGGGGAGAGGACGGGAAAAAGGAATAAAGAAATAGGAAAATAGACACGAAGAAGAGAACGGGGAGAGGACGGGAAAAAGGAATAAAGAAAGAGGAAAATAGACACGAAGAAGAGAAAGGGGAGAGGAAGGAGAAAAGGAATAAAGAAAGAGGAAAATAGACTCGAAGAAGAGAAAGGGGAGAGGAAGGGGAAAAGGAATAAAGAAAGAGGAAAATAGACTCGAAGAAGAGAAAGGGGAGAGGAAGGGGAAAAGGAATAAAGAAAGAGGAAAATAGACTCGAAGAAGAGAAAGGGGAGAGGAAGGGGAAAAGGAATAAAGAAAGAGGAAAATAGACTCGAAGAAGAGAAAGGGGAGAGGAAGGGGAAAAGGAATAAAGAAAGAGGAAAATAGACTCGAAGAAGAGAAAGGGGAGAGGAAGGGGAAAAGGAATAAAGAAAGAGGAAAATAGACTCGAAGAAGAGAAAGGGGAGAGGAAGGGGAAAAGGAATAAAGAAAGAGGAAAATAGACACGAAGAAGAGAAAGGGGAGAGGAAGGGGAAAAGGAATAAAGAAAGAGGAAAATAGACTCGAAGAAGAGAAAGGGGAGAGGAAGGGGAAAAGGAATAAAGAAAGAGGAAAATAGACTCGAAGAAGAGAAAGGGGAGAGGACGGGAAAAAGGAATAAAGAAAGAGGAAAATAGACACGAAGAAGAGAAAGGGGAGAGGAAGGGGAAAAGGAATAAAGAAAGAGGAAAATAGACACGAAGAAGAGAACGGGGAGAGGACGGGAAAAAGGAATAAAGAAAGAGGAAAATAGACACGAAGAAGAGAACGGGGAGAGGACGGGAAAAATGAATAAAGAAAGAGGAAAATAGACTCGAAGAAGAGAAAGGGGAGAGGAAGGGGAAAAGGATTAAAGAAAGAGGAAAATAGACTCGAAGGAGAGAAAGGGGAGAGGAAGGGGAAAAGGAATAAAGAAAGAGGAAAATAGACACGAAGAAGAGAAAGGGGAGAGGACGGGAAAAAGGAATAAAGAAATAGGAAAATAGACACGAAGAAGAGAACGGGGAGAGGACGGGAAAAAGGAATAAAGAAAGAGGAAAATAGACACGAAGAAGAGAAAGGGGAGAGGAAGGGGAAAAGGAATAAAGAAAGAGGAAAATAGACTCGAAGAAGAGAAAGGGGAGAGGAAGGGGAAAAGGAATAAAGAAAGAGGAAAATAGACTCGAAGAAGAGAAAGGGGAGAGGAAGGGGAAAAGGAATAAAGAAAGAGGAAAATAGACTCGAAGAAGAGAAAGGGGAGAGGAAGGGGAAAAGGAATAAAGAAAGAGGAAAATAGACTCGAAGAAGAGAAAGGGGAGAGGAAGGGGAAAAGGAATAAAGAAAGAGGAAAATAGACTCGAAGAAGAGAAAGGGGAGAGGAAGGGGAAAAGGAATAAAGAAAGAGGAAAATAGACTCGAAGAAGAGAAAGGGGAGAGGAAGGGGAAAAGGAATAAAGAAAGAGGAAAATAGACACGAAGAAGAGAAAGGGGAGAGGAAGGGGAAAAGGAATAAAGAAAGAGGAAAATAGACTCGAAGAAGAGAAAGGGGAGAGGAAGGGGAAAAGGAATAAAGAAAGAGGAAAATAGACTCGAAGAAGAGAAAGGGGAGAGGAAGGGGAAAAAGAATAAAGAAAGAGGAAAATAGACTCGAAGAAGAGAAAGGGGAGAGGAAGGGGAAAAGGAATAAAGAAAGAGGAAAATAGACTCGAAGAAGAGAAAGGGGAGAGGACGGGAAAAAGGAATAAAGAAAGAGGAAAATAGACTCGAAGAAGAGAAAGGGGAGAGGAAGGGGAAAAGGAATAAAGAAAGAGGAAAATAGACTCGAAGAAGAGAAAGGGGAGAGGAAGGGGAAAAGGAATAAAGAAAGAGGAAAATAGACTCGAAGAAGAGAAAGGGGAGAGGACGGGAAAAAGGAATAAAGAAAGAGGAAAATAGACTCGAAGAAGAGAAAGGGGAGAGGAAGGGGAAAAGGAATAAAGAAAGAGGAAAATAGACACGAAGAAGAGAAAGGGGAGAGGACGGGAAAAAGGAATAAAGAAAGAGGAAAATAGACTCGAAGAAGAGAAAGGGGAGAGGAAGGGGAAAAGGAATAAAGAAAGAGGAAAATAGACTCGAAGAAGAGAAAGGGGAGAGGACGGGAAAAAGGAATAAAGAAAGAGGAAAATAGACTCGAAGAAGAGAAAGGGGAGAGGAAGGGGAAAAGGAATAAAGAAAGAGGAAAATAGACACAAAGAAGAGGAAGGGGAGAGGAAGGTCAAAGGAATAAAGAAAGAGGAAAATAGACTCGAAGAAGAGAAAGGGGAGAGGAAGGGGAAAAGGAATAAAGAAAGAGGAAAATAGACACGAAGAAGAGAACGGGGAGAGGACGGGAAAAAGGAATAAAGAAAGAGGAAAATAGACTCGAAGAAGAGAAAGGGGAGAGGAAGGGGAAAAGGAATAAAGAAAGAGGAAAATAGACTCGAAGAAGAGAAAGGGGAGAGGACGGGAAAAAGGAATAAAGAAAGAGGAAAATAGACTCGAAGAAGAGAAAGGGGAGAGGAAGGGAAAAAGGAATAAAGAAAGAGGAAAATAGACACGAAGAAGAGAAAGGGGAGAGGACGGGAAAAAGGAATAAAGAAAGAGGAAAATAGACTCGAAGAAGAGAAAGGGGAGAGGAAGGGGAAAAGGAATAAAGAAAGAGGAAAATAGACACGAAGAAGAGAAAGGGGAGAGGACGGGAAAAAGGAATAAAGAAAGAGGAAAATAGACTCGAAGAAGAGAAAGGGGAGAGGAAGGGGAAAAGGAATAAAGAAAGAGGAAAATAGACTCGAAGAAGAGAAAGGGGAGAGGACGGGAAAAAGGAATAAAGAAAGAGGAAAATAGACTCGAAGAAGAGAAAGGGGAGAGGAAGGGGAAAAGGAATAAAGAAAGAGGAAAATAGACACGAAGAAGAGAACGGGGAGAGGACGGGAAAAAGGAATAAAGAAAGAGGAAAATAGACTCGAAGAAGAGAAAGGGGAGAGGAAGGGGAAAAGGAATAAAGAAAGAGGAAAATAGACACGAAGAAGAGAAAGGGGAGAGGACGGGAAAAAGGAATAAAGAAAGAGGAAAATAGACTCGAAGAAGAGAAAGGGGAGAGGAAGGGGAAAAGGAATAAAGAAAGAGGAAAATAGACACAAAGAAGAGGAAGGGGAGAGGAAGGTCAAAGGAATAAAGAAAGAGGAAGATAGACACGAAGAAGAGAAAGGGGAGAGGACGGGAAAAAGGAATAAAGAAAGAGGAAAATAGACACGAAGAAGAGAAAGGGGAGAGGACGGGAAAAAGGAATAAAGAAAGAGGAAAATAGACACGAAGAAGAGAAAGGGGAGAGGACGGGAAAAAGGAATAAAGAAAGAGGAAAATAGACTCGAAGAAGAGAAAGGGGAGAGGAAGGGGAAAAGGAATAAAGAAAGAGGAAAATAGACTCGAAGAAGAGAAAGGGGAGAGGACGGGAAAAAGGAATAAAGAAAGAGGAAAATAGACTCGAAGAAGAGAAAGGGGAGAGGAAGGGGAAAAGGAATAAAGAAAGAGGAAAATAGACACGAAAAAAAGAAAGGGGAAAGGGGAAAAGGAATAAAGAAAGAGGAAAATATTCTCGAAGAAGAGAAAGGGGAGGGGAAGGTGAAAAGAAATAAAAAAAGAGGAAAATACTCCCGAAGAAGAGAAAGGGGAAAGGAAGTGGAAAAGAAATAAAGAAAGAGGAAAATAGACACGAAAAAAAGAAAGGGGAAAGGGGAAAAGGAATAAAGAAAGAGGAAAATATTCTCGAAGAAGAGAAAGGGGAGGGGAAGGTGAAAAGAAATAAAAAAAGAGGAAAATACTCCCGAAGAAGAGAAAGGGGAAAGGAAGTGGAAAAGAAATAAAGAAAGAGGAAAATAGACACGAAGAAGACAAAGGGTAAAGAAAGGGGAAAAGGAATAAAGAAAGAGGAAAATAGACTCGAAGAAGAGAAAGGGGAGAGGAGGGAGAAAAGGAATCAAGAAAGAGGAAAATAGACACGAAGAAGAGAAAGGGGAGAGGAAGGGGAAAAGCAATAAAGAAAGAGGAAAATAGACACGAAGAAGAGAAAGGGGAGAGGAAGGGGAAAAGAAATAAAAAAAGAGGAAAATAGACGCGAAGAAGAGAAAGGGGAGAGGAAGGCGGAAAGGAATAAAGAAAGAGGAGAATAGAAATGAAAAAGAGAACGGGGAGAGGAAGGGTTAAAGGAAAAAAGAAAGAGGAGAATAGACACGAAGAAGAGAATGGGGAGAGGAAAGGGAAAAAGAATAAAGAAAGAGGAAAATAGACACAAAGAAGAGGAAGGGGAGAGGAAGGTCAAAGGAATAAAGAAAGAGGAAAATAGACACGAAGAAGAGAAAGGGGAGAGGAAAGGGTAATGAATAAAGAAAGAGGAAAATAGACTGGAACAAGAGAAAGGGGAGAGGACGGGAAAAAGGAATAAAGAAAGAGGAAAATAGACTAACCTGATGACGAATAAGGAAAAGTAGAGAAGGAGGAGGAGAGTAATATGAATAGCAAAATATAATAGAGACAATGCATATGACAAAGAAGTAATACAGAGGAGAGTAAGGACAATAAAATACGGAATAGGGAGATAAAATATGTTTAATAAAGCTTAGCTGAGTATGGTAAAAGGCCAAGAAATAGGAGCAAATCAGGATGGAGAAGAAATGCAGGAAAATTCAAGAAAAGTGAAAGATATGAATAAAAACAAACAGTGATACGAAAAGAAAGAAAAAAGAAAGAAACAAGATTTTGAAAGGCGGGCATGGAAAGAAAGAAAGAAAGAAAGAAAGAAAGAAAGAAAGAAAGAAAGAAAGAAAGAAAGAAAGAAAGAAAGAAAGAAAGAAAAAGAAAGAAATGGGGATAGAGTAAAATTTGACTAAAGAAAGAAAGAAAGAAAGAAAGAAAGAAAGAAAGAAAGAAAGAAAGAAAGAAAGAAAGAAAGAAAGAAAAAAGAAAGAAAGAAAGAAAGAAATTACGGAGTAGGTCTAATTTGACGAAAGAAAGAAAGAAAGAAAGAAAGAAAGAAAGAAAGAAAGAAAGAAAGAAAGAAAGAAAGAAAGAAATGACGGAGTAGGTCTAATTTGACGAAAGAAAGAAAGAAAGAAAGAAAGAAAGAAAGAAAGAAAGAAAGGAAGGAAGAAAGTAAAAAAGAAGGAAAGAAAGGAAGAAAGAAAGAAAGAAAGAAAGAAATTAGTGGAAAAATCTTATTAAAAAACGAAAGTAGAATTAACAAATGAAAAAGAAAATTTTAACAAAAAATCAATGAAAACCACCAAAGAAATATAAAAAGGAATAAAAGGAACACGAAAGTGAATGACAGGAAAATCGAAATGAAAAAGAAAAAAAAGGAAAGAATAATGAATGAAATAAACTCATTTTCAGAGCAAACCAGAGTAAATATCCTTGTGGATTTCTTTTCAACTCGATCGTTGACACTTGTTCTTCATAACAAATAATACGCAGGACAGGAAGTTAATCCAGAGGCAAGCAGGGAAAAGATGGGATTATTGACTTGGATATGTAATCGCGATTTGGATTGTCCACTGAAGTTTATAATTGGTACAAGCCTGTATGGCCGCAATAATGTATAATCTGTTGAACCATTCGCTGTCAACAGAAGCTAAAATAAGGAAAAGTTAACAATGGCAAAACCTTCCATTTTGAAACCACAGATATACACTAAACACGTACATACAAACATAAATAGAAACATATTGGGTTGGTGCATAATTATCAGGCGTTTCTGTAGGCGAGTTATTTCTTAATAAAAATTGCTGTTTTGTTTACATTTTTAATAAAATATTTTATTTTTAGGTTATAAAAATGCGTATCGATAATCATACGCTCTGGAATAATTACTGAAAATTGTTATGATTGAATTGTCATGTTCCTTTTTTCATAATAAATATTGTTTAAAAACGCCTGATAATTATGCACCAACCCAATATTTAATAAGATGTGTTCGGGTTAGGTAGAGGGCCACAATATTGATTATCAAACTCAAATAACGACTAACAGTGTGCGAGATGGATAAAGAGATCAAAAGATATTTATTAAGCTTAGCTCAGTTTGGCACAAGGTTAAAATAGCGTAGCACCGAGTTTCGATGGCACACACTATCAATAGCCTACCAAATTGCCATCCCGTCGATCCGATCAATCGGCTGGTCATGTCATGCCCCATCACATCTAACCCATCCCAAAACAACTACAACTTATAATTAACTTTCCCACCCAAACTCTACACTAAATATACTAACACCTTACCCCTAAAATGTGATGGAAAGCGGTGGCTTAGGGTCAATCAGTAGAAAAAACTTAAACAATGATGTTGCCAGTCATACGTTTTTGAAACAATGATGTTGCCAGGGATACGTTTTTGAAACAATGATGTTGGCAGTCATACGTTTTTGAAACAATGATGTTGCCAGGGATACGTTTTTGAAGCAATGATGTTGCCAACTACACTTTTTTGAAGCAATGATGTTGCCAACTACACTTTTTTGAAACAATGATGTTGCCAGCTATACGTTTTTGAAACAATGATGTTGCCAGCTATACGTTTTTGAAACAATGATGTTGCCAGCTATACGTTTTTGATATATCTAGTAAATACTGGATCTGGCATTAAATAACCCATAGTGGTTGATATGCCATAAAACCCCAAACAAACAAACAAAACCAAATTGCCATCATTTTATGATAAATCATCATCATCATCAGTCCCATGACCGGGCGTGGTCGTAGGGTCACTGCGCTGTTGCGTCCCCGGCCAGATACCTACATATGTCTGGGTCGAAACCCAGAGACGCGTTCATTTATGCGTAGCAGACCTGGGGGAGCCCACCCATCTCCACGGCACCTACGAATTGAAGGCTTGCTTTGGTTACGGACATGTGACCATTGATTCCTTCAGGGAAATCCTCTGCCCTGGCAGTTGACTTTGGTCTAGGAGGCCCTTCTGCCCAGCCACACAGACATCACCACACAGGCTGAACATATAGCTGTCTAGCCCAATCTACCATATTGTGCTAGATGGCCGTTGGCTGTCCGTCCTTTAATATGTCATTTTTTAATTCTGCTTGATGTATATACACCATCCTCGCCAGAAAAGCCTGGTGGGGGAACCGGTTTAGTCGCCGATGAACCGACTATTTGCAGATAGTAGCGGGTTATATAATACCAGTAACACTTGTAAAGTGACCTAGATGATTGTGATACATCCTATACATAAGTATTCGTATTTGATTGTTCCAGGTAGACTATTTTACACACTGCACCTCATTTGTTACACACACGAAAAAAACGTATGTATGTATATATACATATATATATATATATA
>OZ038499.1:11072625-11192625 GCA_964036315.1 Acanthosepion esculentum | reverse complement strand
AGTTGATAGCAGTTCCAAAAATACCTATTCAATCAATAACACTTGCAAAAAACTTATTCAGTTGAGAGCACATCCAAAAATACCTATTCAGTTAATAGCATTACCAAAGATACCTATTCATTTGATAGCACATGCAAAAATACCTATTCATTTGATAGCACGTGCAAAAATACCTATTCAGTTGATTGCACGTCCAAAAATACCTATTCAGTTGATAGCCCTTCCAAAAACACCTATTCAGTTGATAGCCCTTCCAAATATACCTATTCAGTTATAGCACGTCCAAAAACACATATTCAGATAATAGCACTTCCAAATATACCTATTCAGTTGATAGCCCTTCCAAAAATACTTATTCATTTGATAGCACGTGCAAAAATACCTATTCAGTTGATAGCACGTGCAAAGATGCCTATTCAGTTGATAGCCCTTCCAAAAATACCTATTCAGTTGATAGCACGTCCAAAAATACCTATTCAGTTGATAGCCCTTCCAAAAATACCTATTCATTTGATAGCACGTCCCAAAATACCTATACAGTTGATAGCCCTTCCAAAAATACCTATTCATTTGATAGCACGTGCAAAAATACTTATTCAGTTAATAGAACTTCCAAACATACCTTGTTCGTCAATGAAAACCATTGACGAACAAGGTATGTTAACAGGAAAACACAAGTCACAAGTCATCGCGACCGAGGATTTCAGTGTACTCGGCTTGTTCAGACTTGATCACGCCAGATGATGCTTTCTCACATTGAAACTGTAAGGAAAGTCTGCTCAGCATAGTTGCAGTATAAAACCACAGGTGGGCTCTGTGGGTGTTGAACAAACACAAATGCGAATGTGCAACAAAGATAGGCTAGCTGCCCAAGATAGATAGATAGATAGATAGATAGATAGATAGATAGATAATGAACAGAACGAGTATATATATATATATATATATATATATATATATAGATAGATAGATAGATAGATAGATAGATAGATAGATAGATAGATAGATAGATAGATTTTTGTTAAGCAAATCACCCCAACCAAGGCTGGAGTGCCACTAGCACCCAAGGGGTTACAGAGAGTGAGCAAGAGTAAAGAGAGGTGTTTGGGAAAAGGATAAAGAGAAGGACGGAGATCAGGATCAAGGCATCAAAAGATGTCGATTGACATTACATTTGAATATTTGAAGATTATAGCTATCAGGGAAGCAAGTAAGAGGAAGGGAGTTCCACTGACCGGAAGACCGAGCTAAGAAGCTGTTGGAGTAGAAGAGATGGCTACATATAACCATTTAGACAGTGAAAGGATGGGATCGAGATGCCAACCTAGTAGATAGATAGATAGATAGATAGATAGAAGCTGTAGTCTAGAAGTTTTGAGAATCTTTAAGGAGATATTTATTTCAAACAAAGCGAAATTCGAATCTCTTATAATGTAGGGCCCTTCAACTTTAATTCGCTTGCTGTAGCAGCTCGTAACTCTCCAGAGTGAAGGCGTCCGCGCTCCTAATAAAGACCTCCTTCATCTCCACATCCTCAAAACGTTAATTCAAACAAGCTTTGATACTTACACAGGTTTCTGATAACGTTTTGTTAATGTCGGCAAAAACGCTGCCGAAACCTATGAAATGATCAAGATTGCTTTTGAACCTCATATATATATATATATATATATATATATATATATATATATATATATATATATATATATATATATATATATATAAGTAGAATGAGAACGAATAGAGTGCACTTCCAACGTTCGTAACATTTAATTTAAAAGAGGGATAATTACGTAGTAGAGCAGTATTATTTATTTTAGGATATTACAACAAAAAACATGTCAATATCGCTACACAATTGCAGTTGTGTTTCAACGCATAACAATGCGTTTCGTCGGGCGATTGTAAATTACTGGCGAGCGAACGACTAATTTGGTTTCAAAAGCTAAATACATCCTTGAGACCTTTACCCTGACCAACCAATCGGATATGACCTACGTTAAATTCAAACTAAGCAAAAAATCAAAAATGCAAAAAATTAAAATTTTTTATCTTAGAAATGTGTCAAGACAACTCCTAGAATTGTGTATCAATTCTTACATGTTTTTTTGCTGTAATATCCTAAAATAATATATATATATATATATGTGTGTGTGTGTGTGTGTGTGTGTGTGTGTGTGTGTGTATTTAGGTAGCAATCCTTCTTTCATGCACATTCCATTAAAAACGACTGACAAGGTGCTTTTATTTAGTTTTTTATATAATTTCTCGTGCAATTTAATAATGTTTTTCTTTTCAGATGATAAATTTTATAAAAACTGTCCGAATGTTCTTTTTATCCGAGCGCTTTCGGCTATACATTTAGCCATTTTCAAGGATTATATTTCAACTGTTAGAATTAGAAATAGTTTGTTATATGTATGTTTTATAAAATGTTTAATTTTTTTGTTTCAAAACACGGTCAAGATATTATGTCCATGTTCATAAACATTTTATAAAACATACATATAACAAACTATGCAACCGTATATATTAGCTCTGTCACGGATATTGAGCACTTTCCATTGATACCACACACACACACAGAGAAACACACACGCATGCACACATATACACACACATATATTATGAAATGGACAAAGACCGACGATTATTTTAAAACATTTTTATGCTTATACATTCTTTTTATAGATACAAATATTTAAGTAAATACTCTGTTTTATAATAAACAGTATTAATAACATTTACCGGCCTGAATGTCCGAGAAATTTTCATAAAAATATTCGTCCTCCGACAGGAATCGAGCCTGTACCCTATACGGACCTGTCATTAACCGATCGAGCCACGGAGGATCGTTCGATTAGCAAGGTCGATTTTACTGCTTTTAAACTTCAATCTTCCATGACTCTCTCACGTACATTCATATCTGCTCAAAGCGTATCCAAATGTAAACAAATGAGGTCATACATTATGGAATGGACAAAGTCCGACAATTGTTTTCAGACATTTTTTATGTTTATACGATGAAAATATTAAAATGTTAAAATTAAAATGTTATTAATACTGTTTATTATAAAACAGAGCATTTACTTAAATATTTGTATTTATAAAAAGAATGTATAAACATAAAAATGCCTTAAAACACACATACACACACACACACATATATATATATATATATGTGTGTGTGTGTGTGTGTGTATGTTTGTGTAATGGGCAAATTGCATGACAAAGTGTAAGAATTCTAAATGTAATTGTCTAATTAATAAATATACTAAAATCACCAGTGTCCGTCTGACGTGTGCATAAGTACTACCATCATAACAAATTTAGTCTGATGAAGTCCTGTAGGACGAAACGCGCTACAACAGCTGTAGGGTGAAACCGTTTTCCACCAAATCTCAATAATCTTTAGACAACGCTGTTTGGTGTTTAAGGTATTCATTAGTGAAGGAATGGCAATGGTTATAAAGGTGATGCTTCCAATTCCCAGCAGATATTCCAGTATAAACCTTTTTTTGGTTTGTATTCTCTTTGGTGAAGATCGTGGCTTCATACACCACATTTTCTGTCATATATAATCCTCCCACTGGGCATTCAGTTTTTACCCTGCAATTACAGGTAGATTTTTTTTTTTGTAATTGATTAGTATTAAATTTTCTAATAATATTATTGTGGGAATTTATAATTTTCTTCATATTGTTCATACATGAGTAACTAATTTTCAATTTCATTTTATTAAAGATTTTTTTCAGTGTATTGGTTTTACTAAAATGTTTACCTATTAAATTTAAGAAGTACTTTCCTCTATTAATGTTGGATAATTTGCAGAATGGAGGGTTGAACCATATAACCTTCCTTTTTCTATACTTGGATTTATTGTCAGTCGGTTTCTTTTAGATAAGTTACACTTTTAATAGCAAACTTTAATACCAAAAGTTATACTTTTAATACCAAACTTTTCTTTACCTAACTACACACGCACACACACACACACACACACACACATACATATATATATATATAGCAAAGGTAGTCGGTTTAATTAATGAAATACTAACAATCCTAGCGTTATTTCGTCTCGTAATTTCAGACAAATTATGTTAAGGTAGCTGTCGTTTGTCGCTACAGCCGTCAAATTGAATTATTTTTATCTCCTTCTTCAATCAAAAAGGCTTCTGAGGATTTACCGGTTAATAGTAAATAAACTACATCAAAATGGCGCTCAAGTATTCTACAAAAATGCTAGAAGAGACCCGATTTCTAAGTATTTTCCTTAAATAATTTCTTCACGCTACAAAAACTAAATCCTAGCAATGAATAAAATGAGAAATGTCGAAAAGTAAAGTCAAAATAAAAAATATTTGGGTGTATTGTTGCCCAGGACCGATGCAAGGATCTCGTGTCCACTGCCGAATTTATGATACGGGGCTCCCCGCTCACACCCTAGTACATCTCAATTGTCATGAGGTATTATTATTCAATCAAATACAGATTTTATTGTGATCTAATTATGTACAGTAATGGATTATATGCAATATAGCTGAACAATTCAACTAGAGAAATTGAAAATAAATACAATGTATTTTAATATCGTTTCGAGCAGTGATTTTCAACCTTTTTGCTGGAGCGGAACCACAAGGAAACATTCCAGTGGCTCGAGGAACCCCTGCAATAAATTAATTGTCAATCATAGTACTTGTGTAACTTCTTGCGGGACCCCTGGGCTTTACTGGCGGAACGCTAGGGTTCCGCGGAAACCTGGTTGAAAACCACTGGTTTAGAGTCATGCCATAATAGATCAGTCTTAAATAAATGTCTTGCAACAATTTTTAACATCAACTTGAAATTATTGTTAAATAATTTAACACTTTTAATATAATGTGTAAAAAATAGTGAAGCATACAGTGTTTTTTTTTTTCGATTCTTAGCCTGAGGAAACTTAACATTAACTGAGTTGAACAAAAAAGAACAGACTTCAGAATAACGTCAAAATTCGCGAAAAGAATCTAATCCTTTAACAGTCAGTCTAGTTTAATTTGTAACATATATAGATCTCGGTTGGACACCTCGATGTGGTGTTATGGTTAACAAGCTTGTCTCGCTAAAACAGTTACAACTGAATAGTGAGTTCTGATCCTCACTGAATGCCCCATACTTTCGGCCTTGTGCCACAACTAAGCTACGCTTAGAAAATCAATATATAGACCTAGGTAGAAAAGCATGTTGATAAGATATCAAAGCATTGCTATGAGGCCCCAATCAAGCTTAACCCCCCCCCCACACTCTCTCACGGTCGGGGAGGAGGCTCGGGGTAGTACGCCGCGGCCCTGTCCTTGCCGCTTAAAAGGGTTTACACGGGGTTAATCTTTGCAACAGCAATTTTCAACATGTCGCCGATTTTTTCTTCTAAAGATTCCTATTGGTCGATTTTTATGTGCTGATTAGCATACCAACTTTAAACGACGGATCAAAAATCACATTTTATATACGTCATCTTTTAAAATATTTTCTACGTAATTCTTATCTTTTTTATACTACTAAAATTTTTTGACATGACGCTGAAGCGTGTGGAAATCTTCACAGAATTTAGTGTTGTTGAAGTCGTCGCTAACTTTTTTTACCGAGATTTACAAACTCTATATTCCGTTCAGTTTAGCAAAGCAATCGATGAAATATGAACAAGCGGAGTTGTTTGGAAAAATACTTTGACAAAAACCCTACTTTTAATAATATCTTCATGGTAAACAATTCCTTTTTAACAGCGAAGATTAAATTCTTGAGATTTCTTACTCTTGAGCATGCAAGGTACAACTGCCCATGCGTAAATATGTCTGTCTGGAGCCAAATTCCAACTTTTTGAAACGTTTCGCTTTCTAATTTGTTTATTGTTCTCGCAAACGCAGGGCGAAGTGGAAACTGGATTCTTGTATATATATATATATATATATATATATATATATATATATATATAACAACTTAAAAGATATGCAAAAAACATATTACTTTTTTATTAAATAAGTATTTGTTGTTTTAATCATTAAATTGTTTTTAAAACAGTGTGACTATGCTGTATGTTAAATAATAATACTTTTAACTTTTCAAAAATATTAATGAAAATTTATTGTATTAAGCTAGACACCCGGGTAAAACCATATATATTTGTGACCCCTTACCTGTTTGAACTTTTCTCTAAAATTTTGTTTCGATCGGTCAATGTATGACTATTTTAGAGAGTGTGACGGACAAACGGACGGACTAACAGAAGTCACAGAATTTTGTATATAGATTGCTCACCCCATACACGGCGCAAGAGCCACTCAAGGTAAAGAGTTACTGAATGAGATTATTGTAAGAGTAAGTAGTTTAAAGGGAAAAGGTAAGAAATGCATTTTATGAGGATAGGTGGGATGGATAATGGTTGATGAGGTTAAGATTGTAATGATCGAGGAATCATCCCCACAAAGTTAGTATAGCGTAATGTTACAGCTATGGCTCACTCAGTGAGGACCGAAATCTGTACATTGTAATTATGGTCTGTCAGACTAGTATATTGAATAAGGAGGGGGTCGGAATGAAAGATGGAATTTCTCCATGTCGACTCCAAAACGGGGCTGAGTCATCTGCGCTCACTGTCACAGAAATTCCCTGCTGAAAAACATTATTCCACCTTTTCATTCAGTTCTGCGATTAATAACAGTGATTTACTCAAATTGTTATTTGCTCGAAATGTGATTTACTCGAGATGCTATTTACCCGAAATTAAATTTGCCCGAAATGTTATTACCCGAAATGTTATTTGCCCGAAATATTATTTACCCGAAATGTTATTTGCCCGGAATGTGATTTAACTGAAACGTTATTTGCTCGAAATATTATTTGCCCAAAATGTTATTTACCTGAAATATTACTTACCCGAAATGTTATTTGCCCAAAATGTGATTTACCCGAAATGTTATTTGCCCGGAATGAGATTTAACTGAAACATTATTTGCTCGAAATATTATTTGCCCAAAATGTGATTTACCCGAAATATTATTTGCACGAAATGTTATTTACTCATAATATTATTTACCCGAAATGTTATTTACCCGAAATGATATTTACCCGAAATGTTATTTGCCCGAAAACTCACTTCACCAAAGGCGATAAATCAAATCCTCATTTCAACGAGGTTTACGGAGAAATCACGTTGAAACACCGGTTCCTGTACGATCACCGAACTTAAGCAACGTCGAGCCTGGTCAGTATCTGGATGGGTAACCGCTTGAGAATAACCGGTGCTGTAAGCTTGGATGTGGGAATACTGTAATAGATGATGGCTCGGAATTGTTTCAATTCCACTTGGGTTCGTTATGTTCACTTACACGTAGATGCCCTTCGTAAAGGTATGAATCCACCTCTTCTCCCCGAAGCTATTGGTTAATTAGTAAGACTTTTATCACTAAACAATTACTATCTCCAAAGAAAATTCTGACAATCTAAAAATATTTTCTGACACCAAATAATCTGCAAAGGGTTGGTAAAACATAAAAAACGAATAAACCAATCAATCATTTCATTTCGACGAATTCTTTATTTCATATGTTAGGACAATAAATGGAGATAACTTTTATATCTAAATAATTTATTTATAATATTAAAATCATAAACATATATTGATCAGTTTTGACCTATTTCAGCGTTATATAATCCTCTTAAACAAACTATACTATTTAGAGTTTCTTCTTCAAAGAAGAATCTGCAATGTTATTTGGTCCTGACCTGTCATCTCGGCTTCAGTCTCTTTCCCGGCGCCGTAACGTAGCTTCTCCGTGCTTTTTCTATAAATACTTTCATAGTAAGTGGTCTGATGAACTTTCCTCTTTGGTACCCAGACTTCATGAAATTAATCGCAGTACTAGATTGAACAGTGTTGTCAACGAAAATCAAATTCACGCCTCGCCAAATTTTTCAGCCATCTCCGCCACCGCCATCCGGGGCTGGGGAGAGAGCGAATAGGGAGAGAGGCTGATGATCCCTATGCTCGGACATGAGCGGGTGCCGACGACGAGACCTTACATTCGAGAGAAATTGCTCTATAAGAAAATTGAAGTTGAAGAGAGAAAAGACATTTCAGAAATACGAACTGTTGTCGTTTCTATGACAAAATCTTTACAGCCAAGAGAAAATGGTGAAATTTTTGGCAAAGAAAAAGAAAAAAAACTTTAGATATTGGATTTTTCAGAAATAAGACTTACCTTCCTCTCAGTTATAAAACTTTATACGCAGCAGAAAATAAAGACAGCAATTAGGTAAAAAGAAAAGATAGCAAAAAACACTAAGAATAGCTTTCGTTTCTGTTAAAGTTATACCATTGAGAGAGAATGATAATAGATTTTAGATGTAAGGAAAAAGTAGGGAAAGGGACGTTTTCATCGCTTCGAATTGTGTCTGTTATCAGGGGACGTGGGGGGGGGCTCTATAAAAGCCAAGTTTGCAAAGATAAAATTACTACGCGGGTAAAAGTTGCAATAAAATTGACAGGAATACGAATATAGGATCAGAAATATTCAAGGCAAGAAAGCAAAAATAGAAAAATATTATTGAATGGACCTTGAGAGGCAAAGAGAAAATATCGGACGGGACAAGATGGATATGGTATCCAAGATGGACATGGTATCCAAGATGGACATTGGAAGAAACAAACTGAACCGATTATTTAACAGAACAATTATTGAAGAACTAATTAAAAATCGTAATTTAGATTATCATTCATAAACTAACTCCAGTGAGCACTTCCACGTGGTGTAACGGTTAACAAGCATGTCTCGTTAGATCAATCCTGACTGAGTAGTGAGCTCGATTTTCGTTGGATGTTCATACTTTCCACCTTGTGCCACATCTAAGCTACGCTAATACATCACTAAGGGGCACATCGACGAGGGGTTATGGTTAACAAGCTCGACATCCCTAGAACAATTACAACTGAATAGTGACTTAGTGAGTCTACTTCACTGAGTACCCTGTATTTTCGGTTTTGTGCCGCATCTAAGCTACGCTAATAAATCACTATGGGGCACATCGACGAGGGGTTATGGTTAACAAGCTTGACATCTCTAGAACAATTACAACTGAATAATGACTTAGTGAGTCTACTACACTGAGTACCCTGTATTTTCGGTTTTGTACCGCATCTAAGCTACGCTAATAAATCACTAAGGGGCACATCGACGAGGGGTTATGGTTAACAAGCTTGACTACACTGAGTACCCCCTATTTTCGGCCTTGTGCCGCATCTAAGCTACGCTTAGAAAATAACTGTAAAATAAATGCAGGTACTCGGCACAGAAAGATTTGATAGATTGGTTTTCTACGGTTTATCAACCCTTTGCAGGTTATTTAAAGCCAGAAATTATTTTTAGATTATAAGATTTTTCTTTTGGATCACAATGATTTAATAATAAAAGTTTTACTAATTAACCCGTAGATTGGGTCGAGAGAGTGTTGATTCATAACTTTGTCAAATTTATTTGTGCATCAGTAGATATAACGAATAAAACTGGAATTGAAACCCGGTTCTCCGATTAAAAATTGCGAACCGTTATCCATTACCCCATCCGCACATCCAAGCTTACAGCACCTGGTATTTCCAAGCGGTCACCCATCTAGGTACTGACCAGGTTTAACGTTGCTTAACTTCAGTGACCGTACAGGAAGTCGGATCTCCGATTAACAATTCCGACCATTATCCATCACATCCCTCACACATCCAGACTTACAGCACCTGGTATTCCCAAGCAGTTACCCATCTAGGCATTGACCAGCTCAATGTTCCTTAACTTCATTGATCGTACAGGAACTCGGATCTCCGATTAACAATTCCGACCATTATGCATCACATCCCTCACACATCCAACCTTACAGCACCTGGTATTTCCAAGCGGTCACCCATCTAGGCATTGACCAGGTTTGACGTTGCTTAACTTCGGTAAACCAGTGTGTCAACGTGATATGACCGTATGCCCCAAAAGGCCAGGTGTAGAAAGAGTACACAGTTGTGCAGGACTGGGTGTGAACTGTCATACTCTGGAAACTGTGCAAATTGCTTCATTTTTTTCTTCTTTTTGCTTTTACTATCAAAACTGTTAGAATTTACACAGTCCAGAATTTGTCGTCGATAAAAAAATGAATAAAATTCCAAGAATTTTTCACATTCAAATGAATTACCTAATCTCGGACAGAAAACGAGATCTAATTGTAAAAAAGAAAAATTATTTTTTTATAAGCGATCGTGAATGTTTTATAGGAAAGGAAAATTAAAATCCGGGTAGATATCTTGACTGGATAAGGCCAATTGTTCACATACATTCATGGTATTCGTAACAATTCTAAAGAGCCTTGAGACTGAAGAATTTTTTTTCTCATATATTTCCCTAAAATTAGTAAGTAATTGCATCTTTGTGGCTTCATGTTCTTGCTTGGGGTGAAATGATTAAAAAAAATAATCGAAAGAAAATAGCAACATTAAGAAAATTAGCAAGAATTTTCAGAAGAAAGTTACAACTTTTAGAAGAGATGCTTTCGTATGATTCCCATTGATAATCACCAGTTACTAATGAAAAAATAATGAAGAACAGAAAAAATTGTAACATGAATTTAATAATAAACATAATCCTTCCTAATCGATGAGGTTTCCTGTCAACATCCAGCAAGAGTCAAACAGATATCTGCTTCATTCCGCAAGTATAGCTGGAAGTATTTTTCAAATTATACTTTAATTAATTTATTATTATATACTATTATTATATATTTATATATTATTATATATAAATATTATATTATATATTGTATATATATTATATATATAATACATATATATAATATATATTAATATATATATACATAATATAATATATACATAATATATTAATTATATAATAACAATATTAATATATAATATATATATAATATATATAATAATATATTAATAAATAATATATTAAATATATTATATACAGGGTGTTCATAATGTTCGTGTGCACTTGAAAAAAATTATAACTTTATTTGTATTTGCGATAGAAATAATCTGTAAAAAATGTTATAAAGTTTAATGTACCTAGTTTTAAGTATAGCTAAAATAACTAATGTGATTTCAGGCATTACTGTAAATCAGTTGGCAAATGTTTTCCGTGAACTGCAAAATCGTATTACCCTTTGTATTGCTCATGATGGAGGACATGTGGAAACTTAAATAAAATTTCAATAAAACCTTAAAAAATATAGATTTACTTCTTTCTAATCCTTTTTACAAATTATTTCTATCGCAAATACAAATAAAGTTATAAATTTTTTCAAGTGCACACAAACTTTATAGACACCCTGTATATATTATATATATTAATATTTTTGTCATCCACAGACAGACTGTTTCTCTGTTTCACAGCTCATCAATGTGGCTAGACGTCCGGTTGCCTCCAGCTAGGATCGAAACCCAACTGAATTTGCGTCAGTCGGAAATTCTCCCACTAAGCCGTCAGTGCACGGTACGGGATGAAGGTGAATTTTAGGGTGTTTATTTTTAGATTTAGACAAACACACAGTGACTGACAGTGACTCAATTCTGCCGAAGAGTCGTGCAATATTAGCTTAAATAGTCACTGTTTACAAATTCACACCTCAAACCAGAAGGCTCAACCGAAATAAATTTTTCAGGTGCTAATATTTTTGTCATCCACAGACAGACTGTTTCGCTGTTTCACAGCTCATCAGTGTGGCTAGACGTCCGGTTGCCTCCAGCTAGGATCGAATATATTAATATATATACATAATATAATATATATATATATAATATATTAATAATATAATAATAATATTAATATATATATATAGAATATATAATATATATATAATATATTAATAAATAATATATTAAATATATTATATATTATTATATATAAATATATATTATATATTTATATTAGGTTGGTGCAAAAATAATGTCGTTTTTTGACGTTCAACTTCATGTGAGAAAACGACATTATTTTTGCACCAACCTAATATATTATTATATTATTATTTTATTATTATATATTTAAATTATTTTGGTGTTGTATATTGATGTAGTTATTGAAAATTCTCTCTTCAGTCCCCGTTTCAACAAGATTGTTCATGACTTTAGAACTTTTCAGAGAATCCTCACAGTAAATGATGACAGATTTCTGAAGGTCTTCAATGTTGGTCTTAATCTGAATACTCCCTAAGCACTCTTGTAGTTTTCTAGGTGGTGTTCCAAGTACTTCTGTTACTATAGGAATAACTTCTACATTCATATTCCATAGACCCTTCTGCTCCCTAGACATATCCAGATATTTTTCAAACTTTTTAGTTTCTTTGGACTCCACACTTTTATCCTATGGAAACTGCAAAGTGTATAATTTGACATTGATTATTTTATATAACAATGAAGTCTAATCTTCGTGCTTCAATGTCATCATCTGTCTGTTCTACGACATTCCATAATATCTTGTGACTCTAATTTTCTACTCGTGCCCCCGGCTGATGTTTATACCACTTCTCTTTTACAATGAAGTCAAACTTACGACATAGTTCCCAATGGATCCTATTAAAAATATAATCATGTCGTCACTTATACTCTTTCTGTGCCAACTTGGGACATTCAAGATGTAGGCCTCGTCAACTTGCCCACACATCCTGCATTTGCTTTCTTCTTGTGATGTATCTATCCTGGCCAAGGTTGCATTTAGTCTGACAGCCTGCTCAGAATGAATGCAATCAATAATTCATTATTATTATTATTAGTAGTAGTAGTAGTAGTAGTAGTAGTAGTAGTAGTAGTAGTAGTAGTAGTAGTAGTAATCCATGTTAATATTGTTGCTTTTTATCGCGAAACTCGGGGTCAATACATTTTTCATTGTTATTATTATTATTATTGTTGTGGATTCCGGGAATGGAATCCTGCACAAATAAATAAACAACGCCAATAATTGAGATAGAAAAATAAGTGTATTATACGTAAGAATACAGACCTGAAGTGAAGATTAGTAGTCCAGGAATGCGGGTTAGTAGAAAGTATATGTAAGTGAAGCCGTAACTCTCTCTCTCTCTCTCTCGCTCTCTCTCTGTGAACACTCTGTGTACTGTCTCCGTATCTCTCACCCTGACTCAACGTATCTCAACCTTGTCGCCAACTCTGTCAGTATAAATATACTTTAGACGAGTCCATCTTGTGTAAAAGGGGAGATCCCCACAACAATTATTATTAAACAAAAAGACTATCGTAACTTTTTCAATTTTTTGCGAAACTTACAGAAGATGTCGATTTAAGAAAAGTAAAAGAAAAGAAACAAATTTAACAATGTTTCGAGTGTATATCTGTCCTCTTCAATTTAATTTTAAAAATTACAATTAGCATACTGTTTTTTTCCAAGCCTATTAATTGCTGTTGTTACTGTGCCCACACTGACCCGGGGTAGTAGCACCTGTTAGGATCCCAGCTATGGACAAAAATTGAACTTCCAAACAAAAATAAAACACTATTAAAGATAGTAAAAATACCAGCAATAGATTTTTATATAAAATGGCCAGCAATACCTATTTATATTAAAATGACCAACAACACAATTTTAAAGCAAAATGACCAACAATACATTTTACAGTAGAATGACCATCAATACATTCGCGTAAATTTATACATTAAATAACCCATAGCTTGATATGTCGCTCAACAAAATCAAACAACCAACCTTCTTTCAATATTTGGCACACTGTTTCTTTCTTTTTCTACATTAAAAAAAATACAATTATTTGTACAAACATCGCTTTTGTCTTAAGAAAAATGGTTGTAGTGGTAATGAATGCGACGATGCAAATGGTATGCAGGCAATGTGAATGAAATGCAATTGAAACGTGAGTAACATGATGGAGGATCGGTTCTCATCTTGAAATTTTAATCAGGAAGCGGAATTAATCGAATAGTTTAATGTAAATCTTATTTTGTTCATTCCTCCTTGGATTGGGCGTTAATAGTTTGCATGTGTAATTATCTTCATGCGTTTTAAGGGTTGAAAGGTCGGTGGGTTATGGATTTTCTTTTTTTCAGAATGTGCACCTTAAGATGTTCACCGAAATTATAGGCATTGGTGAAAAAATATTCAACGCTTAAATGCTTGAAAATAATTACATATACAAACTATTAACGTAAAATAATTAGATAATTAATAATTTATTAGTCTTGGAAGTATTATTATTATTATTATTATTATTATTATTATTATTATTATTATTATTATTATTCCGTCTTAATATTGTTGCTTTTTTATCAATAAACTTTAGGTCAATACACTCGTTTTATTATTTTATCATTTATTTTATTATTTTATTATTATTATTTTATTATAATTATTATTTATTATTTATTATTATTATTTAATTATTATTTTATTATTATTTATTATTACTATTATTATTTAATTATTATTATTTTATTATTATTATTTTATTATGATTATTATTATTTTATTACTATTTTTATTTCTTATTATTATTTAATTATTATTATTTTATTATTATTATTAATTATTATTATTATTTAATTATTATTATTATTTTATTATTATTAGTTTATTATTATTATTATTAATTAGTTATTATTATTTAATTATTGTTATTTTATTATTATTAATATTATTTATTATTATTATTATTTAATTATTATTTAATTATTATTATTTTATTAGTATTATTTTAATTGTAGTTTTAAGCTATATTAATGATATTTACTTTTTATGTCATTTGTGTCTGACGCTAAGCCAAAGGTAATATATATATATATATATATATATATATATATACATATATATATATATATATATATATATATATATATATATATATATATATACATATATATATATATGAAGAAATATAGGGTTAAAGTGTGCTATATTTATGGGATAAAGTGCTCAGTATCATAGATAGAGCGTGTGTAAATATAAAAGTGAACATAGAAGTCAACATTTAGAGGCGCCTCTAAGTGTTGAATTCTATGTTCACTTATATATATATATATATATATATATATATATATATATATATATATATATGTATGTATATATATATATATGTATATATATATATATATATATATATATATATATATATATATAGATAGATAGATAGATTGATAGATATAGTGTGTGTGTGTGTGTGTGTGTGTGTGTGTGTGTGTGTGTGTGTGTGTGTGTGTGTGTGTCAGTTGGACAAAATAGTTCTCGGAGTTTCTATGTTCATTTTTGATCAAATAAAGACAAAGCCTTGTAAAGGCGAAAACGGTTTGGATGCAATTTTAAAAGGCTGCCTCATTTTTTGGGCGGGTAAGGCTAAGAATTTTTCTGCTGCAGTGGCAACGAGTGAAATCCTCGTAGCAGCCGTAAATTTGATGATGAGAAAATGTCTTCCGTGGTAATGTACATTGAATAAAGAGAAGAAACATTCCGGATGAGAATATTTAATGCGTTTTGGGGAAAGTGAACTCAGTCAGTGTACGACGGAAAAGTGTTTCAGTCGCTTTACAATTGGAAATAAAACACTTAAAGATATTACGTAAAGGACGCTTGGTCAACATTTAGGACAATAAAACGGTCAGACAAATCGGAAAAGGTTTCGATAGATAGATAGATAGATAGATAGATAGATAGATATGAACAACTTGAGATAGATAGATAGATAGATAGATAGATAGATAGATAGATAGATAGATAGATATGAACAACTTGAGATAGATAGATAGATAAATAGATAGATAGATATGAACAACTTGAGATAGATAGATAGATAGATAGAAAATGAACAGAACGAGATAGATAGATAGATAGATAGATATGAACAACTTGAGATAGATAGATAGATAGATAGATAGATAATGAACAGAACGAGATAGATAGATAGATAGATAGATAGATAGATAGATAGATAGATATGAACAACTTGAGATAGATAGATAGATAGATAGATAGATAGATAGATAGATAGATATGAACAACTTGAGATAGATAGATAGATAGATAGATAGATAGATAGATAGATACATACATACATACATACATACATACATACATACATACATATTAACAGATTGAGGTTACTACCATCGTCGGAGTTCGAACCATTATTAAATTCTGATTTTTTTTTCCTGATTACAAATCTTATCGGCAACACATTCTTTTTGTTTCTAATTGGTTAAAAATATCAATAAACGAAATGAATTCCTGAAACAGGGAGATTCAATCGCTCGTACGGTCTGCATCCATTCGGCATATATCGGCAATCTTCGAATAAACTCGGCCATTAACCGTTCTCTCCTATTTCGGCGACATTTTTCTCTGGCCTGAAATTAGTTTCTCTTTCCTTACTTTGGTGTGGCCAAATGTGTTAACCATCAGGTATTCAGGTGAACATATCTTTCACGATAGAACCTAAATGACTCCTGTAACTGGATCTGCCCATCTACAAGAAAGGAGGAGCTTAGGAGGAATTGGAATTAATTAAATCACAGACATATTTATGAGTAAGTGAACCGAACTCACCTTCTACAGGTGAGAGAGACACGTTACCAAGATAGGTGAGTAAATGATGACTTTCAATTTCTTCTATGGATTTTAGTTCTTCTTTTTCTTTGGTGCAAGTAAAATGTTTGCTTCCATTTCGAACAAGATGAACAAAAATGATATACATCAAGTCAAAGGTGAAAAAGAATAGTCATATTAGCCAAAATATATGTGTATATGTTCTATAAAGAAATAGAATGAGAAAGAGAAAAGGAAAGAGAAAGAGAAAAGGAAAGAGAAAGATAAAAGGAAAGAGGAAGGGAAAGAGAAAGAGAAAGAGAAAGGGAAACAGAAAGGGAAAGTGAAAGAGAAAGAGAAAGAGAAAGAGAAAGGGAAAGAGAAAGAGAAAGGGATACGGAAAGAGAAAGTGAAAGAGAAAGAGAATGGGAAAGAGGAAGAGAAAGAGAAAACGAAATAGAAAGAGAAAGACAAAGAGAAAGGGAAACAGAAAGAGAAACGAAAAGAGAAAGTGAAACGGAAAGAGAAGATGAAAGAGAAAGAGAAAGGAAAAGAGAAAGAGAAAGGAAAAGAGAAAGAGAAAGAGAAAAGGAAAGGGAAAGAGAAAGAAAAAGAGAAAGAGATAGGGAAAAGGAAAGAGAAAGGAAAAGAGAAAGAGAAAAGGAAAGGGAAAGAGAAAGGAAAAGAGAAAGGGAAATAGAAAGAGAAAGGAAAAGAGAAAGGAAAAGAGAAAGAGAAAGAGAAAGGGAAAGAGAAAGGAAAAGAGAAAGAGAAAGGGAAAGGGAAAGAGAAAGGAAAAGAGAAAGAGAAAGGAAAAGAGAAAGAGAAAGGGAAAGGGAAAGAGAAAGGAAAAGAGAAAGAGAAAGGGAAAGAGAAAGGGAAAGAGAAAGGAAAAGAGAAAGAGAAAGGGAAAGGGAAAGAGAAAGGAAAAGTGAAAGAGAAAGGAAAAGAGAAAGAGAAAGGGAAAGGGAAAGGGAAAGAGAAAGAGAAAGGGAAAGAGAAAGGAAAAGAGAAAGAGAAAGGGAAAGGGAAAGAGAAAGGAAAAGAGAAAGGGAAAGGGAAAGAGAAAGGAAAAGAGAAAGGAAAAGAGAAAGAGAAAGAGAAAGGGAAAGAGAAAGGAAAAGAGAAAGAGAAAGGGAAAGGGAAAGAGAAAGGAAAAGAGAAAGAGAAAGGAAAAGAGAAAGAGAAAGGGAAAGGGAAAGAGAAAGGAAAAGAGAAAGAGAAAGGGAAAGAGAAAGGGAAAGAGAAAGGAAAAGTGAAAGAGAAAGGAAAAGAGAAAGAGAAAGGGAAAGAGAAAGGAAAAGAGAAAGAGAAAGGGAAAGAGAAAGGGAAAGGGAAAGAGAAAGGAAAAGTGAAAGAGAAAGGAAAAGAGAAAGAGAAAGAGAAAGGAAAAGAGAAAGAGAAAGAGAAAGGGAAAGAGAAAGGAAAAGAGAAAGAGAAAGGGAAAGGGAAAGAGAAAGGAAAAGAGAAAGAGAAAGGGAAAGAGAAAGGGAAAGAGAAAGGGAAAGGGAAAGAGAAAGGAAAAGTGAAAGAGAAAGGAAAAGAGAAAGAGAAAGAGAAAGGAAAAGAGAAAGAGAAACAGAAAGGGAAAGAGAAAGGAAAAGAGAAAGAGAAAGGGAAAGGGAAAGAGAAAGGAAAAGAGAAAGAGAAAGGAAAAGAGAAAGAGAAAGGGAAAGGGAAAGAGAAAGGAAAAGAGAAAGAGAAAGGGAAAGAGAAAGGGAAAGAGAAAGGAAAAGTGAAAGAGAAAGGAAAAGAGAAAGAGAAAGGGAAAGGGAAAGAGAAAGAGAAAGGAAAAGAGAAAGAGAAAGAGAAAGAGAAAGGAAAAGAGAAAGAGAAAGGGAAAGAGAAAGGGAAAGAGAAAGGAAAAGTGAAAGAGAAAGGAAAAGAGAAAGAGAAAGGGAAAGGGAAAGAGAAAGAGAAAGGAAAAGAGAAAGAGAAAGAGAAAGGAAAAGAGAAAGAGAAAGGGAAAGAGAAAGGGAAAGAGAAAGGAAAAGAGAATGAGAAAGGGAAAGGGAAAGGGAAAGAGAAAGGAAAAGAGAAAGAGAAAGTAAAAGAGAAAGGGAAAGGGAAAGAGAAAGGAAAAGAGAAAGAGAAAGGGAAAGAGAAAGGGAAAGAGAAAGGGAAAGGGAAAGAGAAAGGAAAAGTGAAAGAGAAAGGAAAAGAGAAAGAGAAAGAGAAAGGAAAAGAGAAAGAGAAAGAGAAAGGGAAAGAGAAAGGAAAAGAGAAAGAGAAAGGGAAAGGGAAAGAGAAAGGAAAAGAGAAAGAGAAAGGAAAAGAGAAAGAGAAAGGGAAAGGGAAAGAGAAAGGAAAAGAGAAAGAGAAAGGGAAAGAGAAAGGGAAAGAGAAAGGAAAAGTGAAAGAGAAAGGAAAAGAGAAAGAGAAAGGGAAAGGGAAAGAGAAAAGAAAAGAAAAGAGAAAGAAATTTAAATGAAAAGGAAAAAGAAAATCGATCGATGAATGAATGAATAAGGAGAAAAGTCAAGGATATTGAATAAAAAGAAAGAAAATGGCAGCTGAGAAAGAAAAAAAGAAGAAAAAAACAACCTCAAGTCCGTCATTAAATAGGGCAGAAGATGGCTTGTCAATTTAAACGCCTCCAAAATTAAGCTCCTCTCCATTAATCATCGAAGAGAGACTCCTTGCTGCCTTCCATCAACATGGCTAATGTTATCCTCCCAGAAAGTGACCCTTGGCGCCTCCTCGAGCTCACATTCTCTGCTGACATGAAGTGGAAAGACTATATTGAATCCATTGCTAGGTCAGCTGCTAAGTTAGTTCATTGTGTTGTGCGAGTCACTTCCCCACCCACGTAATATTGCCTCCCTGTGTCTTTTCTAGAAATAATTTCATGGTAATTGTTCAGATGAGCCTCTCGCTATGGTACCTAGACATTTTGAGTTTAAGCAGAATACTAGACTGGCGTCGAGATCTCATCAATTTACAACTGAGCTGGCTAGATGTACCGCAAGTTCTATGCTAACAGGTTCTTTTCTCGCACTTTTGAAACTCCCATCCGTCTACAAGCTATCCAGCAACTTTAATTTGCAAAAGTTTAAATGCAATGTCAACCGCTATCTACTGTCCTCCTGATTCCTCTTTCCTCTTTCTGCTCAATGTTTCTGTTCTTAATTCTTCCACACTCTGTAACCGCTTGAGTCTTAGTGGATTTATTGCCTTGTATGGGGTGACACCGATTAGATGAAAGAAAAAAAGAAAAAAGGGTAAATACTGAAAAAGACAAGATATAGAATATAGAAATATAAGAAATTGACAGATGAGAAAGAAAGAAAGAGAGAAAGAAAGAGAGAAAGTTAAGATTAATGGATGAATAATAATAAGAAAACGAAAATGTCGAATGAAAAGAAAGAAAATTAGAAAGAAAAAAAAACAGAAAGAAAAAGAAAAATCATTGAATGAATAAGGAGAAAAAAAATTCAAATGAAAAGAAAACGACAAATGAGAAAGAAAGAAAGAAAGAAAGAAGGAAGTTAAAAGGAAAAAGAAAGAAAGAATACAAAACGAAAAGAAGAAAGGAAAAAAGGAAAGAAGAAAATAAAAAAGAATAAATAAAGCTAAAAAAATGAAAAGTAAAATTAAACAAAGAAAGAGAGAAGTATAAAGAAAGAAGGAAAGAAAGTAAAAAATAACGAATGAGAAAAATGATCAAAAAGAATAAATGAGAAGAGATTTAAAGAAAAGTTCGAATACCGAAGCAAAAAAAACAATAACAGAAAAGAAAGAAAGAAAGAAAGAAAGAAAGTTAGAAGGAAAAAGAAAGAAAGAATACAAAACGAAAAGAAGAAAGGAAGAAAAGGAAAGAAGAAAATAAAACAAATGAATAAATAAAGCTATGAATAGTAAAAGTAAACAAAGAAAGAGAGAAGTAGAAAGAAAGAAAGAAAGAAAGAAAGAAAGAAATGAAGAAAAAGGATGAATGGAGGAATAAGAATAAAAAAAAGAACATTGTACAGCATTATCGAATGTAAATATCTAAAAAAAGATGAAGCTTTCTCTCGATTTGGCAACCAGCAGAAATCTTTATAAATAATGACAGCAAAGAATCAGAATCCCATTACTTCACTTGTGAAGGGAGTTTTAGTCATTCAGTTATTCAGTTCAAATGAAATCAAACCGTTTTTAATTTTTGTTTCTTTTTCGGGTTTACCTCTCTTTTTCCGATTTCTTTTTTTCTGATTTCATTGCTTTGTCTTTTGTCTTCTGCGGCGAACTTTTATCTCGCCTTTAATGTCCCCAGGGAAAATATGGCCGAGAAGGAAAATCGAGATTACACGTGGTTGAATTTCACCGCCTTTGTAACCATAGAGACGCCAGGTACGAGGAGTTAACGCGTGAAAACGCCTCATTTGATGTCTATTTGTATTAGTTTATGATGGCGCGATTTTACAAACCTGCACGAAGCGACAAACACGGACAGGTAAACATGAAAAGACGGAATTTGACAGTTAGAGATTGTCTTTCGCCTGACGAGAGGTCGATATGCGCCATTGCCTATCAACACCAGTTTTCGGTGATCGAGCACAAATAAATGTCAAGAATTCAAATGCTGATTTTTTAACCTACACCTTACGAAGAACATTGGCGCAACACAATCACTCTTCACCACCGTCCCAAATTTAACCGTATCTTAAAACTGCACTAACGCCAGAGTAACGGTGTACGCAATTTTTATCTTTGTTCCACATGTATTCGCTTGAACACTTGACCAGTTGCCTCCACATATATGGGTTTAAGCAGGACAGTTATTCAGTCATGCATATGATATCTTGGGCATGTACACCTGGCGGAGACCATCCCTCTCCATGTTATCCCTTTGAGCGTTAACCAACGCTTTACCGGTGGTAGAGAAAAATGACGTAATGCTCAGCCATAGGTTGAACAGTGGTAGAGAAAAATGACTTAATGGCGAGCCACCGGTTGAACGTTGGGTAGACACTTGTAACTATTTTTATATCTACCGTGACACATCGCATACCAATTATTTGCGAATTTTGACTCAGGAGCTCAGGCAGAAGGGTTAAGTTGTTTTAGAACACAGGTTCTCAGAGGGTTAAACCACGGAAAATGTCCTCCAACTCGAATGTTCGCCATCAAGGACATGTGGTCATTAATTCCATCGGGAGAACCCTCTGACAAGGCCGCTGGCTTCCGTCTAGGAAGCCCTCCGCCTAGCGATACCGTGTCATCCCCGCACTGATTGTAGTTCAGTCCCACAAGGCTAAACTCCCCGGGACTCGGCACTCCTCATGACAGGACCATGAAATTAAAATTTGAAAACCTCTCCACAGTGGAAGGATATAACGGATTAAAATCGTGTTAATGTGATGTGTCTCTACGCTTATATTTGGCCCCCAAAAATGTATAAGTCCTCGTGACTAAAAAACTACGTTGGTATCCATCAGCGTTCTCTCTTCAGTGCAATAAGGAAATTACTACTGCAGGGTTGGCATCCCCGACACCAGGTTCCTTATAGTTTAAAGTGGAGAACAGATGATACATTTTCCTCCCAGCTGGTATGCCGAGTAAAGAAGTTCTTAACTCCCCACTCCCACTTGGTTGTAGGATGTGACACAGGATTGATTTTAATGCGTCGTACGCGTATATATGGGCCAAGGATAAACAATTCTCAGTCCCAGCGACCACTGTTACGCTGGTGTTGGCATCAACTTACCCTCTCTCTTTAGTGCAATGGGGAGATGCTGCTGCGGTCTGGGAATCCCCCGGACTAGGCATCTCTGAAAGCGTTTTCCGTGAACTTTTTTTTTATCGTTTCACCACAAGCAAGGCAGTAGGGCAAATAATTCGCGGGGCGTTACATGCAGTGAAGGTGAAAGAGAATGAGAAGACTGAGAATAGGTAGAGTTGGGGGAAGGACAAAATGTACCAGGGTTCAAGAAGACAGAATAGGGTGAGTTCCACAGGTTGGAAGTGCGAGAAAGTTACTGTTGAAGTAGAAGTAGCGGTTGCATTTTGCTATTTCAACAGTAAAACGGTGGAAACTAATTGCCAATCCAGTAGCACGTTTAAATTTATGTAGTCGCGGCACCTGGGAAAAAAGCTTACCAGGGCATTTGCTATGAAAATATTTGTAGAAAACACAGAGTGGGTCCAGGTCATGTTAGTGAGACAGTGACTGTAGTCGAAACGGCTGGTCAAGATCGATTTTGCGGAAAGACAGAAATAAGACATCAGAAAAAAAAAAAAAAAAAAAAAAAAAAAAACAGATACTACACATTGATTCCAGTCTGAAATCCTGGTAATGAAATCATCGATGCCAGCTTTCACCCAGAAGCAGACCTCAGATGTGCATTTATGAACAGAATGTTTAAAAACTGCATTCCAAGGCATGTCATGAAGGAAATCACAGAATGCATCCCAATCTGCACATTGATAACAGAAAGATATTCTGTTGATAGGAGGTTCTTGGCTGGTAGGGGAGCAGAGAGAGATGTTTACAGACAATACCGCATGATCAGAGTTGCCAAGAGGGCAGAGCTGAAAAGTACGACATGAGTCCAGGATAGAAGTAAAAATGAGATCTAGAAGAGAAGCGTGTCCATCAGGGTTACTGCGGAAACATGGGGAAAACTTGCGTGAGAGAGTGAGAAATTAAGGGTCTGGATTCCAGCATGGTCAATGACTGTTTAACCTTAGAACACTAACCATGGGTATATAGTACCCAGCACAATTTTTCCTATTTTAATTACAATTTTCAGTACCTAATTTTCTTACCTAAATAATATGTTTTTCAGTTCCTATTAATGTTAACTCAAAGTACAAAGTTTGAAGTGCCTGCATGTAAAATATTTCAAATAAAGATTTATATTTAATATTTTTTTGATATTTTCAAAATGGGGTATGATATACCCATGGTTAGTAGTGGTGTAACTTTAATTAACGGTTACTGTTCTAGGGTTAATCGTTACATACAAACAAACAATTAAAATATGATATTAAACATTAGATTTGTAATAAAGATAATTATGAATTATAATGAAAATTAATCACAATGAAAAGATAATAGTGGGATGGAAGACAGCCATGAATTTCTTTTATGTTAGATTAAGTTTTCCAACTGTACCAACGCCGTTTTCATGAAATCGATATGATCGCCTTAACTGAAGGTACAGCGAAGGTAACAATGATGCTTGATATAGTTTGGGAGATTTTGATAATTAATTCAAAGATGGTCCTGCTGTCGGGGGCTTAGGTTGCGTAGGTGGCTCTCGAGATTACACCGAAGTGTTGGGACTAAAAATCCTCTGAGACCGTCTCGTGTCGATATTTCCATACGTGCATATTTACGCACGGATCAACGTCAGAAATAAAGCGACACCTGTTGGGGAAGACACACATCATATACGCAAGGGAGATAATGATTAATAATGAATCAAGGCAACTGATAAGGTGATAATGAAAGTCGAAAGGCAAACTAAAAGAAAAATTAAAAGAGACACGGAACGAGAAGAGATAAAGGCAGGGTGGTATTGAAAGGGGGAGATAGAGGGGGAAAGAGGGGGAAGAAAGAGGGGGAAAGAAAGAGGGGATTTGGAAAAAGGAAGAAGTGGATTAAATGAATAAAAATAAATTAAAATTTGTAAAGAGATAAAGATAATGAATCAAATAGGCAACAAGCGGCAAAGAAAGAAAGAAAGAAAGAAAGAAAGAAAGAAAGAAAGAAAGAAGAGATTGAGAATAAAACATAAAAAGGGAATTAAAAGAAAAAAGAGTGAAAGAAAGGAAAGAACGAAAGGAAGGGAGATAACATAAAATAAAGAAAGAATGACTGCAAAAAAAAAGGAAAGAAAGAGAACGAAAGGAAGATAACAGTAAAGAAAGAAAGAAAGAAAGAAAGAAGAAAGAAAGAAAGAAAAGACATACATAAAAACATAAAACAAAAAAGAATGACTGCAAAAAATGAAGGAAGGGAAGAAAATGGAAGAAAACGGGAAGAAAAAGAACGAAAGGAAGAAAACAGAAAAGAAAGTAAGAAAGAAAAAGGAAGTAATAATAAGAAAGCAAGACAAGCAAAAGAAAGAAAGAAAAGGAATAAAAAAGAAAAAGAGAATGCAAAAAAGAAAGTAAAGGGAATAAAACGCGCGAAAAAGAAAAGAAAAAGGAAAAAGAAAAATCAAAGGGAAAGAAAATAAAGAAGAAGGGAAAAAGAAAGGTAAAATGGAAAAAGAAAAGAAAAAAGATAAAAGATAAAAGGGGAAAGAAAAGAAAAAGAAATGAAGAGAAAACGGAAAAGAAAAAGAAAAGGGAAAAGAAAAGAGAAAAGAAAAGAAAAGTAAAAGGGAAAAGAAAAGAAAAGAAAAAGAAAAGGGAAAAGAAAAGAAAAAGAAAAGAAAAGTAAAAGGGAAAAGAAAAGAAAAGAAAAAGAAAAGAAAAAGAAAAGAAAAAGAAAAGTAAAAGGGAAAAGAAAAGAAAAGAAAAAGAAAAGAAAAAGAAAAGAAAAAGAAAAGTAAAAGGGAAAAGAAAAGAAAAAGAAAAGAAAAGTAAAAGGGAAAAGAAAAGAAAAGAAAAAGAAAAGAAAAAGAAAAGAAAAAGAAAAGTAAAAGGGAAAAGAAAAGAAAAAGAAAAGAAAAGTAAAAGGGAAAAGAAAAGAAAAGAAAAAGAAAAGAAAAAGAAAAGTAAAAGGGAAAAGAAAAGAAAAAGAAAAGAAAAGTAAAAGGGAAAAGAAAAGAAAAGAAAAAGAAAAGAAAAAGAAAAGAAAAAGAAAAGTAAAAGGGAAAAGAAAAGAAAAAGAAAAGAAAAGTAAAAGGGAAAAGAAAAGAAAAGAAAAAGAAAAGAAAAAGAAAAGAAAAGTAAAAGGGAAAAGAAAAGAAAAGAAAAAGAAAAGAAAAAGAAAAGAAAAAGAAAAGTAAAAGGGAAAAGAAAAGAAAAGAAAAAGAAAAGGGAAAAGAAAAGAAAAAGAAAAGAAAAGTAAAAGGGAAAAGAAAAGAAAAGAAAAAGAAAAGAAAAAGAAAAGAAAAAGAAAAGTAAAAGGGAAAAGAAAAGAAAAAGAAAAGAAAAGTAAAAGGGAAAAGAAAAGAAAAGAAAAAGAAAAGAAAAAGAAAAGAAAAAGAAAAGTAAAAGGGAAAAGAAAAGAAAAGAAAAAGAAAAGGGAAAAGAAAAGAAAAAGAAAAGAAAAGTAAAAGGGAAAAGAAAAGAAAAGAAAAAGAAAAGAAAAAGAAAAGTAAAAGGGAAAAGAAAAGAAAAAGAAAAGAAAAGTAAAAGGGAAAAGAAAAGAAAAGAAAAAGAAAAGAAAAAGAAAAGTAAAAGGGAAAAGAAAAGAAAAAGAAAAGAAAAGTAAAAGGGAAAAGAAAAGAAAAGAAAAAGAAAAGAAAAAGAAAAGTAAAAGGGAAAAGAAAAGAAAAAGAAAAGAAAAGTAAAAGGGAAAAGAAAAGAAAAGAAAAAGAAAAGAAAAAGAAAAGAAAAAGAAAAGTAAAAGGGAAAAGAAAAGAAAAAGAAAAGAAAAGTAAAAGGGAAAAGAAAAGAAAAGAAAAAGAAAAGAAAAAGAAAAGTAAAAGGGAAAAGAAAAGAAAAAGAAAAGAAAAGTAAAAGGGAAAAGAAAAGAAAAGAAAAAGAAAAGAAAAAGAAAAGAAAAAGAAAAGTAAAAGGGAAAAGAAAAGAAAAAGAAAAGAAAAGTAAAAGGGAAAAGAAAAGAAAAGAAAAAGAAAAGAAAAAGAAAAGAAAAAGAAAAGTAAAAGGGAAAAGAAAAGAAAAAGAAAAGAAAAGTAAAAGGGAAAAGAAAAGAAAAGAAAAAGAAAAGAAAAAGAAAAGTAAAAGGGAAAAGAAAAGAAAAAGAAAAGAAAAGTAAAAGGGAAAAGAAAAGAAAAGAAAAAGAAAAGAAAAAGAAAAGAAAAAGAAAAGTAAAAGGGAAAAGAAAAGAAAAAGAAAAGAAAAGTAAAAGGGAAAAGAAAAGAAAAGAAAAAGAAAAGAAAAAGAAAAGAAAAAGAAAAGTAAAAGGGAAAAGAAAAGAAAAAGAAAAGAAAAGTAAAAGGGAAAAGAAAAGAAAAGAAAAAGAAAAGAAAAAGAAAAGTAAAAGGGAAAAGAAAAGAAAAAGAAAAGAAAAGTAAAAGGGAAAAGAAAAAGAAAAGAAAAAGAAAAGAAAAAGAAAAGTAAAAGGGAAAAGAAAAGAAAAAGAAAAGAAAAGTAAAAGGGAAAAGAAAAAGAAAAGAAAAAGAAAAGAAAAAGAAAAGTAAAAGGGAAAAGAAAAGAAAAAGAAAAGAAAAGTAAAAGGGAAAAGAAAAGAAAAGAAAAAGAAAAGAAAAAGAAAAGTAAAAGGGAAAAGAAAAGAAAAAGAAAAGAAAAGTAAAAGGGAAAAGAAAATAAAAGAAAAAGAAAAGAAAAAGAAAAGAAAAAGAAAAGTAAAAGGGAAAAGAAAAGAAAAAGAAAAGAAAAGTAAAAGGGAAAAGAAAAGAAAAGAAAAAGAAAAGAAAAAGAAAAGAAAAAGAAAAGTAAAAGGGAAAAGAAAAGAAAAAGAAAAGAAAAGTAAAAGGGAAAAGAAAAGAAAAGAAAAAGAAAAGAAAAAGAAAAGAAAAAGAAAAGTAAAAGGGAAAAGAAAAGAAAAAGAAAAGAAAAGTAAAAGGGAAAAGAAAAGAAAAGAAAAAGAAAAGAAAAAGAAAAGAAAAAGAAAAGTAAAAGGGAAAAGAAAAGAAAAAGAAAAGAAAAGTAAAAGGGAAAAGAAAAGAAAAGAAAAAGAAAAGAAAAAGAAAAGAAAAAGAAAAGTAAAAGGGAAAAGAAAAGAAAAAGAAAAGAAAAGTAAAAGGGAAAAGAAAAGAAAAGAAAAAGAAAAGAAAAAGAAAAGAAAAAGAAAAGTAAAAGGGAAAAGAAAAGAAAAAGAAAAGAAAAGTAAAAGGGAAAAGAAAAGAAAAGAAAAAGAAAAGAAAAAGAAAAGAAAAAGAAAAGTAAAAGGGAAAAGAAAAGAAAAAGAAAAGAAAAGTAAAAGGGAAAAGAAAAGAAAAGAAAAAGAAAAGAAAAAGAAAAGAAAAAGAAAAGTAAAAGGGAAAAGAAAAGAAAAAGAAAAGAAAAGTAAAAGGGAAAAGAAAAGAAAAGAAAAAGAAAAGAAAAAGAAAAGAAAAAGAAAAGTAAAAGGGAAAAGAAAAGAAAAAGAAAAGAAAAGTAAAAGGGAAAAGAAAAGAAAAGAAAAAGAAAAGAAAAAGAAAAGTAAAAGGGAAAAGAAAAGAAAAAGAAAAGAAAAGTAAAAGGGAAAAGAAAAAGAAAAGAAAAAGAAAAGAAAAAGAAAAGTAAAAGGGAAAAGAAAAGAAAAAGAAAAGAAAAGTAAAAGGGAAAAGAAAAGAAAAGAAAAAGAAAAGAAAAAGAAAAGTAAAAGGGAAAAGAAAAGAAAAAGAAAAGAAAAGTAAAAGGGAAAAGAAAAAGAAAAGAAAAAGAAAAGAAAAAGAAAAGTAAAAGGGAAAAGAAAAGAAAAAGAAAAGAAAAGTAAAAGGGAAAAGAAAAGAAAAGAAAAAGAAAAGAAAAAGAAAAGAAAAAGAAAAGTAAAAGGGAAAAGAAAAGAAAAAGAAAAGAAAAGTAAAAGGGAAAAGAAAAGAAAAGAAAAAGAAAAGAAAAAGAAAAGTAAAAGGGAAAAGAAAAGAAAAAGAAAAGAAAAGTAAAAGGGAAAAGAAAAAGAAAAGAAAAAGAAAAGAAAAAGAAAAGTAAAAGGGAAAAGAAAAGAAAAAGAAAAGAAAAGTAAAAGGGAAAAGAAAAGAAAAGAAAAAGAAAAGAAAAAGAAAAGTAAAAGGGAAAAGAAAAGAAAAAGAAAAGAAAAGTAAAAGGGAAAAGAAAAAGAAAAGAAAAAGAAAAGAAAAAGAAAAGTAAAAGGGAAAAGAAAAGAAAAAGAAAAGAAAAGTAAAAGGGAAAAGAAAAGAAAAGAAAAAGAAAAGAAAAAGAAAAGAAAAAGAAAAGTAAAAGGGAAAAGAAAAGAAAAAGAAAAGAAAAGTAAAAGGGAAAAGAAAAGAAAAGAAAAAGAAAAGAAAAAGAAAAGTAAAAGGGAAAAGAAAAGAAAAAGAAAAGAAAAGTAAAAGGGAAAAGAAAAAGAAAAGAAAAAGAAAAGAAAAAGAAAAGTAAAAGGGAAAAGAAAAGAAAAAGAAAAGAAAAGTAAAAGGGAAAAGAAAAGAAAAGAAAAAGAAAAGAAAAAGAAAAGTAAAAGGGAAAAGAAAAGAAAAAGAAAAGAAAAGTAAAAGGGAAAAGAAAAGAAAAGAAAAAGAAAAGAAAAAGAAAAGAAAAAGAAAAGTAAAAGGGAAAAGAAAAGAAAAAGAAAAGAAAAGTAAAAGGGAAAAGAAAAGAAAAGAAAAAGAAAAGAAAAAGAAAAGAAAAAGAAAAGTAAAAGGGAAAAGAAAAGAAAAAGAAAAGAAAAGTAAAAGGCAAAAGAAAAGAAAAGAAAAAGAAAAGAAAAAGAAAAGAAAAAGAAAAGTAAAAGGGAAAAGAAAAGAAAAAGAAAAGAAAAGTAAAAGGGAAAAGAAAAGAAAAGAAAAAGAAAAGAAAAAGAAAAGAAAAAGAAAAGTAAAAGGGAAAAGAAAAGAAAAAGAAAAGAAAAGTAAAAGGGAAAAGAAAAGAAAAGAAAAAGAAAAGAAAAAGAAAAGAAAAAGAAAAGTAAAAGGGAAAAGAAAAGAAAAAGAAAAGAAAAGTAAAAGGGAAAAGAAAAGAAAAGAAAAAGAAAAGAAAAAGAAAAGAAAAAGAAAAGTAAAAGGGAAAAGAAAAGAAAAAGAAAAGAAAAGTAAAAGGGAAAAGAAAAGAAAAGAAAAAGAAAAGAAAAAGAAAAGAAAAAGAAAAGTAAAAGGGAAAAGAAAAGAAAAAGAAAAGAAAAGTAAAAGGGAAAAGAAAAGAAAAGAAAAAGAAAAGAAAAAGAAAAGAAAAAGAAAAGTAAAAGGGAAAAGAAAAGAAAAAGAAAAGAAAAGTAAAAGGGAAAAGAAAAGAAAAGAAAAAGAAAAGAAAAAGAAAAGAAAAAGAAAAGTAAAAGGGAAAAGAAAAGAAAAAGAAAAGAAAAGTAAAAGGGAAAAGAAAAGAAAAGAAAAAGAAAAGAAAAAGAAAAGTAAAAGGGAAAAGAAAAGAAAAAGAAAAGAAAAGTAAAAGGGAAAAGAAAAAGAAAAGAAAAAGAAAAGAAAAAGAAAAGTAAAAGGGAAAAGAAAAGAAAAAGAAAAGAAAAGTAAAAGGGAAAAGAAAAGAAAAGAAAAAGAAAAGAAAAAGAAAAGTAAAAGGGAAAAGAAAAGAAAAAGAAAAGAAAAGTAAAAGGGAAAAGAAAAGAAAAGAAAAAGAAAAGAAAAAGAAAAGAAAAAGAAAAGTAAAAGGGAAAAGAAAAGAAAAAGAAAAGAAAAGTAAAAGGGAAAAGAAAAGAAAAGAAAAAGAAAAGAAAAAGAAAAGAAAAAGAAAAGTAAAAGGGAAAAGAAAAGAAAAAGAAAAGAAAAGTAAAAGGGAAAAGAAAAGAAAAGAAAAAGAAAAGAAAAAGAAAAGAAAAAGAAAAGTAAAAGGGAAAAGAAAAGAAAAAGAAAAGAAAAGTAAAAGGGAAAAGAAAAGAAAAGAAAAGAAAAGAAAAGAAAAAAGAAAAGAAAAAAGGGAAAAGAAAAAGAATTGAATATAAATAGAAAGAAATAGTACGAAAGAAAGAAAAGGAGAGTGTGAATAAACATAAAAAGGGGAAAATATCGTAAAGCAGAGAAAAGTAGCAAAGAAAGAAATAGAAAAAGAAAACAGAAAAAAAGACAATGGTGTATTTTGTATTAATCAAACTCAAATCTTTTACAAGAAAAATAGTCGTTAATAAAAATGAATATCATTAACACCATTCTTTTTTTAAAATTCAAAATCTCGTCGTTATAGTAAATATAAAACTTAACAGAAGCAGTCAATTTGATCAATGATTTAAGCAAATGAAACACTGAGTTTGTCTCGTAAAAAGTTACTGAAATTTGGTAAAAGTAGTCGTTTGAGCAAGAGTCGAACTTAAAAGTGTCATGGCGTCACTCTGAGCGTTGAGGAAATAAGAAGAATTATAAATAAGAATTTTGCTGGTCTATGCTCGGCTTCGATAAGAAAGCTGTTAAAAGTGTCGCGAGATGAAATATCAGGCGCTCGATATGAATTTTGCTTTGAGATACGGCTGAGAATATTTCGTTTCCGGAATTCTCGTAATTTGATGTGAACAACAAACATATCGACCGACAGCGCTGCGACAAAAAGTCAAAAATAGATATTTGCATCAAAAAGCGTCGCTACCTAGATGGGTGACCACTTGGGAATGGCAGTTAAATGTAAGAATCCACATCTTCTCGCCCCAGCTATGGATTAATTAATAACACTTGTATCTGTTAAAAACCATTATTATCCCCCCACACAAAAAAAAATTCTTGCCATCTAAAATATTTGCTGGCTTTACATTGCAAAGGGTTGATAAGCCATAGAAAACGAATCAATCAATGAAATACCGTTTAGCTACACAGGCATGTCTTTTAGATTTATTTACATTCTTTAGAATATAAATTCATAGAAACTACCGTGGCCACAAAGTGAGGGATCAGTTTATATATTGATTGCTATATGGAATTGATCCCCCATTTATATCCTCCTAATAATTTCTCGTTTGCCTATCAATTCTACTTCGGCATGATTCTCCCTCTTACGCCATTCCCAGCCATGGGTTAATTCAAATTAGTAAGACTTGTGTCCCTAAACCATTATAATTGCTGAAAAAATATCTTACCATCTAAAAATATTTTCTGGCTTTAAATAACCTTCAAAGGGTTGACAAGCCGTAAAAAAACAAATCTATCAGTCAGTCAATCTAGCCTAAAACGATAGCCGCTCTAGGTGAAGGACAATTGGCTAAAACTGTCTAAACGTCAATAGGAAAATATTCTCCTCTCTTTCCCGAGAAGTCATGGTAATTCACAAATATTAAAAAAAAGATATGTCAAGCCACGCTATGGATGTCATTTGTGACATGTAACCCAGTACAGTGTGCTGCATGGTAGGGCCATTGATCATTAAACCGGTTCCCCCACCAGGATTCTTCTGGGGAGGAGAGTGAGTAGACATGCAGCAGGATTAAAAACAGAACCTGTAAGAGGGCGGATGAACCTTCTTGTTGGGTCGTAAGCCATCTAGTAGAACGGGGGTAGCTAGGCACATATGCAACCAATACGGTGATGACACGATATCGCCAAGTGGAGGGCTTCCTACACCGAAGTCTACAACCGATGTCCGCGAATAAAAAGCGAGCATTCACATCGGCTGTGGTTTGATCTGAAAAGGGATGGGCTCTACCAGGTTTGTTTGCCCAAGACTTGCTCCGTATGAATGATTACCTTCGGGGACATATGGAAGAAGCTGATCAGGTGTTCAGCTGCGCAGTGACCCTACGACCACTCCCGGTCATTGGTTAGATGATGGCCATGATGATGATAGGTCCTTTCCTGCCGGGAAGTTCAAAAATGGCTCTGAGAAGGTTTGTTCACTTCACACAAATCTCCTTTCAACCGATGAGAAAGACTCAGGAATGATAATGTTATCCGTTTCCTTATACGGAAAAATTCGACATTCATTGACTGAGCAACTCCTGCTGCAAGAGTTACACTTTTCTTTGCTCTCTGACTTTCGGGATGGGATCAAAATGTAGTATCTGTTCTCCGCATCATTAATATTAGTAATAATTGTAGGAAACAGAAACATTCAGCAGTCATTGACAGAGCTGTCTGAATTACTATCGGTTGGAATTTATAAAATCTTTCTGTTAAAATACGTTTCTCAAGTCCACTATTATAGCTTTTTTTTATTATTCATTTGGTTTGGTTTGTTTTGTTGTACGGTATATATTGGGTTCTTTAATGCCGACTAGATTTTTATTGCTGGCAATATGTTTTTGTTTTTTTTTTTCAAAAATATATTCTTTCTAATACTTTTTTCTTCAAAAATTTCCAAAAATGAATTGCTTGTAATATTTTTTTTCCAGAAATTAATTGCTTGTACTATTGTTTTTCTTCCAAAAATGTCATTGCTGGTAAAATTTTAAAAAAAAAAAAAAAAAGAAAAAGAAAATGTATTCCTTGTAACATTTTTCTTTAAAAAATGTATTGCCGTTATATTTTTTTTTCAAAAATGGTACTGCTAGCAATATTTTAATTTTCCAAAAATGTATTACTGGTAATGTTTTTTTTTGAAAAAAAATGTATTACTGGTAATAAGTTTTTTGTTTTTTTCCAAAAGTGTATTGCTGGTAATTTTTTTTTCCAAAAATGGTACTGCCAGCAATATTTTTTTTGTTTTTTTTTACTAAAATGTATTAATGGTAATGTTTTTTTTTTTTCTAAAACTATATTACTGGTAATAATTTTTCAAAAATGTATTGCTGGTAATAATTTCTTTTCAAAAATGTATTGCTGGTAATAATTTTTAAAAAAGTGTTTGGCGGTAATATTTATTTTTTAAAAAATGTATTACTGGTAATAATTTTTTTTTTCAAAAATGGTACTGCTGGCAATAATTTTTTTTTCTAAAATTGTATTACTGGTAATAAGTTGGGTTTTTTTCAAAAATGTATTGCTGGTAATAATTTTTTTTCAAAAATGTATTTCTGGTATTAAAACCTATTTTTACACGGTCATAGTATTTTGACCCCAGTTTGGGAGTTAACTATTTGCCCATAGCTGCGACACTAGCAGGTGCTACCACCCCGGGTCAGGATGGACCTGGGAACACCAGCAATTAAGATGTGGTTCCACGCTCCTCCAAACCTCCTGATCAGAAGTCTTGCTGCCAGATGTAGTTTACCATCATACCCAGGACGACTCATTGGCGGGGTGACCCCTCTGCAGAGGTGCAGTCAGCGTATTCTGAAGCCCCAGCCCACAGGGCAATTTTATTATTGATGGTGGCTTCCTTCCTAACCAATTATATAAATTAGTGTGGAACGTAAACATCTTGGTTCTGTCATTATTTTCTCTTCGAGTTATATGTGATATCCATTTTAATTATTGCTGTTACTGTTAGAAGTCCTCAAGTGATGGGGTTTCTCTTATTTGGTTGTTATTTGTCAATCTGTATGGCTAGGCCATGCGTTTAAAAAAAGCATGGTGCTTTATAAGATCAATTTTCCTATAAACTGTTTTAATAGAAAAATTTTATAAATTTCATCAGAGTCGCTCTGGCTTTTCAATGAATGAATGAGGTATGTTTCCTTATAAGGAAACCGCTATATTACTTTTCTCCAGTATCTGTCTATATTTCTGAGATGAGCTATTATGTACACTATTTACATTATTCGGACTATTATCCTCATCTTTGTCGCCATATTTATTACAACTTTTCGGCCATTGTACGCTCCGGCCTTCTCAGGTGGTTGGAATGTCGAACTGAACCCTTTATTTCGCTCACTGAGGTAGACTGTTCTATTTCCACGTGCCATGTTTTTTTAATGGATGTCAGTTATCAGTTATCTCCTGTTAATTCCCCTCTGAAAGTTCTTCACTGCCTTAACCGGGTACTGAACTCACACGCTTTGGGTCCTGTCACTGGATCTAACTAACGCCTTTATCCACTGTGCCGAAACGTTGTAATAAATATGGCGACAAAGATGAGGATAATAGTTCGAATAATGTAAATAGTGTACCTTTCTCCAGTTTTCACACAGCAGTGGCAGCGCACACAGATTAAAGAAAACTTTTTTCTCTACGACAACGCAAAGCCGCATACAGCAAGTGAAAAATCTTGGTACCTGTTTCGTCTATTCTACCCCCACCAGCCATGTTCACCTGACCTTGCATTAACCGATGGAGAAATCTTTCTCTAATGAAAACCAGATTCGAGTTTTTTATATGAAACCTGTCGAAATTTACACGAAAGGTTTCTAGGAGTTGCCTGATAAGTAGTGACTAGTCATTGCAAATAACAGGGTATTTATAAACGAATAAATATTATTATATTTTATTTTTGAAGAATAAAGTTGGTGAAGAATAACAGAAATTATTTATGATTAAACCTAATATATAAAATTATGTTCTCATCTATCTTAAATTCTCTGTTCTTGTCTATTGGCTTTATTCAAAACCTCTTGTCTAACAATTTGTCGTTATCTGTCTTTTTATATTTCTATATGAAGAAATCATTCTATATTTAATATAAACTGGTCTTTTTTGTAATTTTTGTTTTGCAAATCTTCATCTTTAACTTCGCGTTTCACCATAAGTTACATCATGGATATTTTTTCTTTTATAAAATAGTTGATTTCTGTTTCTATATATCTATATATCCTTCTTTTTCTCCTTTTATCAGTGACCGAAAAAATATTCAGAGATTTTTTTATGGAGACATAAGAGAGTACGCTTTTTAAGTTCTTTTCAAAATTTGTCTACATCTCACTGAATCTTTTATAATTCCCCCCTCTCTCTCATTCACTCTCTCTCTCTCTCTCTCTTTCTGATTCTCTCTCGCTCATTGTTAAGCGGATTTTCTCACTCATTTTTCGCCTCGTTTAGAATCAATGCGAAGTGAACCTGCTCTCGCGACAATATGGCGAACGAAAATAAAAATGTCGTCTGCTCAATCAATTGGACGAGGCGCAATTGGTTCACACACAGATAGTAATAACAGAAACAATGGTCAGTTGTATTGTGTGTATGACGTGTGCTTCAATTCATGCATACAAAATGATTACCAGCTTGCCTGCTTTACAATAAAAAAGCACAAACATCAATCAATACACTCACACGCATTTATATATACATATATACATATATATATATTCTATCACATAAATAAACGTATGCATATATGTATATTCATGCAACAAATAAGTATGTTTTACCATATATAGAAATGCGTCAAAAAAGTTTATATATATATATATATATATATATATATATATATATATATATATATATGCAGAAATATAGTCTTAAAGTGTGCTATATTTATGGGGTAAAGTGCTCAATATCAGAGATAGAGCGTGTGTAAATATAAAAGTGGACATGGAAGTCAGCACTTAGAGGCGACAGTCTGTTTCATGCTAGTGCAATCGCCTCTAAGTGCTGACTTCCATGTCCACTTTTATATATATATATATATATATATATATATATATATATATATATATATGAAAGAAATATAGTTTTAAGCTGTGCGATATTTTTGGTATAAGTGCTCAATATCAGAGATAGAGCGTTTATATATATATATATATATATATATATATATATATATATATATATATATATATATATATATATATATAACAATAGGAAAATAATAGTAGTTGCCGGCCAGTTTGTCCAATGTGGACATATCAGGCATATATATATATATATATATATATATATATATATATATATATATATATATTTATATATATATATTTATATATATATGTGTGTGTGTATGTATTTGACTAGGTCTGCTCTACTTTTGTATTGAGCCCTTTGTTAGTTAGTTGATTCCTCGTATCCGGGTTTTTTCTGTGGGCTTTGGACCTGTATGTTGTACGATTATTTTCGGAAGACGTTCATGTGCATAGCTTTTTCTTTTTTTCAAACCTTTTTTTCCTTCTATATTGATTTGATCAGTGGCAAATCAAGAAACCGAGTGTTTTCCGAAACGAGTGTAGTTACCTATATATATATATATATATATATATATATATATATATATATATATATATATATAAGAAATATAGTTTTAAGGTGTGCTATATTTACGGGATAAAGTGCTCAATATCAGAGAGATAGAGCGTATATATAATAATAAAATACAATTAACCTCGAATCCGTTAATGAATGGTATGATCCTTGTTTAAAAATTCCGGTTTTATCAGGTCTTATTTTTGCTACTAGCTCAGCTTTCAATCGTTTCATACGATCATCATCAGGTAGGAAATTAGGTAAGTTTTTTTAAATCCAGGTAATAACGAGACATCGAAAGATAGTGCAAACCGAAAGAAGTGTTTTTTTAGAAATGTGATATTGTTAACTGTAAGAATAATTTTGGAGCGTGCACTCACGACGCTGAGGTTGAATTTTTTAAATTTTAAAATTGTGCGTTCTTGTACTGTAGAATTAGGCTTTTTTTTTAGTAAAGGTGGAATGAACAAAATTGTTCAATAAATCGAGTAATGTCACAGTTATTATCAGGAATTCGCATGTAGGATCGGTTATTTTAATATCAATTATGTGGTGCGTGTTCAATTTATATAACGTAAATCATTCATACGAAAAGCAGATAATGAAGTTAATGATATAAATGGCAAGAATCACTCTCGCAAACAATTTTTAATAATAAAATACATTAACATCGAATCCGTTAATGAATGTTATGATCCTTATTTATAAATTCCGGTTTTATCAGGTCTTATTTTTGCTACTAGCTCAGCTTACAATCGTTTCATTTTGTTCATTCCACCTTTACTAAAAAAGCCTAATTCTACAGTACAAGAACGCACAATTTAAAAATTTTAAAAAATTCAACCTCAGCATCGTGACTGCACGCTCCAAAATTATTCTTACAGTTAACAATATCACATTTCTAAAAAACACTTCTTTCGGATTACACTATCTTTCGATGTCTCGTTATTACCTGGATTTAAAAAAACTTACCTAATTTCCTACCTGATGATGATCGTATGAAACGATTGAAAGCTGAGCTAGTAGCAAAAATAAGACCTGATAAAACCGGAATTTATAAACAAGGATCATACCATTCATTAACGGATTCGAGGTTAATTGTATTTTATTATTAAATATTGTTTGCGAGAGTGATTCTTGCCATATCATTAACTTCATTATCTGCTTTTCGTATGAATGATTTACGTTATATATATATATATATATATATATATATATATATATATATATATATAAGAAATATAGTTTGAAGGTGTGCTATATTTACGGGATAAAGTGCTCAATATCAGAGAGATAGAGCGCATATATATATATATATATATATATATATATATATATATATATATATATATATATATATATATATATGACAATAGGAAAACTGTAGTAGTTGCTGACGCGTTTCGTCCAATGTGGACTTTCTGAACGCAAGAAACGAAATGAATTTATTAAACGAAGTAACTAATAACAATAAAACAAAATGTCCTAAGCATCTGGAAGAATTTAGAGAACGCTATTTCCATACTGTTAACTGAAAATTACGTCAATTACTGTCACGTGTGGAGATATTGTTATTATTGCTGTGTTGACAGATTCAACCATTTTCTTTTGATTTCACGATATTGTTGTGTACGTTTCTTTGGGAGAGTAGTAATTCTGTTAAGAAAGGTGAAATAGGGAAAAAGCCTGGGCGTAGATTAATATTTGGGTAATATTCAATGGCGGCACTCTCTAGGATTGTCATTCTGAGTGACTTTTTTCCTTTCATTATGAGTGTAGCATTTTTATAACAATATTCCCACACATGACAGTAATTGACGTAATTTTCAGTTAACAGTATGAAAATAGCGTTCTTTAAATTCTTCCAGTTACTAAGGACATTTTGTTTCTGTTATTATTAGTCACTTTGTTTAAATGAATTCATTTCGTTTTTTGCCTTGAGAAAGTTCACATTAGACGAAACGCGTCGGCAACTATTACAGTTTTCCTATTGTCATTTATATTTATAAATATTGTCTTTTCTACAGGTTAACACTGAGAAATTTCCATATATATATATATATATATATATATATATATATATATACATATATATACATATATATATATATATATATATATATATATATATATATATATATATATATGCATGTATGTATGCATGTGTAGTTTCCTGTCGATGAACGGGTTGATAATATTTATATTGAAAATATACTTATCTATATACACACAAGCATATATATATGTATAAGCATATGTATTTATCCATAATATATATATATATATATATATATATATATATATATATATATATATATATATATTTCAAGAAAGACATTCGATTTGCTAACGCAAAAACAGAGAATGTCTCATATCGAGAATATTTAACATTGAAAAACATAATGGAAAAAAATTAATTATTTTTAATAATATGTGGAAATCTCCACCCTTTACCTGAAGACGGTCGCGAGACCAGAAACACGTGTTGTAAAATTATGAAAAATAAAGAATAATATATTTTTTTTTAAATCCACATTACAACCAAAAAAGTTTGCGGTACCTCTCTTCTTTTCAATATACACACTTTTCTCTCGTTGGAACCATTATAACCTCTTCATTTTATATATATATATATATATATATATATATATATATATATATATATATATATATATATATATATATATTAGAGTATGCAACTTATGTTTTATATCATAAAGAAACAATTTATACAAAGAATTGAATAGCAACGTAATGTGATTAATGGCGAAATCACTTCGCTAACAGAACTTAATGAGGCATTAACTTCTTATCAATTCCTTGAATAATAAGATCCTTATATTCGAGTTGTTGTCAGACGAAAGACACATGACAAGTACTTTCGACAATTTCAAATTGCCATCCTCAGGGCGCAATTTTCCCATGAATAGGCAAACACTAAAAAACGAAATATGTGTAGCCCGAAAGAGTTTTTTTTTAATTATTCTATTTATTGACAGTTAAATATATGTTTTGAAGCATGCAATGCCGCGATGCTATAATTCTTGTTCAAATTGATCAAGTGGGAATTTTGTTTGAATTTTGAAAAGTGATAAAACCAAGTATTTTCGACATTTTCAAATATGTTATATCATTATATTTGCATATATAGAAATATATTCACATGAGGCTTTACAACTTTACAAACACATATACATTTATATATTATGATCATATATATATATATATATATATATATATATATATATATATATATATAAAAAGAAAGAACAGTAAGATATAGAATCAGGTGTTCTTATTGACATTTTTTATTTTTATTTTTACAAAACAGTGCTCAATTTAAATTTAAATTTACAGAGCATAAATAAATAGTTAATAAAAATGAACACGCTGCCGCCCCTTGTCTGAAGGATTGGATTTCTCTGTATCCTTGGAAACACGAAATTATGAATTTATATGTGTGTTTAAAACTCAGTAAATTTAAAAATAAGTTAATCCAGAATTCGCTTGAAGATGAAACGGAACTAATGCTTTTAATTTAATTATATAATTAAATTTGAAGATTTTAGCTTCCATTTTTGAAACATGGTTATTACTGTGTAGCGAAAAAACATATTTTAAATCAGTTAATTTATAATATATTATGATTATGGATTTTAATTCGAATATAACGATATGTAATTTTGTATTATTTTATATATCAACAAACAGCATTTAGGAAAAAATAGTATGACAAAGTGGAAGAAGTTTTGTGATGCGTTTCGTCCATTAGGATTTCATCGGAGTGGGCTTTGTTGATGTTGCCACGTTTGCACATGCGCACAAAACGAGAGACGCTGGTAGAAAACTACAATAACCCTTACAGAAGGTAATGAAGGAACGCGAGGAGAAGGGATTCAAAAGTCAGTTGCAGAAAAGACGGAACGCATAGTTGTTATCGAAAGGAAGACATTTAGAACTAGCAAAACATCGAGCGTCAGCAGCAATTTAAATATCTGAGAAGTGTTTTTAAACAGAGCACTGAATGTGTGACATTGAAATCCAAACGCGCATTGGGATTACGAAATATGTCTTCCACAAGCTAAGCAAAGTATTAAGAAACAAGAAAATTTCGTTAAAAATAAAGAAAAGCGTACTAAACTATTATGTAATATGTGTCCTCCTTAATTCCAGTAAATGCTGGACAATCTCCTTACAGATGAAGAAGAGACTTTAAGCCACAGTAATATGGTTCTACAGAAAGATGCTGAGAATGCCAGAGGCCGCTGATGTGCGCAATGATGAAGTTTTAGAGAAAACGGAAACAAAAAAAACACACTTATACTTAACATCAGGAAAAAAAGGGATGAAATTTCTATGGTGCATAATGAGAAAAGAGGGCTTGGAAAATTTGATACTCATATGGCAGATTGAAGACACGAGGATCAGAGGAAAAAAAAACGAGTAACCTACCTAGCGAGCTTGAGTAATTGGATGGCGGAACAGGGTTTTGGAGAGATAAAAGAAAGACAAAATTTCTTAAGATCTATAAAGGAGAAAAAAACTATTAAAATCAAGTATATCGAATGCTTTTTCTCAAGGCAGAAAATTCTCACTTGAAAGTTGGTACAACGCAATATTTTTACAAAAATCTCATCTTGTGCGGTAATAAAAATTAATGCCATGTCTTTTTAGGAAGTGGACAATCATAGGTCTCCACAATTTCTTTTTTGCAACGGCTTCGTCTCACACTGTCCGCTGACCTGCGATGGAACCATTACATTGAAACAATAGCTTCATTCACCGCAAGGAAAGTTGGTTCCCTGTGTCGCGCCAGAAAGATATTCTCGCTCGAGTCCATACTTCAAATCTATAAATCAACCATTCGCCCCTGCATGGAATAATGCTGCCATATATGGTCTGGTGCCCCCGCTGTTCCTCTTAAGGTCCTCAACAAAATCCAGAGACGGATATGCAATGTGGTTTTGACCCTGATCTGGCTCTCACACAGACGTGACGTCGCCTCCCTCTGTCTTTTCTACAAATACTTTCACGGTAACTGCTCCAGCGAGCTACTTTCGCTAGTTCCCAGACTGCATGAATTTAAACGTCCTACTAGGTTGGCATGTCGGTCCCACCCTTTCACTGTCAAAACGGTTAAATGTAGGCGTCTCTTCTACTCGAATAGCTTCATGTCTCGCAGCTCGCGTCCCTTCCTACCACTTGTTTCCCTGATAGCTATAATTTCCAACTATTCAAATGTAATGTCAATCGACATCTCCAGATGCCTTGATCTATTTCCCGCCCTTCTCTTCTTCCTTTCCTCTTTCACGCCTCTTTACTCTTGCTCCCACCCTCTGTAACCCCTTGCGTGCTTATGGCACTCCCGCCTTGCTTGGGATGAAATGCTAAAAAAGAAAAAAATATGAATTACTGTAGTTTCCAGTTAGCTTACCCACGTTTTAATTTTTTTTTTCCTTCTGGTTAACACACAAGTTTAGAGAGCGCAATCTACTCTACTATTTAAGTACTATTGAAAGGTGAGAAGAGACGAAATTCTAGCTTTTCCGTAGAGCATTTGGGCGATAGTGAATGCAAAATCTGGGTCGGAATTTGAACTAGGTTCACCGATTGCAATTTCTGCACCGATACCCGTTACACTACCCGAATATCCAGTCCCATTAATAAGGTAAAGTTCATAACTTCTGTGGCTTGCCTCTTGGAGATAGTTGTGTATTTCACATTGGTGTTAATGGTTGCATTCGAATCCTAGTGAAATCTTGGGTTTTGAATGTTGATTTTCAACGCACTGAAACAGAGGCCCTCCCCATTTCGAAAATTGGCGCAAAAACTCTTTTTAAGTAAATAGGCATTACACTGTACTAAGCTGAGCTTAGTAAGCAACAGAAGCCATTGTCTCGACAGCAGATCCTCACGTTGGAAGAACCTCCCCATTTTAGAGATTCAGGCAATACAGTCTTGCTACCCAAATTTAACCTTAGTTTAGTAACTATTAGATAGAAAAATATGATCCCCAGGGAGCAACTGTGGCCATGACACGCGAAAAAAAAAACAAGAGTAAAGAATTAAGCTTTTACAATTGGGCTTAATTACGAGAACGTGTGTTTCAATTGCAAGAAAACAGAATGCACGTTTGTCAGCGAAAGGAAGATCCCAACATGCACATTACAAATTGGTGATATTAAAATCAAATAAAGTACAACAATTTAAATATCTGGGAAGTATTTTAACAGAGGACGGATTGTGTGACACTGAAATCCAAACGCGCATTGGAATTAAGAAAGATGTCTTCCAGAAGCTAAGCAAAGTATTAATGAAATTTTATATAAATATATATAAATGACATTTTCGTATATATAAAGAAATATAAAGGAAATTTTCGTTAGAAACAAAGAAAAGAGCAGTCTAATATCTGTCCTCTTATATGACAGTGAATGCTGAACAATCTCCTCGCAGATGAAGTAGAGACGTCAAACGACAGAAATGTGGTTCTACAGATGGATGTTGAGGATAGCATGGACCGAACATGTTAGCAACGACGAAGGTTTAGGGAAAATAGTAACGAAAAGGAAACTTATACTTAGCTTCAGGAAGAGACTGTTGAAATTTCTATGGACACATAATGAGGAATGAGACTTGGAAAATTTGATACGCACAAGACAGTTTGAAGGCAAGTGGAAGAGAGGGAAACAACGCATAACCTGCTTAGTGAGCTTCAGTAAATCTGCGGCGGAGCAAGAGATAACAAAGAGAAATTTATTAAGAGCGACGAAGGACAGGAAATTGTGGAGAGTCATGATCGCCAACGTACTGAAAGGACACAGCATATATGAGAAACGTAGCTTAGATAAGACACAAGGGCAAAATTATGGAGCAATCAGTGAGAATCGAACTCACTACTCAGTTGTAAGTGATCGATCGAAACGTTGAACTTCCCTGCTGTCTGGTATAGTCATGTCGTGAGAATTTTTTTAAACTTATAAAATAATCGTGCCGGCTTAAATAAACGTTCCTGGGGTGGTCATATTGACTGAAATAATTTAATCGTGCCGGTATTTATATTTGGTACACAAGTTTAAGTTTAATAAACTGGTACAAATTAACCGTGCCGCGGAGAAAAATTGGTTGAAAAATGATAAATGTGCCATAGCAAATAAGTTTCGTGCAGGTTAGGTGGAAACTGTATAGGAATAAATTAATCACGGCACTTGTATTTAGTAAACAAGAGTCAATATTGTGCACAGCTAACCGCATCACTGATCGATTAATACGCCCCGACCAAGCAACTCACATAGGCACTAAAATGTCTGCTGTATATTTCCCGCTTGCAAACACAGGCATATATTTTTAGGTAAGCAATCTGTGCAAAACAGATAAAATAAAGAAATAATTTAAGCTGTATTAGATAGTATTATTTAACTTGCAGCTTTCTATACATATTTATTCTATTTTATTTATTTATTCTAGAAGTCATCAGGCATATCTTTATACTTTTTCCTATCTTTCAGTGGCAGACGAGAATTGTTTCGTAGTAAATAGCCGAAAGCTTTTTGTTTGCTTCTTTGTATGTTGGCTGGCCCAAAAAGATTCTCTAAGAATGTGTCGGTTGAAGATATGATTTTTATTTGTGATGAACAAAAGAAGAAGAAAAAAACTAAAATTGTTCTCCTCTTTGACAATCTGCAAAAATAAATGAATAATATCTGCATTAAACGAGTTTAAATATTTTATTTATTTTAATTTTAGTTTTGATAGACTTAGTATTTGAGACTTAATATGTGTGCGGGTGGCGTAATGGTTACAGTCTCAGGAGAGCTAATTTCGAATTGAGTCAGTCTCATACACTTTCACACAGATACCCTTAGGAAAGGTATGAATTCATCTCTACTTTTTTTTTTAAAGCGTTTCACCCCAAGCAAGGCGGGAAGCCAGGAGCACGCAAGGGGTTACAGAGAGCAAATAGGAGTGATAAAGGAAAGGATGAAGAGAAGGATGTTACAATTTTTGTGTACCCTTATGTGAGCCAACCCAAATGACTTGACTCACTTTATAGTTCCCCAATAGAAGGTTAACCAATCAGGAGACGTAAAATATTCAATCCGTCGTGTGTAAAGGCGGCCATTTTGTTTACTCTCTCCGAATACCCAGTGCCAACCTGTCAGGCGAAAGAACAGAAGGAAGACCTACTGAATTACGCTCTGCTACTTTATCGGGATATCCACTGCTAACCTGAGCTACGCTTCCCTACTCTCTTCGAATATTCACTGCCAACCTCTGGATTCTATACTCAAAGGCTACCGTCATCATGAACAACAAAGGATTGGGGATAGATCAAGGCATCTGGAGACGTCGATTGACATTACATTTGAATAGTTGGAGATTATAGCTATCAGAGAAACTGGAAGAGGGGAGGGAGTTCACAGGCGAGTGGTGCGAGACATGAAGCTATTGGAGTAGAAGAAACGGCTACATTTAACAGTTTTGACAGTGAAAGGGTGAGAGTGAGATGCCAGCCTAGTTGAACGCTTAAATTCATGAAGTCTGGGAACCAGCGAAAGCAGCTCATCGGAGCAGTTACCATGAAAGTATTTGTAAAAAAAAACAGAGATAGGCGACGGCATGTCTGTGAGAGAGCGACTGCAGACGAGATGCGAGATCAGGGCCAATTACACTGCATATCCGTCTCTGGATCTTATCAAGGAACTTGAGACAAACATAAGGGGCACCAGACCATATATGTCAGCATTACTCCATGCAAGGGCGAATGGTTGATTTGTAGATTTGAAGGATCGACTTCCGGCGAGAAAAATTTCCTGGCGCGGCGCAGGGAGCCAACTTTCCTTTCGGTGGATGAAGCTATTGACTCAATGTATTTGTTCCATCTCAGGTCAGCGGACAATGTGAAACCGAGTAGTTCTCCCAGTTATAGGTTAAATAACAGCGTAAACTGTGGTTGGCAATTAGGCTAAGAAGGACAACTTTCTAGTCTGACTGATTAGTTCAGAAGGGCAAGTCTAAATTCAAAACTTACTTAAAGTGGAAACAACATATAACGTGTTGAAGCTATGCTCTATCCTCCACAGAGAAGTTTAATAGGCTTCCATTAAAAAATGATTTGTAAGAGTATGTATGCAGGTGCGGAAAGAAATATAAAGGGGAGACAGGCCGCCCCCTTAAGGTAAGGCTTCAAGAATAACAAAAACCTGTAACACGAGGGAAAGTGGAAAAATCAGGCGTGGCTAACTACATATGGAGAGAAAAGGGACATCACGGCCCTCTTTGGGATCGGGTTGAAATCATAGACAAAGAATATCATTGGAAAATTCGTAAACTTAAGGAATCAGCACATATGCTAGGCCACAAAACCTCCTGAACCGACCAAGCATAGAAATGAATACAATATAGGAACCAGTAATAAGGAGTGTCAGAGAAAAGCAATACTAACAAGAAAAATTCAATGTGAGCTCTGGTAAAAAAAAACATGCAATGATAACAGCAAAAATTGCAATATGCACTGGTAAAAAAAATGGTGACTGAAGACATTAGGTTTATAATACCGAGAAATTCATACACAGATATCCTCAAGGACACATGGCACAGTGACAGGACCCAAACAGTGTGAGTTCAATACCTGGTTAAGGCAGTGGAGAACTTGGATAGGGGAATTAACAGGAGATAACTGATAATTGACATCCATTAGACATGGCACGTGGAACTAGAACAGTCTAACCCAGCGAGCGAAATAAAGGGTTGAGTTCGACATTCCAACCACCTAAAGAAGGCCGGAGCATACAACGGCCGAAACGTTGTGATAAATATGGCAACAATGATGAGGACGATAGTCCGAACAATGTAAATAGCGTACATTATGTACGCTATTTACATTATATATATAATGATACTTATGATTTACTTAGGTAAATAAAATTCAATTCAATATATTCCCTTCAACCTTGGATAATTGAAGCCTTACATAATGCTTTGTATTGTTTTGCTAGAGTTATCATTAGAAATTGCTCTGTATATATATATATATATATATATATATATATATATATATATATATATATATATATATAACCTGTCTTTCATTAGTGGGAATTTTTGCTGTTCAATTAGAGCAGTTGAATTTTAAAGTCAGCCCACCCGAAAATCAATATTAGTAACAACATTTGGGTGCAACTGAGGTACATCCCCAAATGGCGGGGGGTAACAATTTGAAGGGGGTTGGCCCTGAAAAGGGAACTGTATAATAATAAATAATTGTAATAATTTAAACTATTTATTTTTATTAAAGTTTTTATGAAAGATATATATCCAAGAACAGATAGTAAATAGTAAAACGTTCCTGAGATTTATAATGGACAGGAAGTAGTGGAGAGCCATTGTCGCCAATAATTTGGACTCAAAACCGGCACTGAAAAAAAATCAACGAAATCAGATGAAAACTGTGGAAATGCATAAATAACATACATACATACATACATACGCACACATTTTGAGAATTATATATATATATATATATATATATATATATATATATATATATATATATATATATATTAATTTAAATAAAAATAAAAACAAACCACTTTAAGGCTCCATGTAATAAATTATTTCACCACAGCCCTTTTAAAGGACCACGGATCATCAGTCTTTATTTCCAAAGGTTGAAACGAAAAATGAAAAAAAATTTACACATTTTTGACGGGCAGTACTATGTTTTATAAGGAGTTAATATTTAGTTTACGAAAAACTAGGTAATCCGTATGGGTAGACCCAAGGAGGATAAAATCCAGAGAGCTCAATATAAATCAGAGATATTAGCTCCTTATAAAAAATAGTACTGCCCGTCAAAAATGTGTAAATTTTTTTAATTTTTCGTTTCAACCTTTGGAAGTAAAATCTGATGATCTGCGGTCCTTTAAAAGGGCTGTGGTGAAATAATTTATTAAATGAAACCTTAAAGTCATCTGTTTTTATTTAAATTATTAGCTCTGATTTACATTGAGCTCTCTGGATTTTATCCTCCTTGGGTCCAAATCACACCTGTTAGAATAGACGAATAGAATAAAAAAATAAGAAACAAAATCTATAAATAAAGTAAACAATAAACAAATTAGAAAACTATTATGACCCAAATATTAGACTATAAAAAAATATCTTGGAAAATAAGGAAAAAATCATCAGCCTACCACAACCAATCGAAAACTTGCAAACTTTGCTTGGAGGAAAAAATAGCTATCATTACCTTCCCAGACCAAAATAAATTATTAAATAAAAGATCCGAGCTAATATCAAAATGCAGAAATGAAAACAAATTTTTACTACGTAACTTAAAAATCGAAAACGGAAAAAATAAATGAGTACATAAACAAACAAAATGATAATAAAATAAGCAAAAGAAATTAATCCAAACAAATTACTTGGTTACTACTTAATTTGTTTGATATTTTTGGTGTGGTGTGCGTTTTGTTTTTTATTTCCCATATATACTTAGAGAGCATTGTGCTGTTCGCATATTTACTATTTGTGAAAGATGTTTTGTGTGCATAATTTCTTTGTTTCCAGTGTCCTTCAGTTACTCCTATTTATACTTTTTCTTCATTATCTGGTGATTTTATCCTGGCTTGGTAGATTACGTTGTTTTGTAAACAATTACCGTTTAAGGGACATTCGTTTTTTATTCTGTAGTTGCACGTGGGTTTAATTTGTTCGTGTGGTTTGTTGATAATTTTCCTGTTGTGCTTTTTTATTATTTGTCCCATGTTCTCAGTGCAACTGTAGCTGATTTTTACTATGATTTTGTTGAATATTTTGTGTAGGGTGCTTGATTCCGTGAAGTGTTTGTGTAAAAGTTTGAAGAATATTTTTCCTACGTTTGTTTTTACGCTTTTGCTGTACGGTGGGTTGAACCATATGATATTTCTTTCCCTGTTGGCCTTTTTGTGTTCTGTGGTGAGTATGTGAGTGTTGCTGGGAATCCGCTATCTTTTAGGGCTGTTTCGTAGTCTTTCTTAGCTTTGTTAAATATAGATTAATTGAAGGAATTGTCGGAAAGCCTGCGGTTAATCGATTTTGGTATCTGATTGATTATAGAAGGCGGGTGGTTGGAAGATGTGAGTATATAGAGTGGTTTATCATTGGGTTTCTGTATGGTTTGTATGTGCCTTTTCTTAGATTGAAGGTAACATCTAGAAAATCTACTTCGTTTAGGTTAGTTTTTATATCTATGTCGAATCCGTTATTTTTGAAAATCTTTATTATTGCTTTTCTAGTTTTGTCTGTGTTTTGTTTGTTGCAGTTTCTTAAGATTATGAGACCGTCGTCCCTGTAGAGTCCTGTGTCATTTCTATCTATTATTTTGCTTAGTTCGTGTAGTAAGTAAATACCTACGATTTTGCATGCTGCACCGTCGAAGCTTCCCATTATAGTGTCAAATATCCCATCTTTCTTTATCCATGCTTCTTCATGGTGAAATAGTAATGCTTAATGATGTCGATTTCGTTTGGTTTTATTATTATTTGTTCCTGAGCTAAGTTGATGGCCTTATCTAACATGCGTTCTGTTATGGATGGGTAAAATTCTTTTATGTCTAATTGTAGGAAGTGGCAATTTTGTTTGTTATTTATGCTGTGGAACCAGTCAATAGTTGTTTTTGTGTTTTTCCACTGGTTTACTCCTAACTTCTTCCTAAGTTCAAAATTAATTCTTTCTAGTATCGTTTTACTTATTTTACCTAGTTCGCTTTTAGCTGGGTTTATGAGACTGCATGCAAGGTTGGTTTTGAAATTTTCTTTGTGGTCTTTTAGTGTGATAAAGGCTTGCGCCTTGCTGATGCAACTTATTCGGTCATCTAGGTCTCATTTTTGTGTGATTGCTTTAACTTCTTTATTGATATCGTGTTCTATTGTTTTAGGTGCCATTTTGTATGTTTTGGTTATGTTGTTCTTGAGTAATTTATTGTGCGTAGGAGGGTTTAGTTTATATAAATTTCTTGTTTTGTCAGCTGCGATAAATACATTTGTTGAATTGTTTATTTTAGTTATATCTTCTTTTAGTTTATTTTTGAAATGCATCTTGTTTTTTTATGGAATTTTCTGTTTCTAACTAGGTCAGTTAAGTCTTTCTCGAAGTCATCTAATTCTTTTTGTTGCGGGGGCATTTTTTTGTTTGGAAGCCGTATTTTTCCTTGTGTGTATTTTTAGTGTGAAGGTCCTGGTTTAAAAAGCGGGCTTTCCATCTCATTCTTTTTATGAAACTTTCTGTTTTTTCAAATAATTTTAGCTTATATATGGAAGGGGGTGGGATGGGTATGTTTTTTAGAGAGTAGTCGAGACTACATTTTTCTATGTCCGTACTGTGTTATAAATGTAGCGAAAGTGCTCAACTGATTATCAGGAGCTGAATATATTTACACACGCTCTATCTCTGATATTGAGCACTTTATCCCATAAATATAGCACACTTTAAGACTATATTTCTTCATACATATATATATATATATATATATATATATAATACGCCATTTTTGCGAAATTAAAATTAAATTTAAGACATTGACTGCTACCTTCGGCCTTTGAACCCTTACATAATGTCTTCTATCGTTTTTCTAGATTAACCCTTGGTTATTACTCTATATAAGGCTATGTACAAGACAACTTATTAATAATTATTAACTAATTTATTTATTAAGACGTTCACTGCTAAGTTTGATATTTTGACCCTTATATGTCATCTACGATTTTGTTACAGTTATATTCAGAAAATTGGTAAGAAGACTAATTATGCTTCTTTTAGATGAATAAAATTAAATTTGTTAACAATTTCGTCGTAGTCGTCGTTTTTATACTCTGTCTTTTCAGACGAAATTGACTAGTTCCTTTCATGGTGGATAGGCTTTCAGGTGGCTGATTCCACTAAAAACCAGAAGGTCACACTTTCCAGCCATTAGGGCATCTCAAAACACATTGAGTGGCAGTATAGAATGGATTCTGCTACAGTGGAAGGATCAGCACATTCATTAAATATTATCTTGTATAATTGAAACCTTACCTGACGCCATCTTCGTTTATCTTGGAGTTACTCTGTGAAATTGACGTAAGATTTCTTATGCTTTATTAGGGTAAAGTATAATGAGATGAACTCTTCCTTTTTTGCTTTGTATGTAAATTTATTACATGCAAAAGAACATACCTTTTCTTTTATAATTTCAGCTGTATTTTGGGGAAGGGAATGATGTGGAGAAACAGCGACAGTGAAGTTCGATCCAGTTTTTATTGAATAAAGCATTTTTAAGGTTATCCTGCTGTTTTTTAAATTCACAATTGTAAATAAAATTAATTTTATTAAGACACGTTCATATATACACATATATATTTATATATATATATATATATATATATATATATATATATATATATATATATATATATATATATATATATATATAGTAATAATATAATTATAAATAATTACACCTTAGGTGTTTTGGCTTGTAAATGAACAAACCAATGTCAAATGAAAAATAAAAATAAGGGATAAATAAATAAACATGAAATTGAGGCGAAAACAATCGTCCAAAATCCAAGCTCAGAGTTCATAGAAAAAAACCTCCAAAACGAGTAAAGCAAAAGTAACTATGTAAAGTGCTCAATACACTAAGTAGAGCAAACCTAATATATATATATATATATATATATATATATATATATATTTTTGTCATCCACAGACAGACTGTTTCGCTGTTTCACAGCTCATCAGTGTGGCTAGACGTCCGGTTGCCTCTAGCTACGATCGAAACCCGACTGATTTTGCGTCAGTCGGAATCTCTACCCGTTAAGCCATCAGCGTACGGTACGGGATGGAGGTGAATTTTAGCGTGTTTATTTTTAGATTCGGATAAACACATAGTGACTGAGAGTGACTCAATTCTGTCGAAGAGTCGTGCCGTATTAGCATAAATAGTCACTGTTTACAAATTCACACCCCAAACCAGAGGGCTCAACCGAAATTAATTTCAGGAGCTACTATTTTTGTCATCCACAGACAGACTGTTTCGCTGTTTCACAGCTCATCAGTGTGGCTAGACGTCCGGTTGCCTCTAGCTACGATCGAAACCCGACTGATTTTGCGTCAGTCGGAATCTCTACCCGTTAAGCCATCAGCGTACGGTACGGGATGGAGGTGAATTTTAGCGTGTTTATTTTTAGATTCGGATAAACACACAGTGACTGAGAGTGACTCAATTAAAATTACGCAGGTGTAAGCTTTAAGAAAGTTTTATTCAACTGATAATACAAGGTTCGCGTATAGTATCCTTTTATTGTCCCAGTAAACAGAAATAGCTCTCTCACATTGGAGAGTAACAAAACAAGGCGAGACCACTCTTGATGTAGAAACAAAATGGTGATGAGAGAAGGGGGCAAAAAGGGCAGTTTGGTGCTCGCCAGTAGGCCAGCTATTTTTTTTCTTCTTCTTCAGTCGCCTCAAGGAAATGGATTGCGTGGCTCCCTTTCTCAGCCGTTACACTGGGCGGTTGTGAAACAGACACCAGCTCAGCCGCGCCCACTTCGACTTCCTCTTTGTCCGTCTGTCAATCCGTACGTCCAACTCTATTGCACGCTGTCCGCCGAATGACTTCGGTTTCTCTCGTGCTGCTGGCACCCCGCTTTTTATGCTATTCCAATACGGCCAAAATTTACATGCGTGCAAATATCGTCTCGTTTTGGACAAGATAGGCGCGCATGTATTGCGTCTTCAATAGCGGCCATATTTCTTTTTATCATCACTTTGCAGGCAAGACATGTTCGCGCTCGTTTCGAATTCTGAGGTAAGTCATGTCTTTCGTCACACTTGATTATTCATAACAATATATATATATACATATATATATATATATATATATATATATATATATATATATATATATATATGATAACTCCCAGGAGAGTGACTCTTTGTGCCTTCTTGGACTAACAATTTCAACTGACATGAAGTGGAAAGAGTATACTGCTAAGTCTGCAGCTAAGAAAATTGGTTCACTGTGTCGTGCTCGATAATTTTTATCGCCAGAATTTGTCTTAAATATTTATAAGTCTACTATTCATCCTTGCTTTGAATATTGCCACCACATCTGGTCTGTTGCTATATATTTCTAGATTCTTGATAAAATCCGAAAGAAGAATCCGCAATGTTCTCATATATCTATTTTGTGGAATTAGTCCGATTGCTACCATCGATAGCAATGGAATAGTAAGCTTGAATGTGGTGAGCCTGTTCACCAGAGATCCTACAGATAAGGCTCTGACAGTGGTCTGAAACCGATTGGAATAAAACACCTCCCTGAAAGAACGTACTAAAATTCCAATAGATTATTAGATGGAAATGAGGATGTCCTGTATAAAGACAATATTCTCCCAAATAGCGTCTGACACATATCAGCAGTAAGAAGGCTTGGCTATGGGTTCTCCATTGTCACCAGTGATGGCAAACATATACATGGAATACTTCGAGGAAATGGTTTTAGAAACGGCATCACTAAATGTAACAGTACGGCTGAGATACGTAGATGACACTTTCATACTGTGGCCACCCCAGGAAACTGTAAAAATATTGCTGGGCCATGTAAACTCAATAAGACCTTCGATCCTGTTCACAAGAGAAGAAGAAAATAATAATCAAACTAGCCCTCATGGAAGTCTGATAACTCGTACAGAGAATGGGTTCAAAACATCCGTATATCACAATCCAACTTTCACCGGATAATACCTCTACTTCAATTCCCACCATTAATAGAGCGTGAAGAAAGGGATGCCTACAACACCGAGAAAACAGCCATATTTGGCGACGCAGATATATACCAACAAGAAATGATCAGCATCAAGTGTACCGTTCAGATTAACAACTCCCCTGCAAACATAACATCAGCGTTCGCAAGTGGAAACAAAAGGGTCAAGAAGGACAACCCCAAAATTGCTACGGTCTTACTGCCTTATGACAAAGGCTTATCGGAAAAGATTCAGAAGATATGTAGTTCATACAACACCAGGAAAATATTTCCACGGAGAAATCCAAGCTACTAACACAACGGCGAGGAGGTGCAAAGAGGCGTGTGTTTGCAATTCTTTGCAGTTGTGGCAAAGAATATCAGTTACTTGTATTATTTACATTATTCTGACTGTTATCCTCATCTTCATTGCCATATTCACAACGATTCGGTCTCTATATCTCTGGGATGAGGTATTATGATGACTTGCATTGTTTACATTATTCGGACTGTTATCCTCATGTTCATTGCCATACTTACGTTTCAGTCGTGGTACGGTCCCGCCTTCTTCAGGTGATTGGAATTTCGAACCCAACTCTTTATTTCGTCTACCGGGGGGAGTAGATTATTCTAATTCCACGTGACATACCTCTTCCGGATATCCCGGTTATTTCCCTTTAACTCATCTCTCTAAGTTTTGTTTCAACACTGCTGTAGCGTAGTATTGAACTCACAACTCTTTGTGTCTAGTCACTGGATCTAACCAACATCTTTATCTACTGGGCCATGAATTATCTGAAAAAGGTCGGAGCGTACAACGACCGAAACGTTGTGAATATGGCAATGAAAGTGCGGATAACAGTCCGAATAATGTAAGTAACGCAAGTAATCATAATATCGCATCTCAGATATAGAGGCCGAAACGTTGTGAATATGGCAATGGCGATGAAGATAACAGTCCGAATAATGTAAATAATAAAAGTAATCATAATACCTCATTTCAGAGATACAGAGGCCGAAACGTTATGAATATGGAATGAAGATGAGGATAACAGTCCGACTAATGTAAATAATACAAGTAATCATAATACCTCATCTCAGAGATATAGAGGCCGAACCGTTGTGAATTTGGCAATGAAAATGCGGATAACAGCCCGAATAATGCAAATAATGCAAGTAATCATAGTACCTCATCTCAGAGATATAGACAGATAAAGGAATAAAGTTGAAACGAGCCGCCCTCTAAAAGTAAAGCTGGGGGAACATTGAAAAGTCGGAGTAAGGAATGAAACAATGAAATCAGGTATGGCTGATCATGTATAGAGGGAAAACAGTAGCCATTTGCCTCTGGAATTAAATGAAAATGCAGCGCATCTGCTAGGCTAGGGAGCCTCATTATTCGGTCTAAAATAGTAATAAATACGATATGGCAACTGCTAATAAAGAAAGACAAACGACAGAAAGTCTTCAACAGCAGAAAAAAACGAAATATGCATTTAAATGTCTTTGAAGTCATATTTTGATTTCATTTGAAAAATAATAGCCTAGGTTAAAGAATCCGTACTAAAAGAAAATATAATTTTCGTATGGAAAGAAAGTTTACAGTACATGCTTTATATTCAGACTATTGATCTCATCTTTGTTATTTTTTTCTCACTGTTTCGACTGTTGTGTCCTCTAGCCTTCCTCGGGTGTATATTGATCTGGGTAACCTATACAGGAAATTACCACAATCTATCTACCTTACGTCAAGGGTTTATCAAAAAAGATTCAGTTCTGCGATCCATACAACATCAGAAGAATATACAGAAGCTGTTCCACTGTATGGAAGAATATCTGCAGAGTAAATCCTAACATGGGGAAAATATGACCAAGAATTGCATGTACACGGTGACTTGTAGTTGTGGCAGAGAATATAAAGGTGAAGCAAGCTGCTCCCTAAAAGTAAAGATGAAGGAACATCGAAAAGACATAGTGAGAAGTGAAACAGTGAAATCGGTCATGCGTGGAGAGAAAGGGGTGGTCATCAACCTCAGTGGAATGAAGTGAAAATACTGGGCAGGGAAGAACGTTTACATGTCTAAAAGAATCATCATATATGCTGGGCTATGAGAATCTCGTTAGTCGGCCTAGCAGAGAAATAAATACAACATGAGAGCCGTTGTTAGAGAAAGAAAGACAAATGACAGCAAGTTTTCAACAGCAGTAGCAGATGTAACTTAAGAGAAAAGCTTTAGTGTCAAGCATGACAAGCAGCAGCAGTACTCATCTCAGGTAGGTTCGGTCTGAGGCGCCAAATTCTTTACAGAGAATTGTCTTACTTTACAATAGCCTAGAAGATTAAAACGTTGGTTCACAAATTTAGTCACGTATTAATTATGACTTGTGGACCGGGCAGCGTGTATTTAGAGTCAGTGGAAATTAAACGAGCGGTGGGGAAATAATGATCAGTACTAAAAATTAATACCGAAACGAGATATCCCTAGACATTGAAAGTAGAATGAGAACAGCCCGTCCCCGTAGATTAAATAAAAGGTTCAGTTTGGAATTCCTGTAGGTTTCACGGATCCACATAGTCCTGATGAAGGCCAGAGGACAAGACGTTGTATTAACAACAACAAAGAAGAGGATGGTAGTCCGACTGTAAACTCCGAGCCACAGAAATTTAGACAGAAAAGATTATTTTTATTTTAGTGAATAAAATTAATTTTATTAAACTATAAAAACAATACTGATAAAGTTCATCTTCAGTACTGGTTGTCGTTTCTCTTCACTGCGCCAAGTAATATATTTGTGCGTCCTTTCCACCGAACGGACGCACACGTTTGCCATCAGCAATACGAAAATAGGCTAACGTTAATAACCAGCGAAGAGAGAACTTAGTGCCCTTATCTAGAACCCAAGTCACCTTTCTAACGTTTTAGGTCTACAAAATTTAACCAATTTGATAAAAATGGATATATTTAAAAAGAAGAAAAATTTGAAGGTAATAAAAATACAACTTTTCACATCGTAAAGAATGTAAAATGAACAGTCAGACAGATAGATAGATAGATAGATAGATAGATAGATAGATAGATAGATGAGAACAGGCCGAGATAGATAGATAGATAGATAGATAGATAGATAGATAGATAGATAGATAGATAGATAGATAGATAGATAGATAGATGAGAACAGGCCGAGATAGATAGATAGATAGATGAGAACAGGCTGAGATAGATAGATAGATAGATAGATAGATAGATAGATAGATAGATAGATAGATAGATAGATAGATAGATAGATAGATGAGAACAGGCTGATAGATAGATAGATAGATAGATAGATAGATGAGAACAGGCTGAGATAGATAGATAGATAGATAGATAGATAGATAGATGAGAACAGGCTGATAGATAGATAGATAGATAGATAGATAGATAGATAGATAGATAGATAGATAGATAGATAGATAGATAAGAACAGGCTGATAGATAGATAGATAGATAGATAGATAGATAGATAGATAGATAGATAGATAGATGAGAACAGGCAGAGATAGATAGGTAGATAGATGAGAACAGGCTGAGATAGATAGATAGATAGATAGATAGATAGATAGATAGATAGATAGATAGATAGATAGATAGATGAGAACAGGCTGATAGATAGATAGATAGATAGATAGATAGATAGATAGATAGATAGATAGATAGATAGATAGATAAGAACAGGCTGATAGATAGATAGATAGATAGATAGATAGATAGATAGATAGATAGATAGATGAGAACAGGCAGAGATAGATAGGTAGATAGATGAGAACAGGCTGAGATAGATAGATAGATAGATAGATAGATAGATAGATAGATAGATAGATAGATAGATAGATAGATAGATGAGAACAGGCTGATAGATAGATAGATAGATAGATAGATAGATAGATAGATAGATAGATAGATAAGAACAGGCTGATAGATAGATAGATAGATAGATAGATAGATAGATAGATAGATAAGTACAGGCAGAGATAGATAGGTAGATAGATGAGAACAGGCTGAGATAGATTGATAGATAGATAGATAGATAGATGAGAACAGGCTGATAGATAGATAGATAGATAGATAGATAGATAGATAGATAGATAGATAGATAGATAGATAGATAAGAACAGGCTGATAGATAGATAGATAGATAGATAGATAGATAGATAGATAGATAGATAGATAGATAGATAAGAACAGGCAGAGATAGATAGGTAGATAGATGAGAACAGGCTGAGATAGATAGATAGATAGATAGATAGATAGATAGATAGATAGATAGATAGATAGATAAGAACAGGCTGATAGATAGATAGATAGATAGATAGATACATAGATAGATAGATAGATAGATAGATAGATAGATAAGAACAGGCAGAGATAGATAGGTAGATAGATGAGAACAGGCTGAGATAGATAGATAGATAGATAGATAGATAGATAGATAGATAGATAGATAGATAAGAACAGGCAGAGATAGATAGGTAGATAGATGAGAACAGGCTGAGATAGATAGATAGATAGATAGATAGATAGATAGATAGATAGATAGATAGATAGATAGATAGATAAGAACAGGCTGGTAGATAGATAGATAGATAGATAGATAGATAGATAGATACATAGATAGATAGATAGATAGATAGATAGATAGATAGATAGATAAGAACAGGCAGAGATAGATAGGTAGATAGATGAGAACAGGCTGAGATAGATAGATAGATAGATAGATAGATAGATAGATAGATAGATAGATAGATAGATAGATCTCAAGCAAAATCAGTACTGATATGGCAAATTAATTGAATTTAGTACCTTTTGGTATTCCCTTTCATGTCCATTTGGCTTTGCTAGGTACCAAGCAAAAGTCAGTTATAGCACAAATATTAGTTGTTCGTACGACTATATGGCTTTTTAGCCGCTTTTGTAACGACTTATCGCATGACTAATTCTCTCATATTTAATAAAAAAATTTATTTCACTTCGGTACTTCAACATTTTATTTTCACTTCGTCTACTCTCTCTCTCTCCCTCTCTTTCTCTCTCCCTATATATATATATATATATCTGTATGTGTGTGTGTGTGTGTGTGAGTATGCTCTAGCGCGCGTCCCAGGAACCTTCATGCGTTTTACGACCTGACATTCCCTTGTGCGATGTGTTGCATTGTGTGTCGTCACTGGGTCCTCACGCTACAACATAAAATGGTATCAACGAAAAGGACGATTTTTTTTATTCGTTTTATTAGGAGAGTGTGGTGGCAGCTTGGATTCTAAGAGGAAGCAGGCTGAATGGCGTCCCAGGAACGCATGTCACGCGTTGGCTCTGCGTCCCTCCGAGAGTGGTCTTAGCCGGTCCCTCGAACCTGTGTGTGGGAAGCGTATCGACGCTTCAGAATTCTTGCAGGCATCTGTTGAATTCACGCTGTTTTGGACTTATATCCAAAACCCAGGCAAGGGGAATCCATCACTGTCAGAATACCGCGCCTACGTGGCATCGAACCAATTGCTGACAATTCTGGCCCTGACCTTTGCATTCTATAACAAATGTCTGAGAGAGATTAGACGATCCATCTTGTCTCTGAGTGTGGTTGTTCTTGCATATCTGCCTTTAATACGATCCTTTCCCACGCTTGCAACCCAGGTGCAGCTGGGCCGATCACATATTTCTGTAATCGCCGGGTAGAAGGACATCTCAAATCAACCCTACAACTGATCATCTTGTTCGTTTGAAGTGATATTGATTGCAAAGTCTTTTCTAGTATCATCTGGTGTGAGACACAAAAGTAACATTTCAGCCAATCCAAGCGACAATTTTTTCAGGGGTACAATATCAATTTTAATAAACGACATTCAGTATAATCTTCTTCTATGTGCCGTGTCCCTTCAAGACGTGGGTGATCATCACTCTTCATCGGCAAACGTGACACCGAAATCCGAAGCAAGAAATACATTCTTCTAACAATTGATTTTTAGTCCTTTCTTCACGCTCTCCTTTAATATCTTATGTAGGAGTTTCTGTAGTTTCCTTTCTGTGTTTTGTATCAATATTGTGTCATCTGCATATCTGTTAGTTTTGTGGCTACCCTATAATTAATCCTGGTAGGGCTGCTAATTCTCTCAGGTTTGCTTCACTGTAAAGTTTGAGTAAGTCTGGAGAGAAGACATAACCTTGTCTTAAGCCGCTTTCAATTTTTGTATATTTACAGAATTAATTGCCTGTTCGTATGCTGGTGGTTTTCTGTCCTTAATATCTCTTTTTAAAGGCTTTTTGCTATCTCTCCTAAACTCTGCTCTTCCATCCATTTACACAAGCTCGTTTTTTGCCTTCAAGCTGTCCTGTGAGTATTAAATTTTCTAAGCCCTCTTTCCTCATTATGTGCCCTAGAAATGTCTCTCACTGAGGCTAAGTATAAGAGCCTTTTTGTTTCCATCTTCTCTAAAACATCGTCGTTGTTCACATCTTCAATCCACGATATTCTCAGCATCCTTCTGTAGAACGAAATTTCTGTCGCCTCAAGTTTTTTTTTTCGTCTGTGATGAGATTGTCAGTCATTCCCTGTCGATAGAAGGACTGATATTACATAATAGTTCAGTTCTCTTTTCTTTGTTTCTAAAGAAATTTCCCTGTTTCATAATACTCTGCTTAGCTTTTGGAAGGCATTTTTATTCACTAGCCCATTGCTTGTTCGGATTTCGGTGTCATATTTTCCATCCTCTGTTAAAACACTTGCCAGATATTTAAATATTCGTAAATCCTTGATTTTGACGTCTCCAATTCATATTTTACATTTGTTGCTTCAGATTTCGGTGTCACATTTGCCGTTCTCTGTTAAACCACTTCCAAGATATTTCAATTTTTGTACCTATTTGATTTTGGTATACCGAATTTGTAATTTGCAAGTTGGACTGTTTCTTTTGCGGTCAGCTATACATTCTTTCTTTTCGCTTTCCTTTAATATCTTATGTAGGAGTTTCTGTAGTTTCCTTTCTGTGTTTTGTATCAATATTGTGTCATCTGCATATCTAATACTGTTAGTTTTGTGGCTACCCTATAATTAATCCTGGTAGGGCTGCTAATTCTCTCAGGTTTGCTTCACTGTAAAGTTTGAGTAAGTCTGGAGAGAAGACATAACCTTGTCTTACGCCGCTTTCAATTTTTGTATATTTACTGAATAAATTGTCTGTTCGTATGCTGGTGGTTTTCTCCCGGTATAAGTTCTGGATTATTCAAATATCCTTCCCAAATAAATGAAGCTTTTCTAGCATTTCGTCCTGATGAGCATTAATCATAGACATTCGATATAACATAGATTAATGTAGTAAATGTAATAACATTTCGACATGATGTCTGTCTTCTTCAACCGAGACGTAGGGAAAAGATTGATCAAGTGCTCACTGACAATTACCATCACCCCCACCCGGTTATAGGACTAATGATGAGAATAATGAAAACAAAATAAATAAATGAAAATAAAATTAAATAAATCTTACCTTCATATTTTTCACACACACCCCCACCCAACCTGGTCGTAATCCTGGTCTTTTGGGATCTTTATAAATTGCAATTTTTTTGTTGGTGGCTTTTATAGTTTATTTGCTTAGTTATTCAAATAAATACATTTTGTTCCCTGAAAAGTGGTAATCACCTGAGCATTTAGATCACAGCTTGTGAGTAAAGGAAGGTAAACTGAGTTTAAGTGAACAATGTTAACCTGTATTTTTTATAACAAAAATTATAATACATTATTCGGACTATTGTCCTCATCTTTGTCGCCATATTTATTACAACGTTTCGGCCGTTGTACACTCCGGTCTTCTTCAGGTAGTTGGAATGTCGAACTGAACCCTTTATTTCGCTCAACGGGGTACACTGTTCTAGTTCCACGTGCCATGTATAATGGATGTCAGTTATCAGTTATCTCCTGTTAATTTCCCTCTGAAAGTTCTCCACTGCCTTAGCCGGGTATTGAACTCACACTATTTGGGTCCTGTCACTGGATCTAACTAACGGCTTTATCCACTGTGCCATGTGTCCTTGAGGATTATTATAATTATATATAATATAATAATGTTATATGTATAATTATAATTAGTCATAACGACTACCAAAATGTTTAGTCCTACCGAACTGGTTTATTTACGACGAATTCGCTAAGACCATTTTACAGCACCTGTGCGCCTCTTCAAAGAACAACTGCATAGCTCAGTAAAAACAACAGAAAAGACTTGACTTGGTATCCTTGCTAGTTATTTCTATGAGTTATTTAAGTTTATTTTATATTTTTAAATAATTAGTCATATGTTAAACTCATTTACAATGGCGAAAACTGAAGATAATCTGCTTTGAACTTTGATTATTCGAATATCCATGTCAGATAAATGAAGCTTTCCTGGCTGTTCAAATAGTTCTTTGCGACGTACTTTATCAAACGCTCAAGCATTAATCATAGACATACGATATAACATAGATTAATGCATTAAATGTAATAAATTTCGTGATTTATGATAAAAGTCGTTAAAAGTGAGTGAAAACGGTTTAACCAAAATAAACATTATAATAAACGGAAGACGTATAGTAAATGACATTAAGTATAATAAAATAGATTAAGTTTAATAAACATTCTACTAAAAATAAGTATAATAAAAGACATTAAATTTAATATAATACTAAGCGTGACAAAAACAGTACACATAATAAAAGGTATTAAGTATAAAACATTCCGTATTAAAAAAGTATAAGAAAATATATTAATTATAGAAAGGTTTATTGACTATAATAAAAGAGGTTAACTCTAATAAATGATATTAAGTTAAATATTATAACAGACATTCGGTATAATAAAAACTTCAAACATAATCAAAATTATTTTGTATAATGAAAGCATAAAATATATAATACATATGTAATAAAAGAGATTAATTATAACAAATGTCATTACTGTAACATACATCAAATATAATAAGACATTCGGTTTCTGTCTATATCCCTGAGACGAGGTATTATGATTACTTGCATTATTTACATTATTCGGACTGTTATCCACATCTTCGGCCTCTATATCTCTGAGATGAGGTATTATGATTATTTGTATTATTTACATTATTCGGACTGTTATTCTCATTTTCATTGCCATATTCATAACGTTTCAGCCGTTGTACGCTTCTGCCTTCTTCAAGTGATTGGAATTTCGAACCGAACACTTTATTTAGTTCCCCGGGGTAGATTGTTCTCGTTCCACGTACCGTGCATCACTGGAGAGTACGAAAACTTAAGGAATCAGCACATATGCTAGGTCAGAAAATTATCCTGAGCCGACCAAGCATAGAAATAAATATAATATGGGAATCAGCAATGAGTGCTAGAGAAAAGCAATGGATAACAACAAAAATTGCAATATAAACTGTGGTAAAAAAATGCAATAATAATAACAGAAAAAATTGCAATATGAGCACTGTTAAAAAAACATACACTGATGTCTTCATGGACACATGGCCCAGTGGATAAAGACGTTAGTTAGATCTAGTGAGTAGACCCAAAGAGTTGTTAGTTCAATACCTGACCACAAAGAACTTGAAGAGTTGAGTTAAAGAGAAATAACTGAGGCATGGCACGTGGAACTAGAATAATCTACGATGGTGGACTAAATAAAGGGTTCGGGTCGAAATTCCAAACACCTGAAGAAGGCTGAGCCGTACAAACGCCGAAATGTTGTGAATATGACAATGAAGATGAGGTTTAACAATCCGAATAATGTAAATAATGCAAGTAGACATTCGGTATAATAAAAAATTCAAACGTAATCAAATTCATTTTGTATAATGAAAACATTAAATATAATAAGACATTTATAATAAAAGGATATTATGCTGAATTAAAAAAAGATCAAAGACTTCATTAGTAATTCTCCTGAAGGCAATCACAGGCGATATTCGTCTGATGACTTCTAAGACGCGAAGCAGACGTTTTGCATAAAGCCAAATTAATGAAGTGCTTTTCTATAGCGAATTATCAACGCAGTTTGTTATTTATAAATTAAATCGGCTGGATTGATTCTAATCAAATTAATTGACTGGTGAAAAGTGTGCTGAAGATTTCTAAGCCGAACCAAAAAGAGATTCCGATAGAAATTCCGATGTTAGGTTATTTTGGTTAGGTTTTATAAGTCGGGTAAAACTCAGAACTTTTAACACTTCACCAATTTTTCACTTAGGACGATTATAATGGAATATACGTGACAATAGAAAGATACCTACACAACAGTGAAAATGAGAGATGTCGGTGAGAAGTTCAAAGTAACATAATACAAGAAAAATATTAAAATGCTTCCATGAAATCAACTTTTGTTGATGAGGGAAAGAAGAAAGTCGTGAAGGAAGAAGAGCAAGAAAGAAAAGTAAAAAGTGAAGAAGGAAAAGGAAACACTATGAAAAATGGTAAACTTAGAAGAAAATAAATGGAAAGATAGAAAGAAAAATAAGGAAAAAAATAATCAGAAAAAAAAGGAAAGAGTGGAATTTAAAGAAAAGAAAATACAGACAAAAGAAAAGGCGATACGTTAAGACGAGATATTATAATTTACTGACTAGAAATTGTATTCATTTTTATAAAAGAAAAAGTGAAAAATATTATTGGCAATTTTCTATCAGATGAAGCCTTGTCAATTATAATTCTAAGATTTAACTTAATCTCCATTATCTATTAACTAAGGCATTGACAAATATTATTTATTTTTGACAGGTTTTTACTTTTATCTCCATTTTTATTAGATGAAGCTTTGTCAAACCTTATTAATTTTTTGACAGGTCTTTACTTTCATCTTCATTTTTATTCTTTGTCAAACCTTATTAATTTTTTGACAGGTCTTTCATCTCCATTTTTATTTTTTGTCAAACCTTATTAATTTTTTGACAGGTCTTTACTTTCATCTCCATTTTTATTCTTTGTCAAAACTTATTAATTTTTTGACAGGTCTTTACTTTCATCTCCATTTTTATTATTTGTCAAACCGTATTAATTTTTTGACAGGTCTTTCATCTCCATTTTTATTTTTTGTCAAAACTTATTAATTTTTTGACAGGTCTTTACTTTCATCTCCATTTATATTATTTGTCAAAACTTATTAACTTTTTGACAGGTCTTTACTTTCATCTACATTTTTATTCTTTGTCAAACCTTATTAATTTTTTGACAGGTATTTACTTTCATCATCCTTTTACTTAGATGAAGCATTGTCAAATATTATTAATTTGTGACCGGATTTTACTTTTATCATCTTTTTACTTATGAAGCATTGTCAAATATTATTTTGACAGTTCTTTATTTTCATCTTTTTACTTAGATGTAGCGCTGTCAAATATTAATTTTTGAAAGGCTTTTAAATTCATCTACATTTTGCTTAGATTAAGCATTGTCAAATATTACTGTAATTCCCCATGTATAATACGTATTTTTTCTAAAAAATTAATTAACAAAATTAGGGGTGCGTATTATGCGAAGCTACGAAAAAATCTTTAAAACTTTGCCGTTTCATAGTTCGATTTCATTTGCGAAATGATTACTCAATACAAACATACGACAATTTGACACTAACATTCGGCGATTACGACCCCTTAAGGATGTCAAATACAATCATATGTACCTAACAATACTTACAAATGTAAAATAAAATAAGAATTATCATAAAACTAATTTAGAATAATATTATTCTATGTTTAAAACCATTTTTTGTGAAAAACTACATACAGATCCGGTAGATTGCACATTTTATCGAACAAAAACAGGTTAATGAGTCTGCGCAGTAGGCACAATATAAGTATTTCCGTTTCCTTTTAGAATCTCTTTCTTTCTTTCCATCTTTCTTTTTTTCTTTTTTTGCCCTCACCTCTTTATCTTTTCTCTTTATCTTTTTTGTAGTCTCATGACTCTCTTTCTTTCTTTCCTTTTTTTCTGTTTCCATCTACACCACCCCCACTCGGGATGATCGGAAATTTTGATAAATATCTTCAATTACAGCTTGCATAAGAGTAGGAAACGCTGGCTGTAATGAAAGGTACAATTTATAGGGTTTGATTACCAAACAATGGGTGCGTGTTATGCATGAGTAGAAGCATTTTCCCAGAAATTGAGCACAATTTTAGGGGCGCATATTTTGGATGAAGGCGTATTACAAATGGGGCGTTACGGTATTAATTTTTGACTAGTGTTTAATTCATCTCTCTTTTTCTTAATAAAGCATTTACAACTATTATTATTAATTCTTGACTAGTATATATTTTCAATAAATTGAACTCTTTTATACTGGAAATTTGTCTTACTGACTAATCTTTTTAAACTGTTGCGCTGCAATATTGCGACTAAATGGGGGTCGAACACGGTGCAATAAAACGAATTGGTTTGTGAAAAATGACTGCAATCATCACAGTACAATACACGTGCTTTCGTAGAGAAATATTCTTACTTACACAAGCACAGTATAGATTGAGTGTCGACTACTTTTATATTATTACACTGTAGTATTTATATTCACAATGTGTTGTGGATTCCGGGAATGGAATCCTGCACAAATAAATAAACAATGCCAGTAATTGAGATAGAAAAATAAGTGTATTAAACGTAAGAATACAGACTTTAAGTGAAGATTAGTAGTCCAGGAATGCGGGTTAGTAGAAAGTATATGTACAAGTGTCTGTAAGTGAAGCCGTAATTATCTCTCTCGCTGGACTCTCGTATAACTCTCTGTGAACACCCTGTGTACTGTCTCCGTATCTCTCACCCTGACTCAACGTATCTCCACCCGCAGGTATTCTCTCTGTCAGTATAAGTATACTTTGGACGAGTTCATCTTGTGTAAAAGGGTCTGCCCTACAACACAATGAGAGCCTAACATGCGGGAATATCCTTCAGTTCTTCCTTGCCAAGGTGACAATAACATAGATAAGGACCGCACGTTTAAACCGGTCCAGTTATTGAAGGAGACACACAGAAAAGAAGACATTTTTTATGCTTATACGTTCTTTTTATAGATATAAGTATTTAAGTAAATGCTCTGTTTATAATAAACAGTATTAAACATTTACTGGCCTGAATGTCCTAGACAATATAAAAAATATGCGTCCTCCGACAGGAATCGAACCTGTATCCTATACGGAACCGTCATATAGCCTGGCGTGCCTTAACCGATTGGGCCACAGACGAGCATTCGGAATATATATATATGTTTGTATCTATAAAAAGAACGTATAAACATAAAAAATGTCTTAAATAATTGTCGGACTTTGTCCATTTCATAATGTGTGACGTCATTTGTTTACATTTGGATACGCATCGAGCAGATATGAATGAATGAGAGAAAATCATGGAGAATTGTAGTTTAAAAACAGTAAAATCAACCTTGCTAACCGAACGCTCCTCTGTGGCCCAATCGGTTAAAGACACATCAGGCTATATGACGGTTCCGTATAGGATACAGGTTCGATTCCTGTCGGAGGACGCATATTTTCCATGAAATTTTCTCGGACCTTCGGGCCGGTAAAAGTTGTTTAATACTGTTTATTATAAAACAGAGCATTTACTTAAATATTTGTATCTATAAAAAGAACGTATAAACATAAAAAAATATCTCAAATAATTGTTATATAATATATAACAATAATAATATATATATATATTAAAGAAAAACAGAACACTTTAAGTCTCCATGTAATAATTTATTTCACCATAGCAATTTTAAAGGACGCTGGATCATCAGACTACACTTCCAAAAGGTAAAATGAAATGAACATTTACACTTTTGACGGGTAGTATTAAGTTTATGTAATTTAACAGAGAGGGTAGTGAGGAGTGGTGTGATAGACATGATCGAGTTTAGAGAGGCTTTATTTTATTTTATATATATATATGTGTGTGTGTGTGTGTGTGTGTGTGTGTGTGTGTGTGTGTGTGTGTGTGTGTATGCGTGTGAATGTGTGTGTGCATGTACGTGATATATGGTAAAATTTATAGTTGTGAGGTATGCTTTATAAAAGTGCTCAATATCAGCAATAGATCGTGTGTACATATAAATGTGGACACTGAGGTCAACACAGTAGGGGTTATAACCCGTTTCTTGCTTGAGCGCAATCTGCAGACACTATCTTTTATGGATCAACGCAATCTTCAGACACATTGCTTGAAGACTGCGTTCAAGAATGAAACAAGCTGCCGCCTCTCTCTGTTGATCTAGGTATCCACTTATAAAGAAAATAATATATATATATATATATATATATATATATATATATATGATCTTGTGGTTAATGTGCCGCCCATGAGACCCGAGTACGAATCGATTTCTCAAGGATGTGACTTCTTGGTAAAATCGGCTCGGAGATATGATACCCAAGTGTGGCACTCTTGGACGAGGCCTGAAAACCATGTCATCATGAATGAGCTGATCAGGGTTTTGGCCATGTTCACACTGCTGACCACAGCAAATTATGTGCTCTCTCTCTCCCTCTCTCGCTATCCCTAACGCGAAGACACACACATACACATTCACTGTGATCGACTTCTTAATGTCGATATTAAATTCATTAAGGAATGCGCCGTAGTTTTTTTTTAATTTTATTTTCATTTTTATTTTACTTGATTCAAGGGTGAATTGCTAAGACAAAGAAATAATGTAACTGATCATTTTAAATACGCAGGAACGCGCTCTGTTATAATTAATCTACGAAGCCTTCCTTAATGAATTTAATAACAACATTAAGAAGTCGAACAGAGAATTCGAGAGGATTAAAATCAAAATAAATAGACATAATATGTCCAGATTATTCAACCAAACTTGATTGAACGAATATGCGCTGCTTAAATATACACATATATATATGCGTGCGTGCGTGTGTGCGTGCGTGTGCATTTGTGTATATTTTCGTAATTGGACAATAATTTCAATGATGTCTGAAGTCGTTGGATCGATCATTCATATATATATATATATATATATATATATATATATATATATATATAGATAAAGAAGAGAATGAGATAGATAGATAGATAGATAGATAGATAGATAGATAGATAGATAGATAGATAGAGAACAGAATGATATATATATATATATATATATATATATATATATATATATATATAGATAGATAGATAGATAGATAGATAGATAGGATTATTTATCTATGTTTATGAATGATATTAAATTTACCAGAATAAGTTAACAATCGATATTTCTTTGAACGGAGTCAAAAAATGATTGGTGTATTCAATATTTAGAAAAGGAGCTCTTCTGCTTCGGGAGACAGAAAAATGAATGCCGAGCTTTTGTTATTGAACACCTATTCTGTCTTTCTTTTCCACACTTGAGTTGTTGGGAAATGTAAAAAAGTCCGCCATCAGAACGAACAAAAGAGACAATTAGTTAAAATTTTGAATTTTAAACTACAAAAGATTTGCCTCGTTCTCCTGAATGCTTTCCTTTAAATGAATCTGCGAAATAAAATTATTCACTATTTAGTGGTATTGTATTACCGATTAGAAATGCTATTCTGATAGAATATCGATTTTAATCGTCTTGTTTAGCATTGGGATAGAGTAAGAAACATCCATGCACCTTGAGAATAGATTCGTTCAGAACCATATGTACACGCATATACGATTGTGCATACATTTTAAATTATTATAGGATGACTATAAAAAGAAAAGTGTTATTCACTCCGGAAATTTAACCCTAGAACACTAACCATCAATTAAAGTTAAACCACTACTAACCGTGGGTATATCATACCCGATTTTGAAAATATCAAAAAAAATATTAAATATAAATTTTTATTTGAAATATTTTACATGAAGGCACTTCAATCTTTGTACTTTGAGTTAACATTAATAGGAACCAAAAAACATATTATTTAGCTAAGAAAATCAGGTACTGAAAATTGTAATTAAAAATAGGAAGATTTTCGCTGGGTACTATATACCCATGGTTAGTATTCTAGGGTTAAAAAACTAAAGTCCAGAGATAGTTAGAATATGTACATTTATAAAGTATCCATCGACAAAATAAAAGCTATTCACAATATAAATAATAAAAATATACTATATATATATATATATATATATATATATATATATATATATATATATATACACACACACACATACACATATATTTATTTTCATTTTTCGTTTCAATCTTTGGGAGTAAAGTCTGATGATCAGCGGTCCTTTAAAAGGGCTGTGGTGAAATAATTTAGTATATGGAACCTTCAAGTGGTCTGTTTTATTTAAATTATTAGCTCTGATTTACATTGAGCTCTCTGGATTTTATCCTCCTTGGGTCTACCCATATGGATTACCTAGTTTTTCGTAAACTAATATATATATATATATATATATATATATATATATATATATATATATATATATATAATGTTCTTAAGTAGCATGATATATATATATATATATATATATATATATATATATATATATATATATATATATATATCATGCTACTTAAGAACATTATGGTTATTTTGAAGTGGTAAGATAATAGAATATTCCATTTTCATGTGGAAAAAAATAAATGAAGTCTCTGGCTGTAGCTTTAGTTATCTCGAAGGCGTTTGACAGGGTTGACACGCGGTCCTTCTCCACAAACTTTGTTTTCTCTGGCCGGATGTTTGCCTTAATTCAAATCGTTTTTAAAAATGCAGATATTAAGAACGGGTTAAATAGCTATCCTTCTAGATCATTTCGCATTAATGATGAGTCCTCAGGACTCTATCCTTGGACCTACATTGATTTTTATCTTTATCAATGACTACCCTGATGTCATTCGTTTCCAAATAGGCATTTATGCTGATGATACAGTTATTTCCTCCTGGGTAGATAGCAGGTCAGATAGGTCCGAAAAATCTAAAACGAGCAGCTATTCTCAAAAATGATCTCCAATTAGTTGTTCACTGGGGCAAGAAATGGCCTGTAAATTTTAATATCTCCAAAATGAAGCTGATATCCTTTAATCATCATAGAGAATTATCTTTGCCCTCCATCAGCATGGATGATGCTAACCTCCAAGAGAGCAATTCATTGCAACTTCTTGGTCTCACATTTTCTACTGATATGTAGTGGAAAGATTATATTGAATCAATTGCTAGGCCTGTCGCTAGGAAAGTTGTTTCCCTGTGTCATTCTCATCACATTTTCAAATCTACAATTCGTCCGTGGACTGAATATTGCTACCATATCTGGTCTGGTTTTCCGTTTATGTATCTCGTAATGGATACCTGCAATAAACTTTGAAGTAAATGCCTGTAAAAAAACAAACAATACTTTTGATTAACACTAATAATAATAATAATAATAATAATAATAACTTTAGTGACGACATATGCATGAGCTTCGGATTAGATAAATGTGCTAAAGTAACATTCAAGAAAGGTAAAATTTTAGAAGCACCCTTAATAGATTTAGATTTTGCCACGAAGATTAGAGAATTGGAGCATGATGAAGCTTATAAGTACCTAGGAATTAGTGAGGGAGATGGTATACAACACTCCCAAATGAAAGAGAAGGTAAGAAAGGAGTACTACAGGCGTGTACGCCTGGTACTAAATACCGAGCTAAACTCAAAAAACCGAATATCAGCTATAAACACCTTAGCTGTTCCTGTGGTACAATACAGCTTTAATGTACTTAAATGGACCATAGCTGAAATTAAGCGAATGGACGCCAAAACGAGAAAGCTCCTCACTTACTACCGCATGCATCATCCCAAAGCTGATATTGATCGCCTGTATGTGCCCAGATCCGAAGGAGGCAGAGGACTAGTTCAACTAGAACTATCCTACAAAAGTACAACAATTGGCCTCCAAAGATACTTGGAAAATACAGAAGACTGGATGATGGTATGTGTCAAGGAACATGAAAGTAGTAAGTGTCTTTATTCTGTAGTAAAGGAAGCCGACAAATTAAAAAAGGAGTTTCAAATGGGCACAGAAATTCACATACATCACTGTACACCGGCTGAAGCTGCAAAAAACTTAAAAAAGAATGCAAAGACAAATCCAACCGACCAGATAAAGAAACAATGGCAAAATAAACCGCTCCATGGCCAATACTCTGCCCGTACCAAACAAGCTGACGTAGACAAAAACCGCAACCATCAGTGGCTACGTAGTGCAGGGTTGAAAGGTGAAACTGAAGGTTTTATCATTGCTGCACAAGACCAATGCTTGTTAACTAGGAATTATCAAGCACATATACTAAAATACTGTGTAAGCCCAAGATGCAGATTCTGTGACAAATATCCAGAAACCATTGATCATCTTATATCAGGTTGCACGATATTGGCACCTACTGAATATAAAACCCGGCATGACAGAGTGGGCCAATATCTGCACTGGAAAATTTGCAACTCCTATGGGAAGGAAACTGGAAGAAATTGGTACGAACACCACCCAGACCCGGTTACGGAGATAGGACCTGTTACAATTCTATGGGACTACACAATACACACTGACAGAACAATCAAAGCCGACCGCACAGACAATTCCTGTTGTTGTTGGAGCCCTTGGACTGGTTGGAAAAGATTCCGGTAGGCTGATTGAAGGGATCCCTGGAAGTCTATGCCTCAAAGAGATACAAAAAATTGTTCTGACAAGTACAGCCCACACTTTACGAAGGGCTTTATCTATGTAATTATTTTTTTAATTTTATTTTATTTTATTTTTTTGCAGTGGAAAGTGTCATGATGCCATTTCTAACCTTAAGTCCCTGGGCGGGACCCAGAAAGAAATGTGTAAACGCCAGATATCAAAGGAAATAATAATAATAATAATAATAATAATAATAATAATAATAATAATAATATGACGGGTAATAGCGGTGACATATGTTTAGTGTGTACGTGAGATAAGCTTTGGAGTAAAAGTCTATGGAAAAACGACAATATTTTTGATACATCCTAATAAAACCAGTGTTGTTGCCTTGTTGTACATGTGCTATATTTATCTACGTTTGAACTTATGCAGGTCCTTAATTTAATAAAGTTATTTGCTGAATTTTGATCTGAAATTCTCAACACATGATGAATATTTGTGATTAGTTGTGAAAATTAGGTTAATTACGTTGGTATTGAAGGCGAATATTTTTTTAAATCTTTAAATTGCGGGTTTATTAGTGTAGCAATGTATAATACGCATAGTGAGGCGACGTATTTATTTATTGAATGAATGATTAAATCCATCTTTTAGTCCAACCAGGGCATACCTTTATAGCTAGGAGACGCCATGCCACTTACACGAAGTCAAATCCCCATCGTTGCCCCCGTATTCCAATTGTCAAGGAATGTTCCAATCAGATAACGTTTTCCAAAGAAAAATGCTCCAGCGTGGATGCTTCCCCTTTAATTCGTTATCCTCATAATCTGATGAGAAGTTGGTGAGTCGAATTCCAATTCCAGTAGGATCGTTACATTCACTTACACCAATGATTCCCAACGGGGCATGCATGCCCCACCGGTGAAGCATGGTAATATTTTGGTGGGGGATGCGTATGATGTGTACCCTTCGGCTTACTATACCAACTTGAGCTCAAATTTTATTTTGCATTATTATTTCATGATTAAAATGATGAAAGTATATTATAGAATAAGCTGTCATTGAAATATTTTATAAAAGCATATTACTGAATAACCTTTCATTCAAATATTTTATAAAAGTATATTACAGAATGTTATGGGAACTACCCATAATAAAAATGGACTATTCCTGACATCATAAATACTGCCCTCAAGACGGAGCAGCGTTCAGTCAGTTCAGAGTCAGTCAGAGACAGAGTCGAGTCAGACGATTACTGTAAGACATTGGAATAATGATACTTGTCGAGACAACATAGTTCACTCTAACCGAACCTGAGTGTCATTACTAATACTTCTACTTCTTTGTACATATTTCTGTTTGTAATATATCTGTGTTATTCCATACCTGTATTCGAGTTTTTCTTCATTGGTTCTACCTTGGACCATCATCATGGTACAAGGAACTTGGACCATAACAAGTGGCGACGGGGTAACCCCTAAAAAAAAAACGAAGCCTATACGCGGAGGACATACTTTTTTGCTATGCGTCGCACATAACAAGTGGCGACGAGGTAACCCCAAAGGAAAAACGAACTCTTTACGCGGAGGACATACTTTTTTTGCTATCCGTCGCACATAACAATGATCAACGAGTAAACTCTAAAAGAAAAAACAAGTTCTACGCGAACATATAAAAAAAAATTTCTTTTTGGATATCAAATTTACTGGCAAGAAAGGAAATTTGTTTTGCGTACACAGGTTTAAGAATATCAGGTTACACTAAAGTAAAATACGTACACAAAAAAACGTTAACATGGAAGAAATTTAAGTCAACCGTTGGGGAACTTATCAACATCCAATTTGAACAGCAACAAAAGTACGAACAGAAACATCTTGAATTTCAAGAATTATTGCTACGTGTAATGTCAAATAAAGAGCAACATTCCGAGAACGAAACAGTTCTCTCACAAGACGCTATTTGGAGAACTATCGAAGATTTTACGTACGCATCCGACGAAGATAAAATTTTTACAAATTACTTCCGAAGGTACGAAGATCTATATGAATTTGACTGCAAAGATTGGTCAAATGCACGTAAAGTACGTCTATTACTAAGAAAATTAGGCACATGCGAATATACCAAATTCGTAGATTATATCCTTCCAAGAAAAACTAATGAGCTAATTTTCAAGGAAGCCATAAAACTATTAACAGAACTTTTCAGCCATAATACCTCATTATTCCACAAAAGATGGAAATGTCTGAACCTTACAAAAAAGGACAGCGAAGATTACATAACTTTTGCGTCTATTGTTACTAAATATTGTGATGACTTCAAATTATCGGAACTCAGCGCGGTCAATTTCAAATGCTTAATTTACGTCCAAGGCCTGGTTTCAACCAAAGACGCGGAAATGAGACGCAGGATCCTTACTAAATTGGAGAGTGAACAAGAATTGACACTTCAAAAACTAGCCGAAGACTGCCAGAGATGCATCAGTGTGAAGAAAGACTCAAAAGACATAGAAGAAGCTGGCATAGCACACATACGTATATTACGAAGACAAACCAACTTCCCCTCCTCAGAAATACACCAAACCAATTTCCCCCCTCAAGAACAGATAAAATAAAATTTCCTACTTCTAACAATCAATATCAGAAAAAACTACCACCCAGTCAATGCTATCGTTGTGGGACTTGGCATTGGTTTAAAGACTGTACATACCGTTTTAAAACTTGTCTATCATGTAACAAAATAGGCCACAAAAGTTCTCATTGTTGGAATAGAAGAGAAAGTAAAAGCAAAATAAGAATCACGAGGACTGACCAAGCTGATGAGACTAACATAAGAAAATAGGTACAAGTTGAAATGCAAAACAGAAAAGTCAGGCTACAGCTGGATTCTGGCTCAGACTTAACTATTATAAACCTACAATCATGGAGAAAACTGAACAAACCTACCATGTTAAAAACGGATAAAATTGCTATATCAGTTACGGGGAGAAAGATAAAATTTGAGGGTGAAGTAATTACAAATGTAACATTTAATGGAATGACGAAAAAACTAAAAATGTACGTCTTAAGAAATACAGAAAACCTATTCGGAACGGACTGGATGCAAAAATTCGAACTGTGGGATTTACCTATAAGTACATACTGCCAAAATGTAAAAAGTTTACCAACCGAAGCAGACAAATTAAAAGAGAAACTAAAAACGAGTTTCCCCGAAGTATTTTCAGCAGGTCTAGGAAGATGTAAGAAAATGGCTGAAAATATCGAAATAAAAGAAAACGTTCAACTATTTTCAAGAAAAAAAGGAGCGTACCGTTTGCGTCAATAGAAAAAATGATCAGGAATTCGCTAGACTTGAAAGCACTGACATATTGACTAAAGTAGAATACAGTAAATGGGCCGCACCGACGGTCTACGTCAAAAAGAAATCAGGAGAAATTCGAGTTTGCGCTGATTTTTCTACAGGTTTGAACGCAGCAATAAAGGACTACCACTATCCTCTACCCAGTCCAGAAGAAGTATTCACTAAATTAAATGGCGGAAAACTTTTTTAAAAAATTGATTTAAGTGAAGCGTACCTGCAAATTCCAGTCGATGAGGAAATTTCAAAACTATTGTGCATAAACACACACAAAGGATTATACAGATACCAAAGATTACCATTTGGGATTAAGGTCGCGCCGGCTATATTCCAACAGACAATGCATACGATGCTCGCCGGACTAGAGTACACGATTGCATAGCTGAATGACGTATTGATTAATAGCGAAAGTGTTGAACAACATTGGCAACATGTACAAGAGGTGTTTAAGAGAATACAAAGCTATGGATTCAAAGTAAAAGAAAACAAGTGCGATTTTTTCATGAAGGAAATTAAATACCTTGGCCATATCATAGATCAACAAGGTAGACGACCAGACCCTTAAAGGGCAACAGCAATAAAAAAAATATGCCAGTTCCTAAGAACATAACAGAACTACAAAGTTTTCTAGGATTAGTGAGTTACTACTAGGAATTCATACCTCAAATGCATAAACTTCGCGCCTCACTGAACGAGCTGCTAAAGAAAGAAAAAGTTTGGCAGTGGACAAATCAATGCCTGGAAAAATTTGAAAAAATAAATAAGACGTTAACTTCAGATTTATTTTTGGCACACTACGATCCTAAACTAGAAATTATTGTAGCAAGTGACGCGAGCGCCTACACAGTCGGAGCGTGTATATTGCATACAATTCCAGATGGGACAATAAAACCCATCGCACATGCTTCTCGAACCCGACTACCAGCGGAGAAAAATTACTCACAAATAGAGAAAGAAACTCTGGGAATTATCTTCGCAGTCACAAGGTTTCATAGGTATATCTATGGCAGATATTTTACTCTACAGACGGATCACAAACCATTACTAACAATTTTTGGTTCGAAAAAAGGTCTACCGGTTTACACGGCAAATAGTTTACTTAGATGGGGAACAATTCTTCTGAACTACAATTTCAGATTGGAGTATTTACCAACGAAAAAAGTCGGGCATGCGGATGGTCTGTCGAGACTTATACCAACAAAGACAGAACCATTGGAAGATACGGTAATCGCAGCCCTAAGAAATGAAGAAGATATCAGGACAGTACTATGTTGTACAGTTAGAAACCTCCCAGTCACACTACAAGACATAAAAAATGAATCCAAAAATGATGAATTTATAAATGAAACAAAAGCAAAAATAGCAGAAAAAGATAAGCAAATATCGGACAGCTTTTCTCTATGCAATAATGAGCTACTTTACAACGAAAGGGTTGTAATTCCCAAAACATTACAAAAGCGAATCTTAAAGGATTTCTATAGGGGCCATCATTGGTAAAAATAGAATGAAATCGCTAACGCGAAGCTATGTATATTGGAAAAACATGGACAAGTATATTACTCAGATGGTGGAAATGTGCAAGGGTTGTAACTTAGCAGCCAAAGCAACCCCAGTCATCCATAAGCCATGGCCAGAGACTGATCAGCCGTGGTCAAGAATACACGCAGATTATGCAGGACCAATTGACGGTTTCTACTATTTAATCATAGTTGATAGTTATAGTAAATGGCCGGTGTTTCGTTGCAAAAATTCGACTTCAGAAACGACCATAAATTGCCTCCACGAGCTGTTCACTCGGTTTGGAGTAGTGGATTGCCTAGTCACAGATAATGGAACGCAATTCACATCAGCAGACTTCAAAGAGTTTTGCGAAATTTATCAAGTAAAACATATAAAATCCCCGCCTTATCACCCAAGATCAAATGGACAAGCGGAGATTTTTGTTGATACACTCAAAAGAGCGTTACGAAAAGCATATGATGTGCCTACGGAAGAAGCATTACAACAATTTCTTCAGGTATATCGAATTACGCCAAATAATGCTACACCATCAACATTATCACCCGCAGAAGTGATGTTTGCTAGAAAAATCAGATCTGAATTTGATAAATTGCTACCAGGTCAAACGAAACAAGTAACACAGCCCTACGCACCTAAAAGAAAATTCCTCCCAGGAGAAAATTTTTTTTTAAAGCCTATAAAAATAATACATCTTACTGGGAGCAAGGGACAATTGAGAACAGAATCGGCAATATGGTTTACATAGTACAGGGACAAAAATTCTCACATAGAAGACACGTAAACCAAATAAGGAAGAGACCGTTACAGGATGCTAACGGTCCACCTCAAGAAGAGGTGATGGACACGATTTTCGATACATTTGATATAAAAAGACCGCAAACAATGCCAGAACCAAGAAAATTGTCCAGAAAAAAAAAGTTTACCGAACCTTTGGAAATAGATCCAAAGAAAAAAGATATTAAAAACCCCTGCTACGCAAAAGCTTCGGAAGGGGGGGGGTACGGGGATTTACCCATAATAATAATGGACTATTCCGGACATCATAAATACTGTGAATCAAGAGGGAGCAAAGTTCAGTCAGTTCAGAGTCAGTCAGAGACAGAGTCGAGTCAGACGATTACTGTAAGACATTGGAATAGTGATACTTGTCGAGACAACATAGTTCACTCTAACCAAATCTGATATTCATTACTAATACTTCTACTTTGTACATATTTCTGTTTGTTATATATCTGTGTTATTCCATACCTGTGTTCGGGTTATTCTTCATTGGTTCTACCTTAGACCATCACCGTGGTACAAGGAACTTGGACCATAACACAGAATAAGCTTTCATTGAAGTATTTTATAAAAGTATATTACAGAATAAGCTTTCATTCAAATATTTTATATTTCTTCCTTTCACTTCTCTATTATCAGTTTTGAAATTATATATATTTAACTATCTTTTTGTTCTTTTAATTTTTCTCTTTCATGGACGCCGTGATCTTTGGAGGCTCGTTTAGAGAATGGACTTTTAACCTTCTTTCACGTGAATTGCAGTAAAATTTTGTTTATGTAAAAGTTAAATATTACAGGCAGGCGGCCACAAGAATTTTAGAAATACGAAAATGGGGCTTAACGCAAGATCCCTCGCGAACCAGTGATACGCAATTACCCTTCGAATAGGTATGAATCTATCTCGTCTTTCTAGCTAGGGTTTACATAGTAGGACTTGTATCTGTAAAAAAAAGCATTGTTATTTTATTAAAAATTGCTAGTGCAATGATAAAAATAATTTTTTTTTACACTGCAAATAGTGAAAGTCCGACAATTATTTTAAGACATTTGTTATGTTTATACGTTGTTTTTATAGATACAAATACATATATATATATATATACATATATATATATATATATATATATAAAGAAATATAGTCTTAAAGTGTGGTATATTTATGGGATAAAGTGCTCAATATCAGAGGTAGAGCGTGTGTAAATATAAAAGTGAACATGGAAGTCAGCACTTAGAGGCGACAGTCTGTTTCATGCTGACGATTGCACTAGCATGAAACAGACTGTCGCCTCTAAGTGCTGACTTCCATGTTCACTTATATATATATATATATATATATATATATATATATATAGCGTTCGGATGTAGTTAATGTTGAGCATTTTTTTCTTTTTACTTTTTAACATTCACCATCATTGCATGGTTAGAAAATAAAATGTATTATATATATATATATATATATATATATATATGTGTGTGTGTGTGTGTGTGTGTGTGTGTGTGTGTGTGTATATATATATATATATATATATATATATATATATATATATTTAAGCTTTTCACCCCAGGCAAGGCTGAAAGCCACTAGCACGCAAGGGGTTACAGAGGATTTGGAGCTAGAGCAGATAGCGGTGATAGAGGAAAGGATGTGGAGAAGGATGGTAGATAGATCAATGCAACTGGAGATGTCGATTGACGTTACATTTGAATAGTTGGAGATTATAGTTGTCAGGGAAACAGGAATAAGGAAGGGAGTTCCACAGGCGTGAGGTGCGAGATATGAAGCTATTGGAGTAGAAGAGACGTCTACATTTAACAGTTTCAACAGTGAAAGGGTGGGAACGGGATGCCAGCCTCGTAGGACGCTTGAATTCATAGAGCCTGGGAACCAGCGATAGCAGCTCATCGGAGCAATTACCATGGAAGTATTTGCAAAAGAGACAGAGAGAGGCGACGGCTCGTCTGTGAGAGAGAGACTGCAGACGAGAAGCCAGATCAGGGCCAATTACATTGCATACCCGTCTCCGGATCTTATCAAGAACCCCGAAGCAAACAGAAGGGGCTCCAGACCATATATGGCAGCAATACTCCATGCAACGGCGGCTGGTTGATTTGTAAATTTGGAGGATCGATTCCGGGGAGAAAAATTTCCTGGCCCGGCACAGGGAGCCAACTTTCCTTGCGGTGGATGAAGCAACTGACTCAGTGTATTTGTTCCATCTCAGGTCAGCAGACAGCGTGAGACCGAGCAGCCGCAGAGAGTAGCTCTCGAGAAATTGAGCTTCAGACATTGTAATGAGATGCAGAGAAGGATCCTTGTGGTGATTAATGGAGAGCAATTTTGTTTTGGTGGCATTAAAGTTAACCAGCCAATTCCTGCCCCAGTTCACAACCGATTGAAGGTCCTTTTCGAGACGAACGGCCAGGTTAATTTTGTCAGCGACACTAGATTTGTTTCTGAGGCAGGAGTAAATTGTGGTGTCATCCGCGTAGATGCCAATTTGGTAATCTATGGCGTCTGGCTATATATATTATGAAATGGACAAAGTCCGACAATTATTTTTAAGACATTTGTTTATGTTTATACGTTCTTTTTTTATAGATACAACTATTTAAGTAAATGCTCTGTTTATAATAAACAGTATTAACAACATTTACCGGCCTTAATGTCCGAGAAATTTTCATAGAAAATATGCGTCCTCTGTTCCTTTTATAGGTACAGATATTTGTATCAATAAAAAGTACGTATAAACATAAAAAATGTCTTAAAATAATTGTCGGACTTTGTCCATTTCATAATGTGTGACGTCATTTGTTTACATTTAGATACGCATCGAGCAAAGATGAATGTACGTGAGAAAATTGTGGAGAATTGTAGTTTAAAAATAGTAAAATCGACCTTGCTAACCGAAACGCTCCTCTGTGACTCAATCGGTAAAAGCACGTCAGGCTAAATAACGCTTCCGTATAGGATGCAGGTTCGATTCCTGTCGGAGGACGCACATTTGCTCTGAAAATTTCTCGAACATGCAGGCCGGTAAATGTTGTTAATATTGTTTATTATAAACAAGAGCATTTACTTAAATATTTGTGTCAATAAAAAAGAACGTATAAACATAAAAAAATGTCTTAAAATACAAATTAAGTTTCGGTTTTAAATAAACAACGAAAGATTGTTAAGCTGTAAAAAAACAAATCGACCGGTTGATCAAAAATCATCTGCCTTGAGTGGCTTTTGTGCCTTGTATTTGATGAATAGTATAAAAAGTAACATTCCAGACTAATTGTATAAGAATCATAGTAATAATAATTATCACTTCTCGCTTGTGGAACTATTTTCTGGTTTCTTGATTTTCCTGATCTTCAAAAATTTAAAGAAAATGTCAATCTTTATCTTCTTAATTCTTTATCGTCCTCTCTCCTTAATATTTTTCTTTTTCTTATATTATTTTAACCCTTAGTAACCCCCACCCACTCTTCGTGTTAGTGGCTTTATTGCCTTATTTAGGGTGAAATGATGAATCTTTTGTTTGGAATTATTAATTTGATACAATCAAATTTGTTTCTTCAATTGGATAAGAAGACATATTTGCTGTTGTCACTGACGAAGGCAATGGAAATGGCAGACGGCGGATTGGCAATGGGGAAGAAAGGAAAGAGAACAAGATGCCGTGCAGCTGATTATGTTTGTTTTTTTTTTGTTTCAAATCTACAGGTGACGTCATTTGTCTGCACTAAGTTTTTTTTTTGCGTCGTGCCTTCATTGGCGGAGAGTAAAAGATGGCGGCGAAGATGTTGTTGTTGTTGTGAAGTTCTTTGCTAACAGCGATGAGAGAAATGAGGAAATTGACTGATGAATTGACATAAGACAATGGGTAATAGGAGTAGAGGATAAAAGCGAGAATAGCTAATATAATTATTCAGCCTACCTACACATGTACATGAGGTAGATAGATAGATAGATAGATAGATACATACATACATACATTATGAAAAGAATGCGATAAATAAAGAAAGAAAATAATGAGATAGATAGATAGATAGATAGATAGATAGATAGATAGATAGATAGATAGATAGATAGATAGATAAGAATAGACTGGAGTAGATGTATAGATAGATATGAACAGATTCACATAGATATTGACACTAGATAGATAGATAGATAGATAGATAGATAGATAGATAGATAGATAGATAGATATGTGAGAAGAATATGATAGATAGATAGAATGAGGTCCTCAGCAAAATCCAGAGACGAATATGCAACCTGATATGTCCTGATCTGGCATCCCATCAACAGTCACTTTCTCACAGACGTATTATGGCTTCTCTCTCTCTTTTCTATAAGTATTTTCATGGCAACTGGTCACTGGTTCTTAAACTGCATGAATTTAAGCCTGCTTCTTGGTCTGCATCTCGGTCCCATCCTTTCACTGCCAAAATGGCTGAATGTAGCCATCTTTTCTACTCCAACAGCTTCTTAACTTACACCTCTCTTCAGTGGAACTTCCTTCCTATCACTCGCTTTCCTGATAGCTATAATCTTAAAATATTCAAATGTAATGTCAATCGACATTTTCTGGTGCCTTGACCTTGATCCCTGTCTTTCTCTTTATCCTTTCTTCAGATAACCCCTCTTTTTTTCTTACTCTCACTCTCGCCTTGCTTGGGGTGATTTGCTTAAAAAGATAGATAGATAGATAGATAGATAGATAGATAGATAGATTGATAGATAGATAGATAGATAGATAGATAGATAGATAGTGTTATATCGTAGATAATACGATATAAGCAACTAGGTAATTCTGAATGGAAAGATTACACTAAACACAGGAATTAGGTAAAACAAATAACATGGGTTTTATTGTACAAAAGTACACTTAGTAAGAGTTCTTAATAATAATAATAATAATAATAATAATAATAATAATAATAATAATAATAATAAGGAAAACGGGAGATAAGTCACGAAGATCCGTAGTGACATCACTACAATAATTCGTCACGTCTTTTATTTTCTCCTCATTCACGTCTCTTTAGACTGACCAATCACTGTCGAGGTGTAATAGGTTGTTTCACTATAACAGATAGATATGAGCCGACATAGATAGATAGATAGATAGATAGATAGATAGATAGATAGATAGATAGATAGATAGATAGATAGATAGATAGATATGGGCCGACCGAAATAGATAGATAGATAGATATGTGAGAAGAATGTGATAGATAGATAGATAGATAGATAGATAGATAGATAGATAGATAGATAGATAGATAGATAGATAGATAGATAGATCGAGTAAATTAAATTAATCCAATTATATTAAAGAACAATTCTGGAATTACATTTTCTTCATTCCTTTTTTGCGTTGCAACGTTTCGGTCGCTGATTTCACAGGCCATCATAATCTGATCCTTCTATTCAATGAATGATTATACCAGTTATCGCTGCTTCAGTCGATGCAATGTCATGAAACTATCAGAATATGTAAGCCACAAGAAATCAAAAGTGGCTAGAGAATTAACTGGTCGAAAATTAGTGGAAAAAAAGTTGCACTGAAGATCAAAATAAATAAATAATAATAGCTGACAATAGTTTGTCTACTAAAAATGGCGTTGAAATTATTTTTTCTCGTTAGCGCCCATCTTGCACATTTTCAAATCTACGATTCGTCCATGCATTGAATACTGCTGCCATATCTAATCTGGTTCTCCTGCTGTACATGTCGAGATTCTTGACAAAATCCAAAGAAGTATCTGTAATGTTATCGATCCTGACCTGTCATCTCGGCTTCATTCATTTTCTCACAGACGTCACGTGACTTCCTTCTGTCTTTTCTACAAATATTACTTTCTATAAATATTATTTTCATGGTAACAGCACTGACGATTTTTCCCCTGATGCCCCGATTACATGAATTTAAGCGGACTACGAGATTGGCCACAAGGTTTCATCGTTTTACTTTCATAAAATTAAAACTACTGGAGCTGCTATAACCTGGACATTGCTTAGAAGGATCCGGTTATAGCCTGAGAAATAAGCGACCGAAAGGTTGCAACGCAAAAAGTAATGAAAAAATATAATTTTACTTGCAACCACCACTTTTGCTTCAACAGTTACTTTTCACGTCCTTCCCAGCTTCCGTTTTCTTGCTTCCCTGATAACTGAAAACTTAAAAATCTAAATGCAACGTCAATCGCCATCTTCTATCATCTTGAACCCTGTTCAATTTTTTTTCCTTCCCTCAATTTTCCCTATCGTCACTTTTATTCTCTTTCACTCCCTGTAATCCCCTGTGTTCTATCAGCATCGCCATCTTGCTTGGGGCGAAATAATAAATAAATAGAACCAAAAATTAATTATAATGGTGGAAAATATTTCGTTTAATAAATGAAGATGAAACCAAATTCATGTAAGAGTTTATTATTATAATTAATAATGATAATAATGATAATAATAGCCAGAAACCATTGATCATCTTGTATCAGGTTGCACGATATTGGCACCCACTGAATATAAAACCCGGCATGACAGAGTGGGCGAATATCTGCACTGGAAAATTTGAAACTCCTACGGGAAGGAAACTGAAAGAAACTGGTACGAACACCACCCAGACCCGGTTACGGAGATAGGACCTGTTACAATTCTATGGGACTACACAATACACACTGACAGAACAATCAAAGCCAACAGCCCAGACATTGTTATTAAAGACCACAAACAAAATAAGTGCCTCCTTATTGATATGGCAGTCCCTGCAGACTGCAATGTATCTTTAAAGATATTCGAAAAGCTGTCAAAATACAAGGACCTTGAAATAGAAATCTCAAAAATGTGGCACATGGGAACATCAACAATCCCTGTTGTAGTTGGAGCCTTAGGATTGGTTGGAAAAGATTCCAGTAGGCTGATTGAAGGGATCCCTGGAAGTCCATGCCTCAAAGAAATACAAAAGATTGTTCTCACAAGTACAGCCCACACTTTACGGAGGGCTTTATCTATGTAAAATATTATTTATTTATTGTCAGTGGAAAGTGTCATGACGCCATTTCTAACCTTAGGTCTCTGGACCCGGAAAGAAATGTGTAAACGCCAGAAATCAAAGGAAATAAATATAATAATAATAATAAAACTTTTTTTTACTATGGATTTTTTCCCCCATCCGAACCAATATCATTGTTTGGACGTGCTCTCAGGTCTTTGAGTTTCGTCCTTGAACATAATCTCTCCTTGGTGGTCAAGGTTAAAACGCAAATTCCTACGAATCACAATGAATACGAATAAAACTTCATACCAGATCGGTTGTCACCAGGGTCAACAAGGACCGCGTACCCCAGAGAGGAACCAAGCCTGGGGCCGAAAAATCTGTCACTGGAACAAACTCTTCCAAAAACGAAGAGACACTAGGTCACCAAACGCGGACTATTTCCAACCTTGGACCAAGTGTCTCAGTGCCAAATCAAATAATAAAAAGAAAACAAACGAAGTGGTTTCACGAAGAGTATCAGCAAGTCATGACATCATTCTTCACTGTCCTCGGAAATCCATCAAAGAACACCAAGCATACCAAATATGGAGAAATATGGTAGCGTCTATGTAATTTTTTTTTTCCAGTGAAAAATTTTATGATGCCATCTCTAACCGTAGGTCCCTGGGCAGGACCCGGAAAGAAATGAGTACACACCAGAAATTAAAGGAAATAAAATAAAGATAATAGTAATATAGCGAAGAAAACGGCGACTTACCTCGTCAAACCAAGCGACAGAAAATGTGACGAAAAAGAAAATTACTTACCAAAAAAAAAGGGCACGTATTCCGCATGACATGCTGAAGACGGAATATGTAAATGAAAAACAAGTCCGTCGCAGGAGTCGTTATAAAAGTATTTTAATATGCAAAAATTGGGCGTCCTCTCCCAGTTGTCGACGAATGGAAAAAATGCTCGGCGGATAAAATCAAAAAAGAAAAGAAAATTCGGGGAATTGGGCTACCACGTTTGTCGGAGTTATTTTTCTGACAGGTTGTGTGCATTGTGATTTGTGAGATAGTACCTGCGAATCGAGTTTTCGGCATTTCTTTCTGCCCTCGATGTTCGAATCGGAACGTAGTGATTTATTCACTACGTTGTGGAAGGAATCTGTGACAAATATTTCCTTTTCAATCCCAGATCGCTTACAAGTAATAATAATAATAATAATAGATGATAATTGTTCGCCTAATAAAGAAAAAGACGATATGAAAAACGTTGTAGCTTTTATCGACAAAAAAGATATTCCAGACGGACGACAAGAAGTCTTACCGGTAAATTGGAAAAGCAGTTATAGAAATCAAAAAGCCACCAATATTGAAGAAGGGCAAAACGTATGGACAAATATTTGGAGCAATCCAAAGGAATATAAACCCAATGCAAAATTTATTAAGAGCTACAAGGGACAGGAAGAGGTGGAGGTCTATAATCAGCTACGTCCCCAAGGGACACAGCGCATAAAAGAATAAGGTGGGCCTTATTTCTTATTAGAGTATGGGGATTTTTACTTTTCCAGTGCAAAAGTTTTGGTAGAATATTTGAAGAAAGATGTTCGCAAAAGAAGATGATCCAAAAGATGATCCCTATGAGGAGTGGATCAAAGAAGAACAAGAAAGATTATCTCTATCTATAAAATGCAGGATGTGTGTGTGTGTGTGTGTGTGTGTGTGTGTGTGTGTGTGTGTGTGTGTATAACGAATGCACGGCCGCAATTTTCGACGGATCTGCACCAAAATTTACATGCACATGATCCAAGTTAGTAAAAAGGCCAAGACCGATTTTGCATTTCCAAACTCCCATGGATAGTGGAATTAATCGATTTTGTCATGCTTCTACGACAGTTTTCGTGTAGTTTGCGGCCATTTTCTACTGGCCATAGTGAGAGCCTATAGCTGGCTGCCACGAATAGACAGGAAGATTTTATTGGCCAGCGTGAGAGCCAACAGCTGACTGACACGAATGTTAACTAGCATGCTAGCGTGCAACAAAAATCGATAGCTGCATTCGTCACAAGTGGGAAAAGTTTAAATCTGCATGGCACTTTACTCCAATTGGCTCATTCGCTTGCTTAAACTCAACGTTGATTCTGATTCCGCAGAACTGGGTTGGGTGTGAAAATATATTTGTTGTTAACATTCTTTTTTCATTCGGTTTTTCCAGTTACGAATCCTTTTTTAAAGCTTTTTTGTATTCATTTTGTTTAGTTCTTTTTTCTTAACAGATTTAATGTTTAATATAGAGCTTAGAAAAAATTCGCAGTGTGAGATGGGCAAGAAGTAAGGCATGTAGCAACATCAGCACGGCAAAGGGCACTCCTTTAAAGGCAAGGAAGGGCAAAAATATTTTAAGTCAAGTGATAGCGATTGCTGTACGAGTCGTACGATTTTTTAATCAAGAACGGGCAACGCCGGGCCATGCTGCTAGTGAAGGATAAACCCGTGCAAGTATAAAAAATATAAACAAAAACAATGTTAGGCATGCTCTAATGAAATCTCCAGGAAATGACAAGGTACCCAGATTTTGGCTTTATCATCTGTCATCAATCCATAAAACTATTGCGCAACCTTTATCAATGCTAATTAATAACCCCAATGAAATTCCAGAATGGATCCCTGAAGGTATTATATATCTCCTGCCAAAAATCAGTGAACGGATAATCAAACCAATTATAGACCAATAACATGTCTGTCCACCACATATAAATTGATCACATCTTTCCTGGTCATCCGCACTTACACTTTTCTCCATGAAAACAACATTCTTCCCCTGGAACAGACGAGATATCAAAGTGGTTCATATGGTTGCAAAGATCAACTACTAATAAATTAGATGATCATGGAAATTTGCAGGCAAAAAGGTAAAACTCTCAGCACAGCATGGATAGATTACCGTAAAGTGTTTGATAGCGTGCAACACTCTTAGATCCTTAAGGATTTGGAAATGTATAAAGTCGCCTCGGTGATAGTAAATTTCCTTAAACACAGCATGGAACTGTGGAAAACCACATGATACTTAAATCACACCAAAGGTGCTAGCGGTTTCAATTATTTGAACATCTGACGAGAAATCATTCAAGGAGACTTCCTATCTCCCATTCTGTCCTGTCTGCCCTTAATCCACCTATTCATGTGATCTAAAAAGTAATAACTATGGATACAAAGTAAAAAAGAAAGTTGACTTAAAAAGACAGAAGATCAGCCGTAAACACTTTGGCTGTCCCCGTGGTGCAATACAGTTTCAACATCCTTAACTGGACCATAGTTGACATCAAGCGAGTGGGCGCCAAAACAAGAAAGCTTCTCACTTGCTACCGCATGCCTCATCCCAAGGCTAATGTTGATTGTCTGTATATGCCCAGATCCGAAGGAGGCAGAGGATTAGTTCAACTAGAACTGTCTTACAAATCTACAACAGTTGGCCTTCGAAGGATACAAAGTAACAAGAACTTGTTAAATCACCTACTCTACATAGATGATCTCGAACTCTTTGCCAAAGACGACAATGAGTTGAAGCGTATCCTCAATACTGTAAAATGTTTCAGTGATGACATCGGTATGGATTTCGGATTAGATAAATGCGCAAAAGAAATACTGAAGAAAGGGAGTATTACAGAAGGACACTCAATAGATTTAGATTTTGTCACAAAGATTGGGAAACTGGAACAAGAAGAAGCCTATAAATACCTAGGAGTCAACGAAGGATATGGAATACGGCATGAGGGCGAAAGTAAAAAATAAAAAATAATACCACAGGCGTGTGCGTCTGGTGTTAAATAAAAAGCCGAATTCACGAAAGAGAATATCAGTAATAACCACTTTGGTTGTCTCTGTCGGACAATGCAGTTTCAATATCCTTAAGTGAACGATAGCTGACATTAAGCGAATGTGTGTGAAAACGAGAAAGCTTCTCACTTGCCACTGCATGCATCATCCCAAGGCTGATATTGATCATTTGTATGTGTCCAGATCTGAATGAGGCAGAGGATTAGTTCAACTAGAACTGTCTTACAAAACCACAACAATCAGTCTTCAAAGATACCTGGAAACTACAGAAGATTGGATGATGATCTGTGTCAAAGAACATGAAAGAAACTTTATTCAGTAATAAAGTTAGCCAACAAAACTGAAAAGGGGATTTCAAATGCGGGAAGAGGTGTAAATAAAACATAATCCACCTACTGCAGCGACAAAGAACCTTAAAAAGAAAGCAAATGCAATGGATCAAATGCGGAAATGATGTCAAGATAAGCCTCTTCATGGTTAATAGTCTGCCCATACCAAAAATCTGATATAGACAAACCCCGTACCCATCAGCGGTTACGTAGTGCAGCTGAAACCGAATGTTTTATTCTTGCTGCACAGGATTAATGCATGCTAACTAGAAATTGCCAAGCACACATATTGGAAAATTGTGTTAACCCGAAATGCAGATTCTCTGATAAGCATCCAGTAACAATTGACCATCTTCTATCAGGTAGTACGGTGTTAGCAGTCGCTGAATATAAAACTCTGCATGATTGGGTGGACCAATATCTGCACTGGAAAATATGCAACTTTTTCGGTAAGGAAACTGCCAGAAACTGAAATGGACATGATTCAGACCCGGTTACAGAGATTGAACCTATGACAATTTTACGGGATTTTACGATACACACAGACAGAATAATCAAAGCTAATCGCCCACGCCTCGTGATGAATAACAACAAGAACAGAATGTGCTTTCCTATTGACATGGCAGTCCCTGCAGATTGTAATGTATCTTTGAAAATCTTCAAAAAACTATCAAAATACATAAATTGAAAATCTCAAAAATTCGGCTTAAATCAACCATGCCCCCTAACATGGAGTATTGCTGCCATATATGGTCCGGTGTCCCTTCTGTTTGTCTCAAGGTTCTTGATAAAATCCAGAGACGGATATGCAATGTAATTGGCCCTGATTTGGCATCTCGTCTGCAGTCGCTCTCTCACAGACGTGCCGTCGCCTCCCTCTGTCTTTTTTACACATACTTTCATGGTAGCTGCTCCGAGGAGATGCTTTCGCTGGTTCCCAGACTTCATGAATTTAAGCGTTCTACTAGGCTGGCATCTCGCTCACACCAGTTCACTGTCGAAACTGTTAAATGTAGCCGTCTCTTCTACGCCAATAGCTTCATGTCTCGCACCTCTCGCCTATGGAACTCCCCCCCTTTTCCTGTTTCCCTGATAGCTATAATCTCTAACTATTCAAATGTAATGTCAATCGACATCTCCAGATGCCCTGATCTATCCCCTATCCTTCTCTTCATCCTTTCCTCTATCACTCCTATTTGCTCTCGCTCCAACTCTCTGTAACCCCTTGCGTGCTAGTGGCTTCCTGCCATGCTTGGGGTGAAAAGCTTAAAAAGATATGAGCAGATCAATAATTCTGGCTGTAATTGGAACCCTCGGATTGATTGGAAAATCCTCCAATAGACTCACTGAAGTGATTCCTGGAAACCCATGCCTTAAAGTAGTCAATTTTTCGATACCTAAGGTTTTAAATGATTTTTTTTAAATGAAAAAGCATTCTTAAAGATTTTATTTTAGCTTTAATTGAAAGCTAAACGATTACATTTATTATTTCCAGTAAGTAAAATATTCTGGTGTATTTCAGATAGAAATTATATTGATTGGGATGTCAAATATATGCTCGATTTTTTTTTAATTTCTTAAAAGCGGCCATATTTTTAAATTTAAAAAAATTTGTAAACAAAAAAATTTTCGATTTTAAACTTCTTCCTAAAATAAATTATATATTTTAACACGTTATCTGAGTAAAATTAGAAAATTTAAAGTTAAATTAATCTGATTTGAAACAAACATTATTTATAGCATGAAAAAATTGTATCCAAATATTTCTTAACGATGTGTCTGAATTTTCTCGTGACTTTATTCACGTTATCGATGTTGTTGAGAAGTTACGAGGTGATGACAGCTACTATGGATGACCACAATTGATATAATTTTACGAAATGTAAGTGAACGAATTTTTTTGTTTTTTAACTAGTAATGTTTAAAATATTATCATTTTTCAGCAATTATGTAATATTTATTTTTATTTAATACTTTGTTTTAGTCTGGGTTTCATTTCTTATCTTATTTAATAACTTACTAACTTAAACAAAAAATTACTTCAATGAAAGATGACCCAAACTAAAATAAATAACTAAAATAAAAATATTTAGTAAAAAAGTAATTAACAAAAATTAAAACTAACTTAGAAATTTTGAAAGGACTTTTTGCAAACATGTTAACGATGTGAAACAGAACTGGATATTGAAGGGAAATAATTGCAGTGCCTCAGACGACAATCAAATCACGTGACCTTTTTAAGGATTATGTCATGTATAGATTCCCCATAGATAGAAATTAGGAATGTTTTTTTCACTAAAAATTATTTTAAAAATATTTGAGTACAAACGACTGTTATGAGCTTTACAAATTTCGATTCGTAAATTTACTTTTCACTTAACCATATCACCAAATTGCATATTTAAAAGCCATTAAGAATTTTAAACGATTTTTGAAGTATTAATATTATAAATAATTTTTTTTTATAAATGAAAAAAAAATCTTTTAAAAATATATTATTCATCGAAAAAGGTTTATTTCTTTAGACAATAATGTCCTTAATATAACTTATTTACAAAAGCAAGTAAAAGCTTTTCTAATTAAATAATGTCATAGTTTTTTGCACTATTTCTTTACAATTCAGAGCAAATTTTTGATGAAATTGGTGTTTTACAAAAAAAAAAAAAATGAAGATTTACTTTCTCGAATGAGTCCTGGTTTTAACTAATAAAAAAATCCCACTGTTGAAAATTTAATTTCTCGAAATTTCATGAAAATATGTAAGAGGGTGGAAAACATATAAAAAAAAAAAAATTTTACCAAGATTTTCTAAAAAAAAAATTTCAAAAATAATTTAATTCACTTCTGAATACGTCCTGAAAGATTCATTAAAATCCGACAATTAATTTAATTTTGCAAGAATTTCCAAATCAACGTGTGTTTTACTCGGGAAAAGCGCAAAATAAAACAAACCTTTTTTTTTCTCTTTTCGAACGCTGTCGTAAAAAAAAAACAAGATTTTTAACCAAAATTTACAACGTGCTAGAATGGAGTAAAAAATTTCAAAAAATAATAAAAAAATATTTTGGTCTTTCCTCTTAATTATAATATAAATATTTTGATGACAAAACTTTGCTTTCGTTGAGTTATGGGCCTTTTTTCATCATGCTATGCTGCTTGTTTACGCGATCTAGTGGAGGTACCTACTTAAAGAAATACAAATAAATTGAACTTAAAAGTGCAGCTTACACAATACGAAGGGTTTTATCTATGTTATCTTGAGGGTTATTTTACAAAGGTGATCAGTAGAAAATTTCATGGAGACGTTTATAACCTTAGGTCTCAGGTTGAGACCCGGTGCATACAACAGAAATCAAAGAAAGTAATAATAATAATAATAATAATGGATTTAATTCTTCGTCTAATACAGAAAAAGATAATTCTTCTTCCACAATATTTTTTCTAACAAAGGATTTCTTCGAATAAAACAAAATTACTTTCATTGGAATGCATATCTCTCTTACAAAATAGTTACATCATGTCTCTGGATTCATCAAATAAGAATGATTTAGTCTCACACAATGATTAAAATACCGAGTACTCGGTAAGGTTAAACCTCACTACATTACTGATGGAATAAGATTAACCTCTCCTTCAAGACTCGATTACAGGCCACATCGAAATAAAAATTTTTAGGAATTAAAAGAAAAAATGTAAAGATTTTAAATTTCAACATAATGTCTTCAAGTTTTTTCAGTCTCCTGTAAAATAAGCTACTTTATTCATGACTCGCCACAATTTCCTGCCCCTTGTAGCTCTAAATAAAGTTTGTCTCCTTACTATACACACTTGGGCAAATCAATTGAAACAAAACGAATAATTTCGTTATTATTTACTTTTTTCGTATTTTTCCAATGAAACATGCCCCAGTGCACATGTTAGTACTTCGTATGTCCATTCCACGAAGTCGTTCCTTGCAGATTCACCACAGATTCTCGATTGGATTTAAGTTTCCGGAGCAGTCGATAGTATTTTGATTTGCTCACTGGTAAGATCTGCCAATGTGATTGTGCAGCGTTACAATTTTCGATCGCTTCCTTAAGTAACGTTCATCGCCGACAATGGCCGTAGGACAACTAATCGACAGTCGAGACAATAGTGTCTGGGCGTGATGAAAATCTGATGCAATCACGGATGATTCAATATTTTTCAAGGTGATACAAATTTCGTCATACACCCCGAATATAGATTCATATTACTGTACACCACTGCAAATGACCTAATCTGAGGAAAAAAGAGGAATCGATTACACCCTGCCACTCCAGTGGGTCTAAAACTGACCGAATGGTGAAAGAAAGGAAACTAAAGCGGTTGTTTCAATTAATTTGCACAAGGGTGTATATAATGCTTTTGTAAATACCTTATGAGTACATCACAGAAACTATACACGAAAATAGATTCATATTACTGCACACCACTGCAAATGACCTAATCTGAGGAAAGAATATAAATCGATTACACCCTGTCACTCCAGTCGGTCTAAAACTGACCGTATGGCAAAAGAAAGGAAACTAAAGCAGTTGTTTCAATTAATTTGCACAAGGGTGTATTTTCACAGCCTTTTCTGTATATACAGGCTCATTAGGTAGATTAATCGCTGTTTGTGTCTGCCTCTCTTGCTTACATCGTGCCCTGTAAGTTTTAAAGTAAGCTTTCTTCATTAGGCGTCCTGTAAACGTCAATTCTCTCTTTCTTATTATAAACCTGTGGATTTCGTACACAGATTCCTTTAAAACCGGATCCTTGAACACATGTTTCGTTCATTGTATTCTCAGTATCCTTCTGTAGAACCACATCTCTTTTGCCTCAAGTTGCCTCTTCATCTATCAGGAAATTATTAAGCATTCACTGACAAGATTGATATTAAGTAGTGTTGGATGTCGGTTGAGGAAAGACTTTTGATCTTAATTCCGCTGCAGCAGTGTGTGAGCAGAAATAGCATAAACAGGAAATGCATCCGGTGGCTAAAATAAACCGGACGCACAGGTGTCCTGAGTCTTGAATAAACAGGACGTACAGGTGTCCTGAATCTTGAATAAACCGGACGCACAGGTGTCCTGAGTCTTGAATAAACCGGACGCACAGGTGTCCTGAGTCTTGAATAAACCGGACGCACAGGTGTCCTGAGTCTTGAATAAACCGGACGCACAGGTGTCCTGAGTCTTGAATAAACAGGACGTACAGGTGTCCTGAGCGGAAGGAAATGCATGCTTCCGTGAGCGCATACCGGAAGAGGCGTGACCACACGAAGCTACGTAGGCGACAGAGCGACAGAAGGCGCAACCATGTGACGTTTCGTGGGTGTCTAAATGTTATAAAACCGATGCGTGTCTTGATCTGGACAGAGAAGCTGACCAGAGGTTCACCGATTACTTGTTATCATCAATCCCTGTGTGCGCAATCCTAACCTCTGGGATTCTCCCTCACTCTACTCATTCGCCGCCACTCTAACAATGTATATATATATATATATATATATATATATATATATATATATATATATATATATATATATATATATATACAGGGTGTCCATAAAGTTCGTGTGCACTTTAAAAAATTTATAACTTTATTTGTATTTGCGATAGAAAAATTTTTAAAAAAATATTATAATGTTTAATGTACCTAGTTTTAAGTATAGCTAAAATAACTAAATGTGATTTCAGGCATTACTGTAAATCAGTTGGCAAATGTTTTCTGTGAACTGCAAAATCGTATTACCCTTTGTATTGCTAATGATGGAGGACATGTGGAAAAAATATCGATTTACTTCTTTCTAATCCTTTTTACGAATTATTTCTATCGCAAATACAAATAAAGTTAAAATTTTTTTAAAGTGCAAACGGACTTTATGGACACCCTGTATATATATATATATATATATATATATATATATATATATATATATATATATATATATATATATTATTATTATTATTATTATTATTATTGTAGCTTGTAGATATGTTATATCATAAAGAAACAATTTATACAAAGAGTTAATTAGCAATGTTAATGTGATTAATGGCGAAATCACTTCGCTAACAGAACTTAATGAAACATTAACTTACTATCAATTCCTTGAATAATAAGATCCTTATATTTGATTTGCTATCAGATGGAAGACACATACCAAGTACTTTCGACAATTTCAAATAGTCATGCATGTATGGGAAAATTGCGCCTTGAAGATATCTCCTTATATATATACACATATATACATATATATGTATATGCATATTTATACGTATATATATAAAACTGATATCTGTATACACACACACACATACACATATATATATATATATACATATATATATATATATATATATATATATATATAAAGAAGTAATTTATACAAAGAATTAATTAACAATGTTAATGAGAGAAATGCCGAAATCACTTCGCTAAGATGATCTAATGAGACATTAACTTACTAGCAATTTCTTGAATAATAAGATCCTTATATTCGAGTTGTTGTCAGATGAAGACACATGCCAAGTACTTTCGACAATTTCAAAGTGTCATCTTCATTCTACTAAGTGTATTATACTAAGTCCATTTCACTTTAACAGATAAATACATATAACAAGAAAATTTTGTGGATTTATAACTTTTCAAAATTCAAACAAAATTCTCACTTGGTCAATTTGAACAAGAACACTAGCGTCGGAGCATCACACGCCCCAAGACATATATCCAACTGTCAATAAACAGCATAATTTTTTTAAAAAAACTTCTTCCGATCTACATATTTTTTTGTCTTAGTGTTTCCTTATGTATGGGAAAATTGCACCCTGAAGATGACAATTTGAAAATGTCGAAAGTGCTTGGCACTTATGTTTAACATCAGCAAGAGACAGGTGAAATTTCTGAGACAGGAAGGAGGGCTTGGATAATCTGATACTCACAAGATGGATATAGGGAAAGTAGGACAGTGGAAAACAATGCGTGACATTGAGCAAATGGATGGCAGAACAGAGTTTGGGAGAGATAACAAATAGATCAAATTTATTAAGAGCTACAAGGAACTGGAGGATGTGGAGATTTACAGATAAATACATATAACAAGAAAATTTTCGTGGAAAATTTCATGGATTCATTCAAAATTCAGACAAAATTCTTACTTGATCAATTTGAACAAAAGAACTCTAGCGTCACGACATCGCACGCTCCATTTGAGCCCAGCAGCAATATACAACTGCAGAAACCCAACAATCTATTCTTTATTTCTAACGAAATTTTCTTTTTTAATACTTGTTTAACTTTTAGACCAGTCGTTATTCTGTGCTCTCTTTACTCACATTTCAGAATGTTAAAAGGTCTGCATTTGCTTTATTTTGAGGTCTCCGATTCGTTACCGAAGGAACGACAATGATGCAGAGAGTATTGGGTTACATGTAGGACTCCGAGATTAAAAAAAATAGTTAATCTACAGAAACAAAATGTTAGGTTTCGAATATCCGGCATAAGCAGAAGTTCGCAATCTTTGCCAAGTGTGCAAGGGAAACAACATCTTTAACTGCTGAGCCACGGCGCACCATCTCTCAGATAACTTCCGGCTACTTCTTATCTTCAACTAAACAAAAGCATTTGAATCGTTAAAGAATTTTCGAGTTACTTCGAAATATCATTCTTATTTACTTTTTGATTTCCTCGTCTTCCACAAAATTGAGTTTTTTAAAAAATATATGCATATATAAAAAAAAATAAATAAATAAATAAACGAAAAAGCTGACAGTAATACGAAAATGTTTTGTTTACGCTTTAGACTTCAGAAATCTCAGCGGAAGTGTTTAAGAAATATTCATACATTTACACTGAGTTATTTTTGGGTTTTTTTTAACTTTTTATAAAAAAAACCATTCATGCCTCGTTCTGATTTACTGAGTTCGCGGGCTTAATTTTTCTGCTCTCTCTGCGATATAGATATGAGCAAGCTGGTCTGGTTAATGATAATGATCCAAATTCCTTCTTTCGAAAAAGAAAAATGAAAGAAAACAAACTAAGGGACCGACATGCGCTTCTATCAGATGATCGTAAAAGCGTTTTATTTATTCATCGATTTGCTTATTTAGTTTGAAGCCAAACTAACAAAAATACTAAATAAAGGCGGGGAGAGTGGTACTAAGAGAGATTAAGTTGCAGCCCAGACTCAGGTGTGAGTTTATTATGCGTTACTGGAAAAGAGAATTTGATCGAAGAAGAGGCAGCCCAAATCTCTCCAGAGATATTAAACTATGAGATAAACTTACTCTTCAACACCTGAAAGAAAGAAAAAAAAAATGATTTACACTTACGACGCAAATCAGAAAATATTCTCCACAGACTGCAAGAATAAAATTTCCCACCAATGTTTTTTAAGATGTCCGAAAAACAACCGTTACGTAAGAAATAATTGTAACGTTAGTAAGGTCTGGGACGAATACGATAATACATTCACTTCTGAACCTGGTCAAATTAACGTCGACCGAATCGAGGGTATGATATTTCGAGTGTTTCTTCGAACGTTCGATCTTTATTCAAAAGTGTAAATGATTTTCCTTCTCCTTGATGCGTCGTTTTATTTTTTTTTGGTTGGGGGGTAAAATCCTGTTGTCTTTTGTTTCTTCATCGTAAATTCAGCTGGGCTCATTTCCTTGTTTATCTTAGTATTTTATCGATTAATTCTTTTGTTTTATGACGGATTATCAACCTTTTTCAGGTTATTTAAAGTTAGAAAATAGTTGTGGATTGTAAGAATTTTTTATATACAATAATGATTTACTGATAAGAGTCCTACTAATTAACCCATAGATGAGGGGAGAAGTAGTGGACTCATATCTTTCCAAATGGATTTGAGCGTAAGCGAATATAACGATCTCGACTCGAATTGTAACTTGGCTCACTGATCTACAGATTCCGAGCAGCTATTCATTGTATTACCCGCATATCCAAGCTTACAGTACCAGGTATTCCCAAGCGGTCATTCGCCTAGACACTGACCAGGCTCGACGTTGCTTAACTTCGGTGACGTACGAGAACCTATGTGATATGGCCGTAAGCATTTATGTCGGTTTAATCACTGACATCCTTCAAGGCACAATTTTGTACTTGGTGGATTTGAGGATACTTTCTAAGAGGTCAAACCACAGGGCTCATAAGTCTTTTGAATTTCTGACAGGAGACCATGGCCGGATAATACTTTAGGTTAGTATAGGCTGCAGCCTAGGGCCCGGGGACAGATAATACTTTAGGATAGTATAGTCTGCAGCATAGGTCCCAGGACCAGATAATCTTTAGGCTACTATAGACTGCAGTGTAGGGTCCAGAGCCAGATAATCCTTTGGGTTAGTATAAGCTGCAGCATAATTTCCAGAACCAGATAATCCTTTAAGCTAGAATAGGCTGTAGCATAGGGCCTAGACCTAGATAATCCTTTAGGCTAGTATAGGCTACAGTGTAGGGCTCAGGGCCAAATAATAATTTAAGCTAGTATAGGGGTCAGGGCCAAATAATCATTTAGGATAGTATACGCTACAGTGTAGGGATCAGGGCCAAATAATCCTTTAGGATACTATAGGCTACAGTGTAGGGATCAGGGTCAGATAATCCTTTAGGATAGTATAGGCTACAGTGTAGGGCTCAGGGCCAAATAATCCTTTTGGCTAGTATAGATTACAGCATAGGGCCTAGAACTAGATAATCATTTAGGATACTATAGGCTACAGTGTAGGGCTCAGGGCCAAATAATCTTTTAGGCTAGTATAGGCTACAGTGTAGGGCTCAGGGCCAAATAATCTCTTAAACTTGTATATGCTACAGTGTAGAGCCTAGACCTTCATAATCCTTTAGGCTATTATACGCTACAGCACAGGGCCTAGACCTAGATAATCATTTAAGCTACTAGAGGCTATAGGGAAAAAATCACGACCAAATAATACTTTAGAATAGTATAGGCTACAGTGTAGGGCTCAGGGTCAAATAATACTTTAGGCTAGTATAAGCTACAGCATAGGGACTTGGCCTAGATAATCCTTTCGGATAGTATAGGCTACTGTGTTGGGCTCAAGGCCAAATAATCCTTTAGGATAATATAGGCTACTGTGTAAGGCCAAATAATCCCTTAGGCTAGTATAGGCTACAGTGTAGGGCTTAGGGTAAAATAATCTTTTAGGCTAGTATAGGCTACAGCATAGGGCCTAGACCTAGATAATCCTTTAGGCTAGTATAGTCTACAGGGTCAAAGTATCAGGGCCAAATAATCCTTTAGGATAGTATAGGCCACAGTTTAGGGCTCAGGGCCAAATAATCCTTTGGGATAGTATAGGCTACAGTGTAGGGCTCAGGGATAAATAATCCCTTAGGCTAGTATAGGCTACAGTTTAGGGCTTAGGGCCAAATAATCCTTTAGGATAGTATAGGCTTCAGCCTAATTTTGCACCACGTGTTTTTATAAAGCAGTGATATTAATTTTTGACATGTTATAACATCTATATAATTTCATAAACTGAAATGATATCAATATGACAAATTCATATTTATTTTGATTGATTTATTGTTATAATACTGGTTATAAAAAATATTATTTTTTACTACGATTGCGCTAATTGTGTTTGCAGTAAATAGTAAAATAATGACATTTCTTAAATAATATTTTTATCCATAATTAATCTAGTTTATTTGCAAAAAGTTTAATTCAGTCTATGCAAATGTCGCTAGAATATGTCAAGAGTAAAAGGAAAAGAATTCAAAATGGATACAGGAAAGTTAGAGGATAAAATCGAGTACAAAACTTTGCTATATATTAAGGTAAACCAATTTCCTTTTGGGGGTAGCGTTAGCCGTTATCTTTTCTGTATAGACCTCAAGATCTTCACTTCACTTCCTGCCCCTTTTATGCTAATACAACACCACACAGTAACCCTCTACTTTGACTGGCTCTTGGAGATTTTGTTCCTTGAGTATTAGTAAAATATACCCTTATCAATACATTTCTACAATAATTTATTATTATTATTAGTAGTAGTAGTAGTAGTAGTAACATAACATAACCTTTTCAAATTAAGAGTTAAGACTTATCTATCCCCTTATCCTCATCTTCATCACTTTTGCCGGCCTCCTCTTTCATTTATATCTCACAACTCATTCATTTTAATAGTAACACTAACTTTCTTCTTCTACCTCTTGTTTTACTTCTTGTTTTTCTTCTTGTTTTTTCTTCTTTTTTATTTTTATGTTGTTTTCCTTCTTCTTCTCGTTTTTTTCTTCTTGTTGTTTTTTCTTTTTCTTCTTCTCCTTCTTCTTCTTCTTGTTTTTCTTCTTCTTCTTGTTTTTCTTCTTGTTTTTCTTCTTGTTGTTTTTCTTCTTGTTGTTTTTCTTCTTCTTGTTGTTTTTCTTCTTCTACTTGTTTTTCTTCTTGTTTTCTTCTTGTTGTTTTTCTTGTTGTTTTTCTTTTTGTTGTTTTTTTCTTCTTGTTTTTCTTCTTCTTGTTGTTTTTCTTGTTTTTCTTTTTCTTCTTCTTCATCTTGCTGTGTCTCTTCAGGACTTTGGAGATCATGGCTCTGCTCAGTTTTCTGCTTTTTTCCTTTGTAGCTCTTATTAAATTGTGTTATCTCTCCTAAACCCTGTTCTGCCGTCCGTTTGTACAAGCTTGTGAGATAGGTTATGTGTTGTATTCCTCTAGATTTCTTGCCTTCTTTCTCTTTCTGATGTTAAGCATTGGTGTCCTTTTTATTTCAATATTCTCTAAAACTTCGTCATTTCTCACGTATATTTACTGAATTCACATTCTATTCGCATGCGTGGGTTTTGCTGACGGCATAAGTTATGCATTATTCTAATATCCTTTCCAAATATGTCAAGCTCACCTAGCAGTTCAAACAGTTCTTTCCGACGTACTCAGGCATGAATCATAGAAATCCGATATAATAACACATTTAAGGCATTGAAATAAAAACGAATATTGAGTTACGGAATTTTAAAAAAATGATTTTCACTGCTACTATATTATAAAAGCATTTTTATTCTGAATTAAATATACCTATTCTATAAGTTATTTTTGCATTAATTCGTGAGACAAATAGTCTTTTCTTCCTGATTTCAGTTCATTATTATAGTTAAATAATTATCAATGTATTTGCATAATAAATATAATAGATTTATTCTGTCAGTAACACTTTTGTCCCTGAACTATAACTTTCTAATTTTCAGTTCATTTCTGCACTAAAATCATAAGCAATGCATTTCTCTAATAACACCATTAGTAATGAGTGTACATTATACGTATAACTGTCACAGACAGTTAAATTAAGTCTTAACTACGAAAAACCTTTCGTCACCGTATTCAATAAATGTTTCTACTAAAGCTATAAGCAAAAGATTTACAGTGGACATATCTTAGCCTTATTCGGTCAGCAGTGCTTGCATCATTAACAAGACTTTTCTTTATGAATTAATATGCAATACATACACACGCACACATACACACAGACACACACACACACATATATATATATATACATATATATATATATATATATAAAAGTCAACATAGAAGTCAACACTTAGAGGCGACAATCTGTTTCATACTAGACGCAATCGTCAGGCCACGAGTGTTGACTCTCTATGTTCAGTTTTATATTTACACACGCTCTATCTCTGATATTCAGCACTTTATCCCATAAATATAGCACACCCTAAGACTATATTTCTTCATATATATATATATATATATATATATATATATATATATATATATATTACAATGTGCAGCTTACATTTTATATCATAAAGAAATAATTTATAGAAAGAATTAATTAGCAACGTTAATGTGATTAATGCCGAAATCACTTCGCTAACAAGACTTAATGAGACATTAACTTACTATCAATTCCTTTAATAATAAGATCCTTATATTCGAGTTATTGTCAGATGAAAGACACATGCCAAGCACTTTCGACAATTTCAAATTGTCATCTTCAGGGCGCAATTCTCTCATACATAGGCAAGAAGAAATATGCGTAAACCGAGAGATGTTTTTTTAATTATTCTATTTATTGACAGTTAAATATATGATTTGGAGCGTACAATGCCGCGGCGCTCGAATTCTTGTTCAAATTGATCAAAATTTTGTTTGAATTTTGAAAAGTTATGAATCCACGAAATTTTCTTGTTATATGTATTTATCTGTGAAATTGAAATGGACTTAGTATAATCCAATTGGTAGAGTGAAAATGTTTTAGAAGTTTTCTATAGAATTGAAGGTTCTGATTCTTACGCGTTGTGGATCTGATGCCGTAAATATATTAGAGTATGCAGTTTATATTTCATACCATAAAGAAACAATTTATACAAAGAATTAATTAGCAACGTTAATGTGAAGCGTATAGCAGTCAATGTTTCAGTTTTATTAAAGAGATTGAGAGAAAACAAACAAAAAGATAGAACTTTATTATATTATTTTCAATTTTCCTTGTGTCGATTCTGATTGGTCAGTCATGTAACACGTGCCTTAAAACTGTAGATAATTCTATATGTATGTAAGTTTGGAAAACTTCTAGTATGTCTCAGCGGATATCGGATGATAGTGTATATTCGCAATTGTGTATGTGTTTCTGTCTAGTAGGTGGAGTTTTTGTACAAATATTCTCGTTCCTATTGGAGCAAGTCATCCCTGATTGACTATATAAACAATATTATGAATTCAGAGTTCTTCTTCTCATATATATATATATATATATATATATATATATATATATATATATATATATATATATATATGAATATTGTTATTATCATCACATGCTACCCAACCATTACTACCACATCACAATTACCATTGCAGTATTAGTCCACAATTACTATTACCGTGTCAGTTCACAATTATACTTACTTCTCCCTTCCCCAGCAAAATTAATACCACCGCATAAATATTAAGAAGTATTTCAAATTGGAATTTCTACCATTTACATATGCGCAATCGCCAAAAACAAGCAAATAACCGGCTTTAAAATAATAACAAAACAGCCTTAAAAAATTAAAAATAATAGTAATTTTTACCTACCATAGTCTTACACCGACCCTATCATATGTATATGCGCGCGTGCGAGTAAATATTATTCAGCGAACAAAAATAGAAAAACAGTCTGTGCGTTGACAGCGCATCAGGCAAGGAAATATTTGCTACACGGTCCAACATTGAATACAGCGACCAAATGCGTACGTGTGTGTGCAACGACACATATATGAGCATATATCCCCAATCCCACACCGTTCACATATGCTTATGTTTGTGTGAGCTCCGGTGAGTGAGCGTGCGTGTGTGTGTCTGCGTAAGTCGATGAGTGTATGTCCATGTATGTATGTTTGCGTAAGTTTGAGTGGCGTCCCGGCGACAATTTTTCCCCCGCTTCCATAAAAACACGGATATACGCAACCACATATAATTCCAAAATTTAGAAATGAATCAGTTTGTCTGACGATCGCAAATAGCGTGAAACTCAGAGTCACACACTCACATCAATACAACTATATATATATATATATATATATATGTGTGTGTGTGTGTGTGTGTGTGTGTGTGTGTGTGTGTGTGTGTGTGTGTGTGTGTGTGTGTGTGTTGTGGATTCCGAGATGAAATCCGATATCAAATAATAACAAACGCCAAGAATGAATATAGGAAGTAAATGTATTAACGTAATAATACAAACTGGTAATACAGGTTAGTAGTTCCAGGAATGCGGGTTAGTAGGAAAATATATATATAGTCTTTGGTATCGACGTATCGCTGTATGACTTCTTACTGAGTCTACGTGCTCGTTACTGTGACTCTTGCACCGTCTGATTGTCCAAACGTTCTTCTACCGACCGACTCTACTCTACTCTATTACTCCTGCCTGGATAATCACTGGTAGTAGTATATGTATACCCTGGGTGAGTCCATTTGTGTAAAAAAGGGGAGACCCCTTAACAATATATATATATATCTCATGTAATCGATTAAATCCGACAATTATTTAATGCATTTTCTGTTTATAAAATAAGGTATAAACAGAATATATATATATATATCTAAGATACAATGGTGCAAAGCATGATCTAACAATTAGACAATTTTCCTGGTACACAATTCGGACAATTTTGCTGTTACACCAGGTATTATGAACAGAAGTCCCCCTTTTAAATTGATAAAAATCAATGTGTGTTAATGTGTATGCGTGTGTATAAACGCTGTACAAACCAGTAAAATCACCCCCTACCTATCATAGTCTTATACCGAACCTATCATATGTATATGCGCGCATGCGCGTAAATATTATTCAGCGAAAAAAATTAGAAAAACGATCTGCGCGATGACAGCGCATCAGGCAAGGAAATATTTGCTACACAGTCCAACATTGAATACAGCGACCAGTTTTTTCATTTTACGTCGGTGTAGCAGTGGCCCGTTTTACATTTCACAGGGATACAAAAAAAAGGTTTTACGCAGATAAATAAACACTCAAATCCTGTTTCCAATGGAAATTCAGAATATTCAGGGATTCAATTGCACACTCTGGGTGATTAGATAGGTGACACTTAGGTCAACTTTTGCTACTTATGTCATGACAGACTAACGGATCAGCTTTGTCATTCAACTGACGAGAAGTCTGAAACTCTCTACTACCCGTTTACCCACACACTATATTACGACGTGTGGTTGCCAACTTTAAGAGGCCATGTGCGAATCCTCTCTTACAAAATACCTGCAACCCTCAAACAGGCTGTACCGTAACTCATTTCAGTATTCACTGTGATGTTTTATATAGACATGGGAATTAAACTTCCAGTCAAGTGGCACTTGTTCCCGAAAGTTTAATTTATTTATCTCTTTACACGATTTCTTTGGTGTCAATGAGATGATAGATTCGAAGATTTTACTTTGTAGATTTTATTGTCGACATTGTCATGAACATAGGCACTTCAGGCTCAGATAAAAACATTTATCAACAACTTTTGGGTAGGTATCCTGATCACAGTCGAATTTCATTGTCACACACACAAACATACAAATATATATATATATATGTGTGTGTTGGCGTGTGTGTGTGCGCGCGAGTGTGTGTGTGTGTGTGTGTGTGTGAGAGAGAGAGAGAGAACTTTGCATTCAGCACCCAGAGTCGACAGTGAGTTTCATGCTAAACGTAATCTTCAGGCCACCTGGCCTGATGATTGCGTTTAGCATGAAGCAGACTGTTCACTTTCATATTTACATAAGCTCTATCCCTAAAATTGAGCACTTTAACCTATAAATAGCATGCATTAAAATTATATTTTCTCATATATATATATATATATATAACTATATATATATATATATATATATATATATATAATTGACGTCTGTTCGCAATGTCACACATGAAACCGCAGTTGTACTCATAGTTGTACGCCAGATTATTGTATAAAAAATATGAATATTTTGGCTTTACTATACTGAGAACTTATTAAGTAGGTGCCTTTCTTTGTATATATATATATATATATATATATATATATATATATATATTAAGACATTTTTATGTTTATACATTCTTTTTATAGATCTTAATATTTAAGTAAATGCTCTGTTCATTTCATAATATAATATATATATATATATAAAGCGAAATAAAGAGACAGAGTTTGTGTGTGTGTGTGTGTGTGTGTGTGTGTGTGTGTGTGTGTGTGTGTGTGTGTGTGTGTGTGTGTGTGTGTGTGTGTGTGTGTGTATGAGAGGGAGAGAGGAAGAAAATATAGCAACTACCACCATTGAAATGAAAACAAGAAGAAAAAGGAAAAAGATTTTTTCGGGGCTTAAAAAGAACGTTCTTCAACAAACCAGTGCACCTGCAAATTATTCGCGTATCATCAGAGACTTTGAGGATATAAAATGATGAAATTGATGTCTCCGGGGAGCGAGACCTCGGATTTAGCCAACACAGTCCCCTGATATCACAACTTTCAGACTTTTGTTTGGAGCCATATTAAGAATACGGTAACAACAATACAACAACAACAACAACAACAACAACAACGTAAATATTTCAGGATTTCAAGAATTCTTTTGTTTGAAGAGGCAGGTTCAATAACACCTGTAATGGTTTTTGAAGTTTTCATGAAAGATATCAAATTTGCATTGTCAATGATTGAGGAAGATTAGTTTTGCTAATTGTTTGCTTTATCCAATAAATGAGAAATTATACCTTCCAATGGTCATACTCGACAACGATACACACATATACACACGTACACACAGACATACATTTATATATATATATATATATATATATATATATATATATATATATATATGGCACATTTAGAAAATAAAATACTTAATGACATTAATAAACCCCCTGAAGATACATAGATGACATTTTCATTTTAACTAAAAATCTTGATCAAATTGCACAACTTAAAAACAAATTTGAAATTCCCTCCATCCTTAAATTTACATTAGAACATAATAGTAATAATAATATTCCATTCCTTGATGTATTTATTGATTCCAGCACACACAAATTTGCTACTTCTCTATATAGGAAACCCACAAGCAGTAACTTGTCTTCTTAATTATAATAGTGAATGTCCCCAACAATATAAGTTAGCTGTTATAAAAAAACTTAATCCAATGCGCACAAATATTTTCTTCCAAAGCCATATTTTAAAAAGAATCAAGTAACATTAAACAAACACTTGTTAATAATGGACTTCCTAATTCCGTCATTGATCAACAAATTAAAATGTATCTCAATAAAATTAATAATGCCTCTAACAAAATTGACATTGTTATGAAAACACTCCCTTGGGGTCATGGCAAGTTTCGGGTCTTCCAACATCATTTTTGCTCGCCCAAGAGACCCTACCGAAACAGTACTATTTCGCAGGCGATCCTGAAACAAAAAAAAATACGTAAAGCACGCAACAAATGGACTCCTCAAATAAATGCCACTGCTGACCAATCACCACCGACTTACGTCACTTCCTCCTCAACTAAGACGATACCAAAAAAAGAATCAATTAATTAATAATACCTCTTACAAAACTGATAATATCAATAATAATAGTGTACGTCAAAATAAACATGACACTGTTAACTTATACTATTGTAACCAAATGCATAATAATTACAAACATGATAAAACGACACTCAAAAACTTAATAGGTAGAAATGTTAAACCCATTAATAATAATAATGATAATAAAAATATTAAGCTCATCATTATATTATAAAAAATTTAAAACAATTAAGCTCATAGTCTCTAATAACCTGACAGCCACACAACTAAATCCTCTACAAAAAGAACAATGTAATGTATCAATTTACATGCCCGTATCTCTGATACTAATAATAAACCCAGTGTATATATTGGTTTTACTACAACCACGCTCTCCCGTAGACTCACCTGTCACGTTTCTGATCTTAGTTCTATTAAACAACATTTCTTAGGAAAACATAGCCATGTACATAATGTTAAGCAGATATTAGTTGATAACACAACAATACTCACACATACACACAGTAAAAAGAACCTTCAGATATTGGAGGCCATTTACATGAAAACGAAACAACCAACACTCAACAAAATTATATTTCAAACTAGTCACAACACGTTACATTGCATCTAGAGATAGGGTTCTGTTGTTAATATTTCGGTCTCTAACGTGATACGACGTCATAGAACCGCATCATGAATTTACGAGCTGCGTCTGCTATTCCGTGACCGTTATCGTTCCATAGCAATCTTCTATGTCAACATGGCCGAATAACACCTTTGAGGATGAATATCTTTCTTTAAATGTCCATATATCCACTCTGAAGATGGCTGATGTGAGCCGAAAGCTTAGATCAAGTAACAACTTAATAAAAAAAATATCCAAATGTTGGACAATTTTTTGACTTTATTTTCTCCCGAAATTAAAACAAATATACGTTTAGAAAGGTTCATGATCAAACATAATAGACATTCGTTGTTTGTTATATTTAACAATATTTTTGAATATATATATATATATATATATATATATATATATATATATATATATATATATATATAATAAAAAGGCTTAAACACTAATATTCCATGGTCATAATTTATTCCATTGGAATCGTAAATACGATCCAATTCATCAGACCTACAAATTCAAAAAGAAAACAGAAAAAAAACTCTGGGAATAAAAAATAAAATTTAGTGAGAGTGTATGGATGAGAGTGTGAGATGAATGCTAGAGTAAATGAAAGCTATAGGGAGGGGTAACAGACGAAAGAAAGACAGGAAGGTCTAAAGATGAAGGGGGGATTAAAATTTAACAGAGAGAAGTTTTAAAGAGGGTTTTCAGAAAATTTCATAGAAAATATTCGTCCTCCAACAGGAATCGAACCTGTATCCTATAATCGAACGATCCCCTGTGGCTCGATTGGTTAAGGCACGTCAGGCTAAATGACAGTTTCGTATAGGATACAGGTTCGATTCCTGTCGGAGGACGAATATTTTCTATGAAAATTTCTCGGACATTCAGGCCGGTAAATGTTGTTTAATACTGTTTATTATAAACAGTATTTACTTAAATATTTGTATCTATAAAAAGAATGTATAAACATAAAAATGTCTTAAAACAATAACAACATTTAATCACTTTGGTTTATTTGGCATTAAATTACATCACTTAGCATCTTCCATAGTTTACCTTGTCTTTCGCAGATAGCCTGAAGAATATTAATGAGCGTTCATGAATTTTTAAAAATTTGAAAATCTACCATATTTCTACATCTGCTTATAAATACTTGTTGCAAAGTAAAATGCTTACATTTGCCTTGATAAAATCCACCAGAGGACGAAACGTGTTGGTAAAGAAAATAACGTGTTGGTAAAGAATTATGTACAAATAACATTTTAATTGCCCGAAACATTGAATAGAAAAACAAATGAGGCGAACGAACGGGCTTAAGTAGAGATGACATTTTCTTTTATGCGCGTATGCCTTTGTAAAGTTTCTATGAAAGACTGTGATAAATTTACGTTCGATAAGCATTATTTATTTGTTAAATAATAAGGCAGGTTGGTAGCCAGTCTATGAAAAGGACAGCTTCCAATTCAAAAACCTTGGACTTTCCTCTATGGTACATAGATTTTATAAATTTGAGCGCAGTACTAGATTGGCAGCTAGGCCTCATCAATTTACAGTTGAATTGGCTAGAGGCCGCAGGTTCTATGGTAACGGTTTCCTTTCTCGCACTTCTCGCTTGTGGATCTCTCTTCCGGCTGCATGCTTTCAGGACAACTTTGATCTTCAAAAATTTAAATGCAATGTCAATCGTTATCTACTGTCTTCTTGATTACTCTTCTATTGTTCTCGCTCTTTAATAATGTTTCTCTTTTTTCTAATTCTTTAACGCTCGGTAACTTCTTGTGTCTTAGTGGTTTTATTGCCTTGCATGGGTTGATTTTTTTTCTTTAATTGTAGTCACCGACATGCCAGAACTATGTTTTTTTTTTCAGTCTGGCACATGCACGCAGAAGTAAGACGCTTAGTGAGAAGCAAGCTCGCAATAAAGTCAGAGAAACTAGATGTCTAGTCACTAATCTTTTGTAAATTCTTATTTGTCTGAAAGTTGAAGCAAACTTTGACACAGATAAATTCAGCTACATTGCATTAAAAACGCACGTCTACAATTTGGACGGTGCCCAGAGAGCTTTCTACACGGAAAACCAGGCATACATAGGTAATTAAAATCATAATTGAGTAGATATACGTGCTTCTGTTGGAAACAAAAGTGTGCGTTGTTGGTAGATAACAGTGCATTGTGTTTTGTAGCGTTCTATTTCTGGTCCCCGAGCTATTTCTTGACTTGATTAACTCCGGACGACTATTTCAACAGACTTGAAATTAAATCTGCCTCTCGTCAGACACAAAGAATTGTGTCTCGTTTCCTTTTCTCTCTTCCTGACGCTGAACTCAAAAGAAATTCAATTTTCCCAACATTGATGCTTGTTAACGCAAAAAAAGACGCCATTAACTCCGTTCGGATAATTGATTTTTAAAACTCTTCTTTATTCTTCTTCTCTTAATTAGGGAATAATAATAATAATAATAATAATAATAATAATAATAATAATAATAATAATAATAATAATAATACCAAAACAACTCGGAAAGAAGACAAAAATAGACATGATTGGGTAGGAAAGGGAATACCCTCAGAATTATGCAAATGTCTGCAATTTGATCATGTACAAACCAAATACTGTTCTAGAGAATTATCTCTCTAACAATCTATACCTTTTCTCAATGGCGGCTCTTGACACTAGGCTGCCGACCACTTCAAGTGAATACTTATTTTGAAATTAAACTGAAATTCAAACGCTCTACCAAATCCAAAACAAAATACGCAAAAGTGAACAAGGAGCGATAATTATTAAACGGTTGGAGTCTTTTTTTTCCAATTTTATTTTTGTTTACTAATTTCTTAGGAAAGACACTCCAACGGGTGAGCAGGATCGTCTCATCAGTGATGTTATGACTTGGCGTCATGACAAGTTTTGGGTCTTTCAACATCATACCTGTTCACCCAAGAGACCCTACCGAAACAATACCTATTTCGGGAGGCGATCCTGATGCAAATACCCGCCAGGCACACAACAACGGACAGAAAGGGAGTTTCATTAAGACGGATGAAAGTCAGCAGTAAATAAATCAGTGTTATTGTTGAAAATGTATTGATTTCTCTATTGGATCATGTTATTTAAGTCATGGCAATTATGTGTGAAAAATAATATCGCCTAAGTGTCCGCCAAGGCTTTGGTGGCACACCTCCACTCGATGGTCAAAATATTTGATGACGTCTCTGCATAGTTGCTCCTCGATCTCACCAATATGCCTTATTATCTCATCCTTCAGCTGTTGAATTGTTGTTGGCTTGTAGGCATAGACCTTACTTTTGAGATGACCCCTAAGGAAGAAATCTAAAGGCATCAAGTCGCACGACCGTGGTGGCCAATTGACTTCACTGTTTCGAGAGATGATGCGACCTGTGAACTTCCCATTGAAATTCTTTTTGAACGTTCATTTTCGTAATAGGCTTCGATAACTTTAACACGTTATTTGATTGTTAATCTTTCTATGGTTGAAATTGCCAAAGTGTTAAGTTGTTAAATCTGAAAGAAAATGGAAAAAAAACTTTAGATACTTAAACTTAATTCCCATTTAAAATCGGTCCAAGTTATTGGAACACCCTTTATAAACAACTGCCTCTGCTGATCTTGAAATAGCAAAGTGACCAATAAGAAATGACCAACGTCACATGACTTGGGGTCATGACATGTTTCGGGTCTTTCAACATCATACCTATTCACCCAAGAGACCCTACCGGAGCATTACCTACTCCGGCAGGCGATCTTGAAGCAAATGTCCACCAAACACACAACAACGAACATATAAACAACTGCCACTGCTGATTTTGAAATAGCAAAGTCACCAATCAGAAACGACCTACGTCACGTCCCACTCATCTATGACGAGATAAAAGGAGAACAAACTGAATTCTCGTCTTTTACCCTTGGGAAAGTTGTGAATCCTCTTCTTCTCCCTCCAACTATGGGTAAATAGCAGGACAGACTGGGTTCTATAACCTTTGATGGCAACTGGTCTAGGAGAAGGACCACTCTGAATTCAAAACCTGCGGAGGGCCGTTTGGGGACCTTGTGGCACTCAGTGCACCAGGTCCCTGTATTCGTCCCTTCAAAACGTGTGGATGGTCCTGCACGTAACCTTAACCCCTATAATCAAATCTCATGTGTCGGTGTCGGGCTCTCAGTTTCTAGGAACTGATCTACTTGAACCCCTCATACGTCGAATTCGACGGGAGAGTCGATGATATATATATATATATATATATATATATATATATATATATATATATCAGATGTAACAGCAAAATTGTCCAGTTGTTAGATTAAGCTTTAAATCGTTGTATCTTAGAAGTGATTAAAGATATCTTACTGGAATTCTCCAAGCTTTTTATAAAACTATTGACCTCTACTTGGTACAATAAGAATGTATGTCGCTCTAAGATGAAATCATGATCCCTCTTGCTGTTGTGACATCCTGATTCAGTTTTTCTTTCTACTGTTAGCTCTTTCTTAAACTTATTCACTGTTCTCTTGATGGTCCTTGGACCTTGAAGATGGAAGCCAGAGTATGAATGTTGCTATCATTACTGAAGGCCTGAATGATCTTTATTCGTCTGACAACTGTTAGAACGTGATAGTGAGGCTGACACAAAACGATTTTATCTATTTTAATCTGTTCTCTTTCTAGTTGTATAACTCAAAGTGTTTTTCTGTTAATCTTATGACAGATGGTGTCAAGATAGCCAAACGTCTTATCTGGAAACCTGGAAAAAAATTCATTTAGTTTAGTGGATTTTTAGATATTAAACATTTTGTGGAATGGACAATTATCCCATGCTTTTACACGATTCATACAATTTTGCTGTTACACCAGGTATATATATATATATATATATATATATATATATATATATATATATATATATATTTATATATATGTAGAAAATTTGTGTATTTACGAATTTAAATGCCCATTAAGGAATTATATTCCTGATCAATCAAAATTCGTAAATAATTATATAAGCCACGCTACAACATGTTTGACACACAGACTCACTCTACACCTTTCTGACCATAGCTCAATTAGATCTCATTTAAATATTCATGGCGACCTACCAGACACTATTCGTAACATACTTGTTGACAACACTAATATAATGGCATCATCTTCATGCAAAAAAAGGCTAAAAATAATGGAAGCCTTATTAATAAAAACAAAAATAAAACAACACTTAATAATATTAACTTTGAACATGGACACAATATCTTGACCTTGTTTTGAAAAATGAAAAGATTTTATAAAAAATACATACAAAAAACTATTTCTTATTTTAACAGTTAAAATATTTAATCCTTGAAAATGGCTAAATGTATAGCCGAAAGCGCTCGTATAAAAAGAACGTTCGGACAGTTTTTATATAATTTATCATCCGAAAAGAAAAAATTATTAGATCGTATGAGAAATTGTATAAAAAAACTAATTAAAAGCAGCTTGTCTGTCGTATTCAATGAAATGTGCACACACACACACACAGACGCGCGCTTGCGCGGGCGCGCGCACACACACACACACACACACACATATATATATATATATATATATATATATGGCCTGACAATTGCGTCTAGCATGAAACAGCCTGTCGCCTCTAAGTGTTGACTTCAATTTTCAATTTTATATTTACACACGCTCTATCTCTGATATTGAGCACTTTATAGCACACCTTAAGAGTATATTTCTTCATATATATATATATATATATATATATATATATATATATATATATATATATATATATATATATATATATTGATAATTAGGATGTGCCAGCACGTGTTGCACTCCGTGTCTTTCTTAGTTTCCAACACTACTGCATAGATGGTATTCACGAAAAGAGAATTTCTGTTTTTTACTCGTTCTCTTTAGATGAGAGGAACAGACGTGGCAACTTGGATTCTAGGAGGCAGCGGAAGGAATGACTTCACGGCAACGCATGCCGTTCGTCGGCTCAGCGTCCCTCGGCGTGTAGCCTTAGCCTGTCATTCGAACCTGGGTGTAGGAAGCGTATCAACGCTTTAAAATTCTTGTGGCTCTCTATTGAATTCGTGCCATTTTGGACTTATATCCAAAATCCAGACAGAGGCAATCCATCACTGTCAGAATACCACGCCCACTATGTATTCTGGCCAATCGTGGCCCTCCTGGCCTGGGCTCTGACGTTCGCGTTGTGTAACACAAGGTTAAAGTTTTCTTTTGTATTCTTTGGTCAATAATGTAAAAATCACTTTCTACTAAACAGTAAAATTTTAATATAAATCGACCGGTGGGCATTTATCCCAAATGAGCAATGCTCTTTGCCAAGGCAAATTTGAAGAACGGACAATTTCATAGTTTTAATGTTTAAGTCTTTTTCTCCGTTTGTTTTGTTAGTTTTTGGACTTCTGTCGCGATGGCGGTAATCTTTTATGGCTTTTAATGGCAAATCAATTATATTTTGATCAACTGGCACCAGCAATTCGCCAATATCTTATCTCGTTTGAACACATCTCCTCCGAACTTGGAATGATTCCAGCTGAAAGCTTGACAGAAGGTAAAGTCTTGTGTCTCAGGACAAATCAAATCTCTAAGATTGCAATCAGCGGATGAATACATAGCCATAAGGGGTCACGAGGTGGAAGGTAGAAAATGCGGCTAAGATTTTTAAGTACAAAATGAAGGTGAGAGGGGGTGAGAACTTTAAAATAGGAATAAGCGATTAGGATTCTTTGCCAAAAAATAATCATATTTGTTTATTTATCGTTTATCTAATATACTACATACTAAAGATCACCAATTACAAAGTTCGAGAGCCACTCAAGGTAGAGGATGACTTATTAATTTAAAAGGAGGTTGTAAAAAGTGAAGATTATGAGGATAAGGAGGATAGATAACGATTGGTCAAAAACTTAAAGAGATTAACATTCTAGTATTCGATGAAACAACAACGTAGGTGTCTTTTACACAATGAAGCAATTCTTGAGCAAAAGTTGTCCGAATGGTATTTTGGAATACGACGGAGATCTCGGTGATTTGACTCCATGGATGTAGCATGACGTGCCCAATCAGTAAATGTCTGAACTGATGGAACTATATAATGGAGCTCCTCATCTGAATATTTTTTTTAATCAATTCACCCCAAGTAAGGCGATAACGTGACTAGGACGCAAGGGATTACTGGAAGGGAAGAAGGGCATTAGAAGGAACTGAAAACACAATCATAAAAAGGAAACAAGAGATAAACGTATACTCCTGTTGAAAAAATCGAGACCGGGTATGAATTCGCCATGAGAATAACAACAGAATAGTGTTGGGCTTCCAATATCGCATCTTTGAGATAGAGTGAAAAATAAGACCCCCGCCCCTATGACCACGTAAACGTTTATTGAAATCTATTATGGCTCCAATCCAAGAAATACGCTAAAAAGCGAGGCTTGAAATATCGATCGCCATCGAGGAAAGAAAAGAAACTCACTCATCCTCAATCAGCGAAGCATGGACCACTGTATATTGCAGACAATATCTACCTTTTCTCAATAATTACTGGTAGCACACTGCCGATCTTTTCGGAAAGGAATTCTGGGAAGATTGCGTCATAAAAAAACGGATCGGAAAAATGACATACATGGAACATGGACAATGGTGGGAACATAAGCGACATTTTAATCAGGTAAAATGGAGATTTAGTTAGTCCACGTTAAGAGGTAGCGATGGAAATATTGTATGACATGTTTCACGTACCCAAGCCACCAGAAATTAGTGAACCAAAGACGTACAGTAAAAGAAAAAGAACAGCAACGGAACATTTGAATATTGCACTAAATCTGAAGAAATATAGACACCAGGGGAAGTCATCTCAAAGGGGAGGTGTTATATAGAAATAAAGTGCCGCTGCCGACACTTGTGTTTGAACATAGATCGCCAGTGAGCAAACACAGGCGATCCCGTTACTGAATTAAGTAGACCATGTGACCATAGAGGAAACGCATATATGTGGAAATAACTGACGACTAACGATCGCATTTCTAGTCTATCCTCTATTAATATTCGGATCAACATATCTATTCTATCCTCCATTACTATTCGGATCAACATTTCTAGTCTATCCTCTATTACTATTCGGATCTCAATTTCTAGTCTATCCTCTATTACTATTCGGATCTCAATTTCTAGTCTATCCTCTATTACTATTCGGATCTCAATTTCTAGTCTATCCTCTATTAAGATTCGGATCTCAGTTTCTATTCTATCCTCTATTACTATTCGAATCACCATTTCTATTCTATCCTCCATTACTATTCGGATCACCATTTCTAGTCAATCCTCTATTACTATTCGGATCACCATTTCTATTCTATCCTCTATTACTATTCGGATCAACATTTCTAGTCAATCCTCTATTACTATTCGGATCACCATTTCTAGTCTATCCTCTATTACTATACGGATCACCATTTCTAGTCTATCCTCTATTACTATTCGGATCACAATTTCTAGTCTATCCTCTATTACTATTCGGATCACCATTTCTATTCTATCCTCTATTACTATTCGGATCTCAATTTCTATTCTATCCTCTATTACTATTCGGATCACCATTTCTAGTCTATCCTCTATTACTATTCGGATCACCATTTCTAGTCTATCCTCTATTACTATTCGGATCACCATTTCTAGTCTATCCTCTATTACTATTCGGATCACCATTTCTAGTCTATCCTCTATTACTATTCGGATCACTATTTCTAGTCTATCCTCTATTACTATTCGGATCACCATTTCTATTCTATCCTCTATTACTATTCGGATCAACATTTCTAGTCAATCCTCTATTACTATTCGGATCACCATTTCTAGTCTATCCTCTATTACTATTCGGATCACCATTTCTAGTCTATCCTCTATTACTATTCGGATCACCATTTCTAGTCTATCCTCTATTACTATTCGGATCACCATTTCTAGTCTATCCTCTATTACTATTCGGATCACCATTTCTATTCTATCCTCTATTACTATTCGGATCACCATTTCTAGTCTATCCTCTATTACTATTCGGCTCACACTTTCTATTTTATCCTCTACAACTATTCGGATCAACATTTCTAGTCTAACCTCTATTACTATTCGGATCACCATTTCTAGTCTATCCTCTATTACTATTCGGATCACCATTTCTATTCTATCCTCTATTACTATTCGGATCAACATTTCTATTCTATCCTCCATTACTATTCGGATCTCCATTTCTAGTCTATCCTCTATTACTATTCGGATCACCATTTCTAGTCTATCCTCTATTAATATTCGGATCACCATTTCTATTCGATCCTCTATTACTATTCGGATCACCATTTCTATTCTATCCTCTATTACTATTCGGATCAACATTTCTAGTCTATCCTCTATTACTATTCGGATCTCAATTTCTAGTCTATCCTCTATTAGTATTCGGATCTCAATTTCTATTCTATCCTCTATTACTATTCGAATCACCATTTCTATTCTATCCTCCATTACTATTCGGATCACCATTTCTAGTCAATCCTCTATTACTATTCGGATCACCATTTCTAGTCTATCCTCTATTACTATTCGGATCACCATTTCTATTCTATCCTCTATTACTATTCGGATCACCATTTCTATTCTATCCTCTATTACTATTCGGATCACCATTTCTATTCTATCCTCTATTACTATTTTGATCACCATTTCTATTCTATCCTCTATTACTATTCGGATCACCATTTCTATTCTATCCTCTATTACTATTCGGATCACCATTTCTAGTCTATCCTCTATTACTATTCGGATCACCATTTCTATTCTATCCTCCATTACTATTCGGATCACCATTTCTAGTCTATCCTCTATTACTATTCGGATCGCTATTTCTATTATATCCTCTATTACTATTCGGATCTCAGTTTCTATTCTATCCTCTGTTACTATTCGGATCACCATTTCTAGTCTTTGCTCTATTACTATTCGGATCACCATTTCTATTCTATCCTCTATTTCTATTCGGATCACCATTTCTATTATATCCTCTATTACTATTCGGATCACCATTTCTATTCTATCCTCTATTACTATTCGGATCACCATTTCTATTCTATCCTCTATTACTATTCGGATCTCAATTTCTATTCTATCCTCTATTTCTATTTGGATCACCGTATCTATTCTATCCTCTATTACTATTCGGATCTACATTTCTAGTCTATCCTCTATTACTATTCGGATCAACATTTCTAGTCTATCCTCCATTACTATTCGGATCACCATTTCTAGTCAATCCTCTATTACTATTCGGATCACCATTTCTATTCTATCCTCTATTACTATTCGGATCACCATTTCTAGTCTATCCTCTATTACTATACGGATCACCATTTCTAGTCTATCCTCTATTACTATTCGGATCACAATTTCTAGTCTATCCTCTATTACTATTCGGATCACCATTTCTATTCTATCCTCTATTACTATTCGGATCTCAATTTCTATTCTATCCTCTATTACTATTCGGATCACCATTTCTAGTCTATCCTCTATTACTATTCGGATCACCATTTCTAGTCTATCCTCTATTACTATTCGGATCACCATTTCTATTCTATCCTCTATTACTATTCGGATCACCATTTCTAGTCTATCCTATATTACTATTCGGATCACCATTTCTAGTCTATCCTCTATTACTATTCGGATCACCATTTCTAGTCTATCCTCTATTACTATTCGGATCACTATTTCTAGTCTATCCTCTATTACTATTCGGATCACCATTTCTATTCTATCCTCTATTACTATTCGGATCAACATTTCTATTCTATCCTCTATTACTATTCGGATCTCAATTTCTATTCTATCCTCTATTACTATTCGGATCACCATTTCTAGTCTATCCTCTATTACTATTCGGATCACCATTTCTATTCTATCCTCTATTACTATTCGGATCAACATTTCTAGTCTATCCTCCATTACTATTCGGATCACCATTTCTAGTCAATCCTCTATTACTATTCGGATCACCATTTCTAGTCTATCCTCTATTACTATTCGGATCACCATTTCTAGTCTATCCTCTATTACTATTCGGATCACCATTTCTAGTCTATCCTCTATTACTATTCGGATCACCATTTCTATTCTATCCTCTATTACTATTCGGATCACCATTTCTAGTCTATCCTCTATTACTATTCGGCTCACACTTTCTATTTTATCCTCTACAACTATTCGGATCAACATTTCTAGTCTAACCTCTATTACTATTCGGATCACCATTTCTAGTCTATCCTCTATTACTATTCGGATCACCATTTCTATTCTATCCTCTATTACTATTCGGATCAACATTTCTATTCTATCCTCCATTACTATTCGGATCTCCATTTCTAGTCTATCCTCTATTAATATTCGGATCACCATTTCTATTCTATCCTCTATTACTATTCGGATCACCATTTCTATTCTATCCTCTATTACTATTCGGATCAACATTTCTAGTCTATCCTCTATTACTATTCGGATCTCAATTTCTAGTCTATCCTCTATTAGTATTCGGATCTCAATTTCTATTCTATCCTCTATTACTATTCGAATCACCATTTCTATTCTATCCTCCATTACTATTCGGATCACCATTTCTAGTCAATCCTCTATTACTATTCGGATCACCATTTCTAGTCTATCCTCTATTACTATTCGGATCACCATTTCTATTCTATCCTCTATTACTATTCGGATCACCATTTCTATTCTATCCTCTATTACTATTCGGATCACCATTTCTATTCTATCCTCTATTACTATTTTGATCACCATTTCTATTCTATCCTCTATTACTATTCGGATCACCATTTCTATTCTATCCTCTATTACTATTCGGATCACCATTTCTAGTCTATCCTCTATTACTATTCGGATCACCATTTCTATTCTATCCTCCATTACTATTCGGATCACCATTTCTAGTCTATCCTCTATTACTATTCGGATCGCTATTTCTATTATATCCTCTATTACTATTCGGATCTCAGTTTCTATTCTATCCTCTGTTACTATTCGGATCACCATTTCTAGTCTTTGCTCTATTACTATTCGGATCACCATTTCTATTCTATCCTCTATTTCTATTCGGATCACCATTTCTATTATATCCTCTATTACTATTCGGATCACCATTTCTATTCTATCCTCTATTACTATTCGGATCACCATTTCTATTCTATCCTCTATTACTATTCGGATCTCAATTTCTATTCTATCCTCTATTTCTATTTGGATCACCGTATCTATTCTATCCTCTATTACTATTCGGATCTACATTTCTAGTCTATCCTCTATTACTATTCGGATCAACATTTCTAGTCTATCCTCTATTACTATTCGGATCACCATTTCTAGTCTATCCTCTAATACTATATGGACCGGTATCCTCTACTCTAGTCACTATACTATTTCTCTGTTCAGATCACTATGCGGATTCTTATTCGAGCGAGTATTATCCAGCAAGTACTATTAGTACGAGTGATATTCGAAGGTGACTGATATCCGTGTTGTTCAACGCCGTACTACAGTTGTATCTTCGATTACAAAGTCTCTACTACAACGAGCATTAAGAAAGTGACAACGAGTATTTGTTGACTTCAGTTCGCACAGTGAATCCTAAAATACACCCTGAACTGATGAATATTCATCAGTCGATAATATTATAAGGATTTAACTTGTATATGAGGCATTTTCACATTAGAAATGATCGCTTACCTCGCAAAGCAAAAAATGTATCGTTTACCTTCAGGTAATTTGTCGCCCTTAGCTAATAACTTCATACTGTGTATGATCAAGAAATTCGCAAAAATTCGAAGAGAAAAAAAATAATTTTATTTTGAATTGTGTCACCAAACAGAAAACTTTTAAATGCAG
>OZ038499.1:10970125-11067625 GCA_964036315.1 Acanthosepion esculentum | reverse complement strand
TACTGGAGTCCCTACATGTAGACCTGCTTTTGACGTATGATTTGGTTCTTATTAAATGTGTTTCTATCTTTCTATAGATGACTGGTTCATTTTACTTTATGCTTTTACGTTGCAATATCTCTCCTCTACCAGATCGATCTTCAGGCCAGAGGCCGCCATTTTGTTAAAAGCAAAAAAGAAAATCCAATGTCTGCCTGGTGATTGATCCAGCGGTTGATACCGCAAGTTTCGACAATTTTGTTTCCTTTCTTCGTTTTCTTTCTTTATTTATTTTCCTCGTATGTTTTATTCTGTTTTTACTTTTTAAATTCTTAGTTGATATATTTATATTCGTCTTTCTTTACAAAAAATATTCCCTTTTTTTCTCTCCTTTCATTAATATCATCTTTCTTTCTCTCTTTTATTGATTCAGATTTTCCTACATTTCTTTTCCTTCTTTTTTCCAATCTTTCTTTGTGTCTTTTTGTTTAATCTCTCTTTTGTTTTCCCCCCACCTTTTTTTTTTTTGCAAACATTCTTTGCGTTCTTTCGTTTTAGCCTATCGTCCGACTCGTTCAGAAACGTCTAAACTATCAGCCATATAAAACAGTTTTCGTATATCAATTATTAAAAATAGTTTGAAGAGAATGAACCCCGTAGGACCTAAAGAAAACTACCTTCATAGACTGGCGCTACAAAATCACAAAGAACTTTACAAAATAACAGAAACCCCATCACCTAAAGTCTTTCAACAGTAGCGACAACTAAATGTAACTAAAAAAAGAAAATAATGATAGAATGAAGATATTGATTTTCCACAATAATTTAAGAGGTCAGGAAAGAACCCTCCATAAATACTGGGTGCAGTAGCAGCAGTTACTGAACTTGAGAAATGTAGTTCCTGAAAAACTATTTCAAGAGATAGAATAAAATAAATTTCAACTGACAATGACGCTCCCTGCCCGGCCAATGAATATCGAATATTTCCTGTATGGAAACGGTAGATCTCACCATTACCAATAATTTTAGCTTTCTTGAAATTATTCTTTGCGTTCTTCCGTTTAATCTTCCATTTGTTCTTCATTTTCTAGGGTCCTTCCTAAATTTGTTTTCATTTTTTTACCTCTTTTTCTTCTTACTTCTTTTCTTTTTTCCGTTTTTTTCTCTTTCTTTTTTCCTTGTTTCGTTTTTCTCTTTCTTTTTTCCCATTTATTTTTCTCTTTCTTCTCTGTTTCTTTTTCCTCTTTCTTTTTTCCCGTTTCTTTTTTCTCTTTATTTTTCTTTGTCTCTTTTTTTACATGTTTCTTCTTCTCTTTCTTTCTTCTTTGTTTCTTTTTCCCTTTCTTTTTTCGTTGTTTGTTTTTTCTCTTTCTTTTTTCTCGTTTATTTTTTCTTTTTCTTTATTTCTTTTTTATGTTTCTTTTTCTCTTTCTTTTTCTCTTTTTTCCTTGTTTCCTTTTTCCCTGTCTTTTTTCCTTGTTTCTTTTATCTCTTTCTTTCTTCCCGTTTATTTTTCTCTTTCTTTTTTCTTTGTTTCTTTTTTACGTTTCTTTTTCGCTTTCTTTTTTCTTTGTTTCTTTTTATCTTTTTATCTTTTTTCCTTGTTTCTTTTTCTCTTTTCCTTGTTTCTTTTTCTCTTTTTTCCTTGTTTCTTTTTCACTTTTTCTCTTTTTTTCTTTGTTTCTTTTTCATTTTTTTCTTTGTCTCTTTCTTCTTTCCGGTTTCATTTTTCTCTTTCTTCCCTTGTTTCTTTTTTTCTTGTTTCTTTTTCTCATTCTTTTTTTTCTTTGTTCCTGCCTTGTTTCTCATTTTTCCTGTCTTTACCCTGTTTTTTTAATTCTTTAATTCTTTGAATTTTTTAAACTTGTTTCGTCATTTTTTTCTTCTTTTGTCTTTCTTGTTTTTCCCTCGAGATCTTTCGTCATTTCTCTTTCTCGTTCTTTTTCTTGTTTTGATTTTCGTTTTTGTTTTTATTCTTTTACTTGTTTTTTCTTTTCTTTCCTTTAATCTTTCTTTTGTTTCTCATTTTTCCTGTCCTTTCCCCCTCCTCACTAAATAATCTTCTACGGGATTCTCTTGCTCGCAATCACTTCACAGTGATTACGCGTATATTTATTAAATAGCGTTTTTGAAAATATTTTCAGTCGAAAGCATCATCTTCACTGTCATCAATTCCATGGGCATTCCTGAAGAATGAGCTGTACCCTTTATACCTTTGACCTCAGAAAGGTAAAACGGCCACAGTTTATTCTTCTCTATCCTATATACATAGTCATAAAATTTAAATTGCTATGTAGCAAAGATATTATGTAGATGATCAACTTGTTTAATTTGTAATGATTTATTATGAGAGCAGGCATTTTTCTTTCTTGTTTTTCTTGTTGAATTTTCTTGGTTTTTCTTTACTTTTTCTGTTTTCTTTTTTCTTTAATTTTTTCTTTTCTCTTTATTTTCCTTTTTTCTTTACTTTTTCATCTTTTCTTTACTTTTTCTTTTTTCTTTTCTTTACTTTTTCTTTCCTTTTCCTTACTTTATTTTTTATTCTTTTCTTTTTTCTTTTCTCTTTATTTTCCTTTTTTGTTTACTTTTCATCTTTAATTTTTTTTCTTTGTTTACTTTTTCTTTTCTTTTCTTTTCTTTCCTTTTTTCTTTTCTTTTCTTTTCTTTACTTTTTCTTTCCTTTTCTTTTTTCTTCTTTTTACTTTTTTTATTTCTTTTCTTTTCATTTTCTTTTTGTAACTTTTTCTTTTTTCTTTTCTTTACTCTTTTATTTTTTCTTTTCTTTTTCCTTTTCTTTTCTTTACTTATTCTTTTTCTTTTCTTTTCCTTACTTTTTCTTTTATTCTTTTCTTTTCTTTTTTTTACTTTTTTATTTCTTTTCTTTTTATTTTCTTTTTGTTACTTTTCCTTTTCTTTTCTTTCCTCTTTTCTTTTTGCTTTTCTTTCCAATTTCATTTCTTTTCTCGTTTTCTTTTCTTTCCTTCCCTTTAATCTTTGCTTTGCTTTTCCGTTTTTTATCTTTTCCTTCTTTTTCTTTTTTTATCTTTGAAAGAACTCCTTCCTATCACGTATTTTTTTTATTCCTTCATTCTCTTCATGTTTTTGTCTTCTTTTTCATTTTTCTTTCTTTCTTCTTCCACTTCTCCTCCTGTTTACTCGTGCATAAGCCGACCCTTTAAATTGCATCAACAAATACGTTAACAATAATTTCCTTAGATTTAAATCCGAGCAGATTGAAAAGAGCTTTGAGCATCTCTTAACTTCGAAGGCAGCATCGACTTTGCTCCCTCCAGACCTTTCATCTGGAACTCATCTTTACGATCCGCCGCTAAAGATGCGGGGAAAATGATCAGCTTCAAAAAGGACCTGACTACTCCTGCTGTGTTTTATCTTTACAAAGATCAGATTTGACCAACATATATCGAGACCGGCCTGGTCAATTTCTACAGTTTCAATCAAGATCTTCGAGATTCTTCTTTCAGCCTCCCCTTTGCGAGGATGTTTCAACGCGTTGAAGGTTTACTCTGCCCCACTACTTAACCCATAGCTGTGGAGAGAAGAGATAGATTCATACCGAAAGTAATTCGAATTCGAACTCTGCTCTCGGATTGCTCTTTATGACTCGTTAACCATTACATCAACCGCGCGTCTATTTTCTTCATATAGTGCACTCTAATTATAAAAACTACTTGTCATAAAAAGTTATCTTCCCTAAATATCGTGGTCAATCATTTTTGGCGGAATACAATCTTCATCATAGCCCCTGTTCTGTATATTTTGTGCTTTTTGTTTCCGATTTATGTTATATTGAGTTTTTAGCAAAGTCTGAGCGATAAAAATGCGCCTCAAGGAAGTGGAAGGAAATAAAAAGGCGGCTTCAAAACGGGTTTTAAGATTTGATGATTTGATCCCTGGAATAAAATCCACAAATCAATTTGGAGATTGCGTTGATCTAAAACGCATTGCCAGACATCGGAAATCTCCAGAAGAGCGTTTATCCTCAAAAGATACCATGTGCAGATGTTTACTCGGAAAAGAATCCGTCATCTCTTAGTATGTTTTGAAACACTGAAATACGTCACCGAAATAATGATACCGGAAACCAATAGATAGATAGATAGATAGATAGATAATGAACAGACTGAGATAGATAGATAGATAGATAGATAGATAGATAGATAGATAGATAGATAGATAATGAACAGACTGAGATAGATAGATAGATAGATAGATAGATAGATAGATAGATAGATAGATAGATAGATAATGAACAGACTGAGATAGATAGATAGATAGATAATGAACAGACTGAGATAGATAGATAGATAGATAGATAGATAGATAATGAACAGACTGAGATAGATAGATAGATAGATAGATAGATAGATAGATAATGAACTGACTGAGATAGATAGATAGATAGATAGATAGATAGATAGATAGATAGATAGATGAACAGACTGAGATAGATAGATAGATAGATAGATAGATAGATAGATAGATAGATAGATAGATAGATAGATAGATAGATACTTTATTCATATCACCTTTCCAGTGTTGAAACTCCACTAGTTAATTAAATTATTTTGGCTCTGTGCCAGATTAATCTAAACTAGCAAATCTCGACCTGAGACATAATTAGTATCGTCACACATTTAATTATTTGACCGCGTCTCAAACTGAAAACCTTTCGTTTATTTGGATAATGAGTGTAGAAGTAACTACTTTCATAGCCAATTGTTTATATGTAGACCTAAATATGTCATGTGATTTTATAGTACCTGGGTAGATCTTGGTCAAATATCAAATCGAAATAAAATCATTCTTCTTAAAACGGAACTTTCATTATCGTAAAACTAAACCTCTGACTATACAATTTTGCAATGAACAAGTATAGTCGAACCTTCTATGATATCACGGGCAGGATTTATTCATGAAATATATAAAATTGTTATCTGTCTGTATCTCTGAGATGAGGCATTATGATCACTTACATTATTCGGACTGTTATCCTCATCTTCATTGCCATATTCACAACATTTCGGCCGTTGTACGCTCCGGTCTTCTTCAAGTGATTGGAATTTCGAACTGAAGCCTTTATTTCATCCACCGGGGTAGATTTTCTAGTCCCACGTGCCATGCCTCTTCTGGATGCCCCAGTTATTTCTCTTTAACTCAATTGGTTCACCACTGCTGTGGCCTGGTACTGAACTGACAACTTTTGGGGTCTGGACACTGGATCTAACCACCGGTTCTAACCACTGGATCATGTATCCTTGAGGACATCTGTGTGTGAAGTTCTGGAACTTATAAATCTAATCTCGTCTCAGCAACGATTTTTTTATTTTTTTATTATAATTGCATTTTTTTTTGTTTACCAGAGCTTATATTGCAATTTTTGTTGTTATTCATTGCTTTTCTCTAGCAATCCTTATTACTTGTTCCCATATTTTATTCATTTCTATGTTTGGTCGACTCAGGAGATTTTTTTGGCCTAGCATATGTGCTGATTCCTTAAGTTTTCGTATTTTCCAGTTACTTGAAAAAGTCCGGAGCCTACAACAGCCGACACGTTGTGAATATAGCAATGAAGATAACAGTCCGAATAATATAAATAATGCAAGTAATCATAAAATTGTTAATTAGTAAAACAATTAACTATTCAGTTAGACAGTGGGTTATGATGGTAACGGGAGAAACTAGAACTTCTGTCTTCATTTTCCAGTCTTGATAAAGTCCATGTGCCTCCATGTCCTTGGCCAGAAACTTTTGTTTCCTATTTACTTATGCCTAGAAAGTATGTAAAATGGCTTTAAATAACCTGCAGAGGGTTGATAAGCCATAAAAAAACAAATCAATTAATCAAATCAAGTCCTAGACTGAAATTGGAAGATGGAAGCAACACTATGTTTCAGACAAAGTTTACAGATACTACACACTAATCCAAGGCAGGTGTCAATCTATATTTCAATCACTGTGTAACACGATTTTTGTCCTTTGGTAGCACCTATTATTTCCTATTTGCTTATGCCTAGAAAGTATGTAAAATGGCTAATATTTCTGTCAAACTTTGCTTTTGTGAATAGAATAATGATATTTCTGAAATTTGTCTATTCTCATTGGGAAAAGTGGTGAATGTGAACAAACGTTCAGGCAAAGTAGAAACAAAACGACATACGATTGAAAAGTAGCATTTATTTATTCTAGGATTATAGAAGAGAGACCATAAAATGTTTAGTAGGGAGTAGTTTTTCGCGATTTACGCTTATACTGTAAATTAATTCTCGAATCAGGCCCCCCCCCAAGTCCCCCCATGCCTTTTTTTCTTTATACGATTTTTGGTAACGATGTTCAAAGTCCCGTATATCCTGGCAGAAGCGCTTGCCTTTCTCCTCTGAGTACGATTCCCATGTTCTCTTTGAATTTATCAAGATGAGCGTTAAGGAGATGGACTTTGACGGACATCCTGCAGACCATTTTGTCGTAGTTCTTCACCAGGATCTCAACAAGTTCCACATAGTTGTCAGCCTGGTGATTCTCCAGGAATCCATGAACCACTGTGACAAAGCCGTTCCACGTCGGTCTCTCCGTCTTAATGAGATTCTTAGGGAATTCATTGCATCTATGATCTTCTTTATTTGTGCTCCGACGAAGACACCGGCTTTGACTTTTGCAGTCGCTCTCTCACAGACGCGCCGTTGCCTCGCTCTGTCTTTTTTACAAATACTTTCACTGTAATTGCTCCGATGAGCTGCTTTCGCTGGTTCCCAGGCTTCATGAATTTAAGCGTCCAATAAGGCTGGCATCCTGTTCCCACCCCTTCACCGTTGAAACTGTTAGATGTAGACATCTCTTCTACTCCAATAGCTTCATGTCTCGCACCTCTCGCCTGTGGAACTCCCTTCCTTATTCCTGTTTCCCAGACAAATATAATATCCAACTATTTAAGTGTAAAGTCAATCGACATCTCCAGTTGCCTTGATCTATCCATTTCCCTTCTCCACATCCTTTCCCCTTTCATTCCTATCTGCTCTCGCTCCAAATCTTCTGTAACCCCCTTGCCTTGATCGATCCACTATCTTTCTCCACATCCTTTCCTCTACCACTCCTATCTGCTCTTCCTCCAAACCTTCTGTAACCCCTTGCGTGCTAGTGGCCTCCAGCCTTGCTTGGGATGAAAAGCTTAAAAAAATAAAATAAAATAAAAAGATAACCAGGTAATTTCACAGCAGAATGGTGCATTCTCAATACCGGAGGCTTTTGGTGCTTACACTGCAAATTAACCATTTATCTGTCCATGCCACAAAAGCAAAGTTTGAAGGAAATAATTGTTATTTTCTTTACTTTCTAGACAGAAGCAATCAAGAAATAATACTTACTGACCAAAATTTCAAATTTGTTACTCAGTGTTATTTTTCACCGTACAACCCGTTTTCTCACAGATGAAACAACCGGTAAGACATAAATATGGAGAGAAAAGGGACATCACGGCCCTCTGTGGGACCAGGTTGAAATCATAGACAAAGAACATCATTAGAAAATTCGTAAACTTAAAGAATCAGCACATATGCTAGGTCACAAAAATCTCCTGAGTCGACCAAGCATAGAAATGAATACAACATGGGAACCAGTAATAAGGAGTGCCAGAGAAAAGTGATAACAACGAAAATTGCAATATGAGCTCTGGTAAAAAAAATGGTTGCTGAAGAAATTAGGTTTATAATACCCAGAAATTCATACACACATGTCTTCAAGGACACATGGCACAGTGGATAAAGGCGTCAGTTAGATTCAGTGACAAGACCCAAAGTGTGAGAGTTCAATACCTGGTTAAGACGATGGAGAACTTGGAGAGGGGAATTAACAGGAGATAACTGACATGGCACGTGGAACTAGAACTAGAACAGTCTATTCCAACCACCTGAAGAAGACCGGAGTGTACGGTCGAAACGTTGTGATAAATATGGCGACAAAGATGAAGATGATAGTCCGATCAATGTAAATAATGTACATGATACCTCATCTCAGAAATATAGACAGATACTGAAGATCCACCATGTTACTCACGTTGTAGCATACCGGCCACATTCCCTTCTCATTCGTTGAGATGGTAGTTCCACTCGATCAGCTTCTTCACATGAACTGCTACTTTGTGGAACCGACTCTCAAGAGGATGCTTTCCTGGCGACTATAACCTTAACCTGTGCAGACCTAACCGTTGTCTCCCCCATATATCTGCATGACCTGTTCCTTTTCTTCTGTAATCTTTTTACCGCGAGTGGATTTCTGGTATGGAGAGGATGAACATCATTGTAGAAAAAAAGAAAAATGACCCGTCGTATCCCCTTAATATTCAGCCGGTTACGACTTACCAACTTACAAGAATCTAATTCAATATTCTTCTATCTTTTGTGGAGCTTCCGACTTCTATTGACTGAACTAATGTTTTAAAAAAAAACTTTTAACCGTTTGAGCCCTGACCGCAGATTTACCGGTGGTAGAGAAAAATGACGTAATGCTCAGTCACCAGTCGAAAGGTGGAAGATAAAATGACGTATTGCCCAGTCACCGGTTGAACGGTGGAAGATAAAATGACGTAATGCCCAGTCACCAGTTGAAAGGTGGAAGACAAAATGAAATAATGCCCAGCCACCGGTTGAAAGGTGGAAGACAAAATGACGGAATGTCCAGCCACCGGTTGAAAGGTGGAAGATAAAATGACGTAATGCCCAGTCACCGGTTGAACGGTGGAAGAGACGTAATGCCCAGTCACTGGTTGAACGGTGGAAGAGAAAAATGCGGGAATGCCCAGCCACCGGTTGAACGGTGGAAGTGAAAAATGACGTCATTCCCAGCCACCGGTTGAATGGTGGAAGAGAATAATGACGTAATGCCCAGCCACCGTTTGAACGCTGTGTAAACCGCTGTAACTATTTTTTATATCTACCACGAAAAATTACATACCTATTATTTGAGAATTTTGACTCAGGGGATAAGGCAGAAGGGTTAAAATTGTTCAGGAACACAGGGCTCAAATAGTTAATCCTGCTCTTCTAAAAAAAAAAGTATGTACGTTTGTGCATGTGCGTGCATGTGTGCGTGTGATTGTGTGTGTGTACGTGTGTATGCCTGCTTGTGAATGTATGGATGTATATGTGTATGTGTGTGTGTGTGTGTGTAAAATGTATTTTTAAAAAGCGGCAAACTTTGGCCGCCCTCTTTGTCTCCACTCGAGATAACGCTTATAAATCGCCCAGAAAGGAGAGCTCCGTTTGAGGCGCCCGTAACCTGGGATGAGTCCGATTGACTTATTTGCTTAAAGTAAGAACAGAACCCGGATGTAACATCAGCTGATGTAATTACTTCGCTTCCTCATCCTACTGCGAGTTGCACGGCCAAGAAAGAGATTATAATTCACAACAAGGCTAATATATAAGACACGATTATATTTAGAAGAGTTGTCTCATATGATGGAAACCCCCAACAACTTTCCTTGCCACCAACATTGCCCCAGGGATACGGGTTATAGAGCCCTCTTATTTATCAGCCCTGACATTGAAAGCATGAACGGCGGAAGCGGAAAATAGTCCCGTTTTGTGTTGTAAGACTTCGCTTCCACTCGCTGGCCACTGACACGTGTACAGCGTCCAGTTATACCCCTGGCGGCCAAATTAGCAGCCGCCTCTTCAATCAACTCAGGTCACGAAAGGTGAGCTTGTATATTCAATAGCAACTGGGGTTAGTTTAAAGAGGATATGGGGGTGGCGGAAGAACAGTTTGGGATTTACTCTGTGTTAAAAGTGAATCACGCAGCCGTTGGGTTGAAGCCAAACAAGACGGTGCCTAGATTCGCTGCACAAATACATAAACACCTTACCACCCGCCTTATGTACATTTAGACCGTTACGCACTGACAAAGTTAGGCATCTCGAACCATACAGTGGTTGTCCCCAGCCACACATATATATATATATATATATATATATATATATATATAATGAAATATATTCCTCTTTATTTCTGTTGAAGAATGCATGTTTTCTACGAAATTTCACAAACATTCAAGTCGGTTAAAGTAATTAATACTGTTTAATTGAAAAAAAGAGCATTTACTTAAATAAATAATATCTATTAAAATAAAGTATAAACAGAATATATACATATACATATGACAGAAATTGTTAGGAGGATTTGATTATTATAATTAAGTAATTCTCTGAGTATAAAAGAAAACTCAACAGAATGCAGAGGACGGCCGTTTCGTCCAATATTTGCTACTCAATAGCAGTGCGTATCCACTACCGAAAATTGAAACCCTGACAGTTGACTTATCACGCAAACGTCATACCAACTGTTCCAACGGGCCTCGGTGACGAAGGAGTAGCAAATCAGACTTAATATAGCGCCGCTCGCTCACATATTCTGTCGTGGAACTCAACTGAAATTCTCCGTAACCAAAGGATTGTGCCCCCTGGAGCCACGACTACTATCACCAAGCCGCTCAAACTAAAGCATTGGAAGCCGGATCAAGCAATATATACATATGTATATCATGTATATCATTGCTTGATCCGGCTTCTAATTAAACAACATTTACCGGCCTGAATGTCCGAGAAATTTTCATAGAAAATATTCGTACTCCGACAGGAATCGAACCTATATTCTATACGGAACCGTCATATAGCCTGACGTGCCTTAACTGTTTCGGCCACAGAGGAGCGTTCAGTTAGCAAGGTCGATTTTACTGTCTTTAAAATTTAATCTTCTATGAATCTCTCACGTACATTCATATGTGCTCAAAGCGTATCAAATGTAAACAAATGACGTCACACATTATGAAATGGACAAAGTCCGACAATTATTTTAAGACATTTTTATGTTAATACATTCTTTTTATAGATACAAATAATTAAGTCCATTTCATAATGTGTGACGTCATTTGTTTACATTTGATGCGCTTTGAGCAGATTGGAAAATTCGTAACCTTAAGGAATCAGCACATATGCTAGGTCACATAAATCTCCTGAGCCGACCAAGCATAGAAATGAATACAATATGGGAACCAGTAATAAAGAGTGCCAGAGAAATGCGATAATAACAACAAAAATTGTAATATGAGCTCTGGTAAAAACATGTAATGATAACAGCAAAAATTACAATATGAGCAATGGTAAAAATGGTTGCTGAAGACATTAGGTTTATAATACCCAGAAATTCATACACAGATGTCATCAAGGACACATGGCACAGTGGATAAAGGCATTGGTTAGATCCAGTGACAGGACCCAAAGAGTTGAGTACAATACCCGGTTAAGGCAGTGAAGAATTTGGAGAGGGGAATTAACAAGAGATAACTGATAACTGACATCCATTAAACATGGCACGTGGAAGTAGAAGAGTCAACCCCAGTGAGCAAAATAAAGGGTTCAGTACGACATTCCAGCCACCTGAAGAAGGCCGGAGCGTACAACAGCCGAAACGTTGTAATAAATATGGCGACAAAGATTAGGACAATAGTCCGAATAATGTAAATAGTGTACATAATACCTCATCTCAGAAATATAGACAGATACTGAAAGGCCGAAACGTTGTAATAAATATGACGACAAAGATGAGGACAATAGTCCGAATAATGTAAATAGTGTACATAATACCTCATCTCAGAAATATAGACAGATACTGAAAGGCCGAAACGTTGTAATAAATATGGCGACAAAGATGGGGACAATAGTCTGAATAATGTAAATAATGTACATAATACCTCATCTCAGAAATATAGACAGATACTGAAAGGCCGAAACCTTGTAATAAATATGACGACAAAGATAAGGACAATAGTCCGAATAATGTAAATAATGTACGTAATACCTCATCTCAGAAATATAGACATATACTGAAAGGCCGAAACATTGTAATAAATATGGCAACAAAGATGAGTTCAATATTCCGAATAATGTAAATAGTGTACATAATACCTCATCTCAGAAATACAGACAGATACACTGTTTATAAATTCGTTTTTTTATGGAAAATTTTGTTGTTTATGAATATTATGTACGAATCGCGCATCTTCTCAGTTGAACCATCGAACCATTCCTGATGTTTCCTTATTGGAAGTCCTAGAACTCCGAGGAGGCTGAAACAAATGGCATCTCTGAGAGATTTCCAGGAGGATTCAGTTTCTTCTGAGATCACAACTGAATGTCAGAATTCTTTCGTCTTAACATCAGAATTCAAGGGTGAGATGTTGATTCGTTTAGGAACCTTAGTGCTAACGCGAGATTTCTTGCGTACGAGTCGAAAGGATTCTTTGCTGCGTCGTAGATCAGAGTCTGAAAGATAGCAAGTGTTGTGGAAAGAGCGATGATATTGAAGTCTTTCGCGTCACGTTTCTTGGTGATAATGTAATCAATCATGTGCTAATCTTTGGATCTGGGATGCATCCAAGTCGTTTTGTGATGGTTGGTCTGCTGATAACGTGTGTTGGTGATGGTGAGATCGAATTCTTTGGTAGAAAATTAAAAAAAAATAGTAGCCCATTAGAATTCATACTCCCGACCCCGTGGGTGCCAATGACACCAGGCCATGTCTGAGCTCAGCGCAAACCCGTGCATCAAAGTCTCCCATAAGGACAAGTTTGTCTTTATGTGGAACTTTGAAAATAACTGAATGTAGGTGATCATAAAAGTCATCAATTTCCGACACAGAAGCGTTCATGGTTGGGACATAACAACTCACGGGAGTGGCTGACTAGTTGTTGAGTTCTAAGGCTACAGTCATAATGCGATCATTTATTCGTTTCGGAAGAGATGACAGGGATTTAGCAATGTCTGATTTTATGGCAAAGCCTGATAGGCAGGGATCATTTTCGCTTTTGCCAATCCAGAAAAATGTATATCCCGCACTGAATTCTTCATGTTGAGAGTTGCCAGCAAAACGAGTCTCACTGAGAGCAGCAAAGTCAATATTGTGTTTGCTTAATGCATCAGCGATGAGGGCTGTTTTACGCTCTGGAGAATCGTTGTCTTGAAGGGTTCTTACATTCCAAGACCCATTTACGAGTTTTATTTCTACTAAATCGATTATTGCGACTACGTTATTGGATAACTGGACAACTGCAGCAGGTTGCCAAGTTGATTAAGAGCCAGCAATGTTTAGGGCACCTTTTCTAGTCCCCGTCCCGTTTTAGGGAAAGCAGTGCTGTGTCTAAATAGACCTGCCTTGTCAGCATCTGACAACACGGACAGCACACTTGAATTTTGGATTTTGTGCAAGAACGGCCTTACTGCACAGGCCCAATACTTGCTAACTAGAAATTACCAAGCACGCATACTAAAGAATTCTGCTAGCCTGAAATTCAGACTCTGTGATAAATATCCAGAAACAACTAACCAACTTGAGTCAGGTTGCACGGTGTTAGCATCCACTGTATATAAAATTAGGCATTATAGAATGGGCCAATATCTACACTGGGACATATGCAACTTTTATGGGAAGGAAACTGAAAGAAACTGGTATGAACATCACCCAGACCCGGTTATAGTTATAGAACCTGTAACAATTTTATGGAACTTTACAATACACATGTAACAATATTTGAGTTGTTGGTAATTAATAATCAAAATGGCGACTTGAAAACGAGATAATAATGAATAACTCAGCATGAAAAGGGTTAACCAATACCGGAAAAATAGGCTGATAGTTAGAATTGTTCCCAGAGAATCGAAATATGTACAATGGACCAAATGACCTCTTGTAAACGATTCTCAGTTTGTGCGAACAAATCAGCTGATGACAGCCGGTGACAATCAATGCGTGAATCTGACAAGAGAAGAATTGAGTTAAAGTTAAATGAATCCATTTCACAAGATATCAGAATGAAAAACAATGAATTGAACACCTGCGGCTGAGCAGTAAAAACTTCCCTAGGAAAATGTCTCTTGGGTCAGAGGTGAGAGAGCCAAATGCGGTGTCAATTCACTCATGAGAAAAGTACATTTGAACCCATATTCTTGTTTATCAATCTCCGACCGAATGTTGGGGGCGACAGGCGCAGAAGATCGATCAAGAAAGGACGAGGGGTAATCTGCACCCACTGAAGTGTAGCAGGCACAGAGGAGACATTACAGAGGTTGAAGGAGCTGCTCACGCTCACTGGGGAGCAATAGTGAGAGATGGTACTAAGGGAAGGTGGAGGCAGCTGGGTGGTGCGATGTCTGCTACCACCACCACCACCCCCACGAGAGAGAGAGAGAGAGAAAGAAAGAGAATTCCTCAAAATTAGGAAATAATTTGATATCTCAAAACCAAAAATAAGACTTTTGTTGGAAATCAAGGGATTCACCAAAACCCAGCCTACATCTTGCTCCGCACCGGTTTCTAGTTGGAGTCCATAAAAATGAATGCGCGAGAGCCATTCAGAGGGTTGAGTTTGAGTTTTCAGAGAGACAGCCAGAGAGCTAAGAAGGGAAGCGATGGAGGTCGATGAGAGATTCCACACTTCCTGCCAAACACAAGAACTTCCGACTTCAGCCTTGAGCCAAACTTACCAAAGCAGTAAAACAAATTTCAATAACTCTGCAAGCCAAAAACATACCAGCTTACTCGAGTGTTGCGTCCGATTTAGGAACGGGTTGGGTCGACAAACACCTGTATGCGAACACATCTACTAACGAACCCTTCTGTGCAGAATTGATATAAAGAATGTAATTATTTTTTATATATTTCGAGTGCTGTTTTTATTCTAATTTTATTGTACGACTTCGCTCGACTTGGACCAGACAAAGCGAAGATACATGCGACGAATCGATTTTGGCCTCCTTATAATCAAAATAACCACAACGTGGGGTAAGGAAGGTCACGATCGAAGAGAGATCACTCCACTGATCAAACCAGGATCGATCGACGTGTTGCATTTTATATTATGAAGTATTACACACAGAGCCAGAACAAACAAACTAATCGCCCCGATATCGTAATCAAAGATCACAAAAACAGAATGTGCGTTCTTATTGACATGGCAATCCCTGTAGATTGTAATAGTATCTTTGAAGATCTTCGCAAAATTATCATAATGCAGGATCTTGAAGTGGAAATGTCAAAATGTGGCACATGAGGACATCAATAAATCCAGTTGTAGTCATGTGTTTGATTGAAAACGTTTCCGATACACTCATTGGATATTTCTTGATTATACTAGTCGTCGTCGATCTCATCTTTCAGCTCGCATGGGCCATCATCAGACTGGTTTATATAGACATGACAATAGAGATGTTCACCGTCAAAGACTTCATCTTATATAGACATGACAATAGAGATGTTCACCGTCAAAGATGACATCTTATATAGACATGACAATAGAGATGTTCACCGTCAAAGATGACATCTTATATAGACATGGCAATAGAGATGTTCACCGTCAAAGATGACATCTTATATAGACATGACAATAGAGATGTTCACCGTCAAAGATGACATCTTATATAGACATGACAATAGAGATGTTCACCGTCAAAGATGACATCTTATATAGACATGACAATAGAGATGTTCACCGTCAAAGATGACCTCTTATATAGACATGACGATAGAGATGTTCACCGTCAAAGATGACATCTTGTTTTGTTTACATGGAAGTTTTCTATGCGACGACAACGCGGGCGGAATAGCAGAGGCAGGTCGTAAATTCGTAATGCGGTTCTATGACGTCGTACACGACCACTCTGATGATGGCTCATGTGAACCGAAAGCTTGGATCGATGACCAATATAATCAAGAAATATCCTAATGTTGGACAATTTTTGTCTTTATTTTCTTTTGAAACTAAAGCCATTATACGACGCTTGGAACGGCTCATGATCAAACATAAGAGACATTTGGCGTGTGGCTGTTATATTTAACAATATATATTTGAATAATGATCTGCTGCCCCAATACACTATACACTATATATATATATATATAATTGTAGGAATAAAAAAAGCCTGTCCCCTCCAGGGAAAGTGCCGGAAAGAGTACGTGGTATACCAAGTAAAGATATATAAGGACAAACTAAGTAATACTGATGAAATTCCCAAAGTATATATAGGATCTACACAAAATAATTTTAAGACCCGATACTAAAACCATCTTAGTAGTTTTAATAACGAAAGATACAAGCATAAGATCACGTTATCTACTTATGTATGGAAAATTAAACAAGACGATAATAAAGACGCCATTTTGAAATGGGAAATATTAAAGAAATGCCATAAGTATAAAGCAGGTACAATGTAACCCGGATATAAGAGAGTTGTCGGGACCGGAGAAGAAGTATCTTATATCCGGGTTTATCTTATATCCGGGTTTCTCTTATATCCGGGTTTGGTCTATTTTGTTTAGGTAACTATGGCTCTAATTTGGGACCAGAGAAAATATCTCTTATATCCGGGTTTCTCTTATATCCGGGTCTATTATATCCGGGTTACACTGTAATAAATTTTGTTCTCTATGTACATAGGAAAAGTTAGCCATCGCTTTGTATGAAGAACCCAACAGTTTGCTAAATCTAAAATCTGAAATTTTGAGTAAGTGTAGACAGAGGAAACGCTGGTTACTAGAATAGGTTTAGTTTTCTTGAATTTTTTTGAATTTTTTTATTTATCATTGAATAAATATGTATTAATCCCTCCCGTTGTTGAGTTACTGTTTTATTTGTTTCTTTGTTTGTTTGTTTGTTTTGTTTTTTTTTTAGTCACATGGTCATAGTTGTTTTTATGTTGTAGGCTATTTTATATTCTGTTCTAATGTTACCTCTTTGGCCAAGCGTACCCTGACGATCCGCGTAGGTGAAACCTAGGTAGGTTTGCCTGGCTCTTTAGGTTCATAGTTATTTATATATATATATATATATATATATATATATATATATATATATATATATATATATATATATATAAGTGAAGGCAAAAGTTATTAAAGACAATAGACATTCTGCGTCGATTAATTTTATTGATCGACTATTCCAAATTATGAATAATCTTTATCAGATAAGGAGGAAATATAGTCCATGTTTTTGAATTTCTTAAGTCGTCATCAGTTTAGGTGGAGACAAATCTTAAGAAACATCATTTAAACACACTACAACAAAAATAAATAAATAGTTGAAACCAGCACAGAGAACTCGGCAATGAAGCATATATACATACATATATATACATACGTATGCCAACATGCATGGAAACTTTTATAGAAACCCCTGCGAACATTAACAAACTGATATACGGATAGTTTAAATGGAAAATATTAACAGATACGAAATAATATATACATACGCATACACATATGTATACAGATACAAATACTTATATTCACGCATACACATACATTTATGTCACTTATATACACGCCAGAGATTTCACGTGAATTCAGTAAAATGCTAATTTTTTTATCATTCAGAGACACATTTTGAATGAATGAATAAAGATCTCTATTTTAGATTAATCCCAGCAGGGTAAACCGGAAGTTTACAACCGCCATGACAGTCCCTTTCATAAAATCAGCAAGATGGATGGTGTTTCGTTGCTTTCGTTTTCAATTCTTTCTCAGAACATAAGCGACCCCACACAGATTTACCAGAGAATCAACATAATTTCTCTGAACTCAATATTACTACGCCTTCTCGAGGCGGAGGGAGGGGACTTTTCTAATCGAGATGCTGATCTCTAAATAAGAGATGTTAGTTTAAGTACCGATGTGTTGACTTTAAATATAAAAGCGCGCATCTTGATTTGATTTTTTTTAAGGGGAAATGAGAACATCTTATTTTTAATTTTTTTACATTAAAGTTCGCCATGTATATAGCTCGAGGGAAGATATCGAGGTAGAGGCTTAGGTTAAGAGGCAGTTTATACTGATAAGAGGGAAGATAACGCTTAACCCTAGACTTGAACAGGTTGAGATTGGGTGGTTTGCTACAATGTAAATAACATGGCGGGTCCTAGTCGTGAAGGTAAGACCTGGCTGAACCAAGGAATGTACTTTGTTGGAGCACTTTCTAGGGAAGAAGCGATAGAGCAGTGAGAAGCCTGCGAGAGAGCGGTTCTGGGGTGGAAAATAATTTGTTACCCACAAGATCACGGAGACTCTTTTGAACTCTATCGAAACTGGAAAGTGAGGACTGGACAGAATCCGCCCAAATATGACAACAGTACTCGGCCTGATCTGGTACTTGCAATGGTATATGATAGCAAGAGGAGTCAGGTACTTACTGAAGCGGTCCATGGAGCCGACGATTTTTCCTGCATCTTTAGCTATGGATAGTATGTCGGAGTTCCACTTGAAGTCGTGTGTTAGTTTACAGCCCAATAGTCTCTGAAGGCACGGTGCCTCCCCGAGGAGACATTGTTTATCGTGACTGGCGGGAGTTCGGTGTCCAATCGGCGATGATGGTATCGTAGTTAGCTCCTCCTCAGTTCCTTAATATTTCAACAGGGGTCTCTCTGTCCCCTGGCTATAAATACTGGCTGACCCTTCTCTCTCTGTCTCTCTTTTTTTCGACTCAGGCCTTGGGCCGCTACCTCACGCGGAGGCGAGGTATAATCTCTCTTTTTTTCCCTTAGGCCAATATGTGACTTCTCACAGATACAGCGTTTCCCAAATTCTGGGAACGCGCTAAGAACAATACACGTACGTACGAACACTTACAACACACACACATAATTTCTCCATACAAACGCTATGTAACTTTTCATGTATTTGTGTATTAATATATATTTATTTACCCATGTATATCGGTCTTGTCTGTTTCCTTTGTCTTCTTCGGACTTAGTTAAAGTCCGACATTCTCATGTAGCAGGAAAGTTTAACCTTCTGATATCTCTTCACATCTTCACCCCCAGGGTCCGCTACAATGGCATGCAACCAGTTTGCATTTCGCGTCACTGAATGTAACAAGACAGCTCGTCTTGAGTGGTGTGAAATTTGGAGAGAAACACACATTTATTAGAATGACAAACTATTTTACACAATATACGAATAGTAGAAATTTCAGTATAGGACTTGCACAGAAATTCTCTTGGTCACTTCGAATTGTAAAAGTAGATTGACAGTTCGTGCAATTACAAATTAGTTTCTCTTAGAAATCTACAGTCCGTGTAAAACAAATGTTTCCCTCAACAACACAGGAATTTTTACAACTTTCTTTCAAAGCAACATTTCATACAAATCAATTTATTAGCTACAAAAGATGTTTACTTTCTTCGAAAAGATTACAATTAAAAAGCTAGCTGGTTCAGTTGTTGACAATTGAAATTTGAAGGTGAAAGTTCAATATGTAACACACTGACATACATGCGTCCTACAAGGGCACCTCGACGTGTGTAATGGTGAGCAAGCTTGTTTCGCTAGAACTATTACTAGTGAGTAGTTGGTAAGTATAGGCGTTCAAATACTTACGGCCTTGTGCCACACCTAAGTTGTGCTTAAAAAACCACCATACGTCCTACAGACACACAAATGTGTTACATAAACGCATCAATATGTTACACAGACACAAAATCATGTTACAAAGACAAACACGTCACACACAGGTACATGTTACACAAAGACGCACTTAAATGCTACCAACAGACACACACCGAAACGTCGCATATCGATGCACTCAGACGGACACAGACGGACACAAGCACTTTATACACACATACACACACACATGCGTGTCCGTTACCCACAGATACGCACAAATACGTTGAACTCAAACTCGGACACACACAGAGAGAGAGAGAGAAACAAACATGTAATACCCTTACCGATTCAGACGACACGCATACAAAACAAAAATTTATGTTACTATAATATGTTATCTACCAAGGCAATTACGACCTACCGTAAATGAAGATGCACTTATTATTGCTGGAAAATGCTCAGGAAAAACGATGACCGGCTTACTGTTTTTTTTAAAATGACATCAAATCTGTTGGTAACATTAAAATCGCTGTTTTCTGGGTTTGAATAAACAGCAAAGAGTTAATAAGCCGTAAAAAAACGAATCAATGTTTTTCCCTCTGCTCTATTTTCTTCTTGATTCAATGTCCCTCCGCTTTTACTTTACTGTTTCATTTATTTATCCCTCTTCCTCTAATTCTCTTTTTTCTTCTCTCTTTTTCTCCCTCTTCTAATTCTCTTTTTTCTTCTCTCTTTTTCTCCCTCTTCTAATTCTCTTTTTTCTTCTCTCTTTTTCTCCCTCTTCTAATTCTCTTTTTTCTTCTCTCTTTTTCTCCCTCTTCTAATTCTCTTTTTTCTTCTCTCTTTTTCTCCCTCTTCTAATTCTCTTTTTTCTTCTCTCTTTTTCTCCCTCTTCTAATTCTCTTTTTTCTTCTCTCTTTTTCTCCCTCTTCTAATTCTCTTTTTTCTTCTCTCTTTTTCTCCCTCTTCTAATTCTCTTTTTTCTTCTCTCTTTTTCTCCCTCTTCTAATTCTCTTTTTTCTTCTCTCTTTTTCTCCCTCTTCTAATTCTCTTTTTTCTTCTCTCTTTTTCTCCCTCTTCTAATTCTCTTTTTTCTTCTCTCTTTTTCTCCCTCTTCTAATTCTCTTTTTTCTTCTCTCTTTTTCTCCCTCTTCTAATTCTCTTTTTTCTTCTCTCTTTTTCTCCCTCTTCTAATTCTCTTTTTTCTTCTCTCTTTTTCTCCCTCTTCTAATTCTCTTTTTTCTTCTCTCTTTTTCTCCCTCTTCTAATTCTCTTTTTTCTTCTCTCTTTTTCTCCCTCTTCTAATTCTCTTTTTTTCTTCTCTCTTTTTCTCCCTCTTCTAATTCTCGTTTTTCTTCTCACTTTTTCTCCCTCTTCTAATTCTCTTTTTTCTTCTCTCTTTTTCTCCCTCTTCTAATTCTATTTGTCTTCTCTCTTTTTCTCCCTCTTCTAATTCTCTTTTTTCTTCTCACTTTTTCTCCCTCTTCTAATTCTCTTTTTTCTTCTCTCTTTTTCTCCCTCTTCTAATTCTCTTTTTTCTTCTCTCTTTTTCTCCCTCTTCTAATTCTCTTTTTTCTTCTCTCTTTTTCTCCCTCATTCTAATTCTCTTTTTTCTTCTCTCTTTTTCTCCCTCTTCTAATTCTCTTTTTTCTTCTCTCTTTTTCTCCCTCTTCCTCTAATTCTCTTTTTTCTTCTCTCTTTTTCTCCCTCATTCTAATTCTCTTTTTTCTTCTCTCTTTTTCTCCCTCATTCTAATTCTCTTTTTTCTTCTCTCTTTTTCTCCCTCTTCTAATTCTCTTTTTTCTTCTCTCTTTTTCTCCCTCTTCTAATTCTCTTTTTTCTTCTCTCTTTTTCTCCCTCTTCCTCTAATTCTCGTTTTTCGTCTCTCTTTTTCTCCCTCTTCTAATTCTCTTTTTTCTTCTCTCTTTTTCTCCCTCTTCTAATTCTCTTTTTTCTCCTCTCTTTTCCTCCCTCTTCTAATTCTCTTTTTTCTTCTCTCTTTTTCTCCCTCTTCTAATTCTCTTTTTTCTTCTCTCTTTTTCTCCCTCATTCTAATTCTCTTTTTTCTTCTCTCTTTTTCTCCCTCTTCTAATTCTCTTTTTTCTTCTCTCTTTTTCTCCCTCTTCCTCTAATTCTCTTTTTTCTTCTCTCTTTTTCTCCCTCATTCTAATTCTCTTTTTTCTTCTCTCTTTTTCTCCCTCATTCTAATTCTCTTTTTTCTTCTCTCTTTTTCTCCCTCTTCTAATTCTCTTTTTTCTTCTTTCTTTTTCTCCCTCTTCTAATTGACTTTTTTCTTCTCTCTTTTTCTCCCTCTTCTAATTCTCTTTTTTCTTCTCTCTTTTTCTCCCTCTTCTAATTCTCTTTTTTTCTTCTCTCTTTTTCTCCCTCTTCTAATTCTCGTTTTTCTTCTCACTTTTTCTCCCTCTTCTAATTCTCTTTTTTCTTCTCTCTTTTTCTCCCTCTTCTAATTCTATTTTTCTTCTCTCTTTTTCTCCCTCTTCTAATTCTCTTTTTTCTTCTCACTTTTTCTCCCTCTTCTAATTCTCTTTTTTCTTCTCTCTTTTTCTCCCTCTTCTAATTCTCTTTTTTCTTCTCTCTTTTTCTCCCTCTTCTAATTCTCTTTTTTCTTCTCTCTTTTTCTCCCTCATTCTAATTCTCTTTTTTCTTCTCTCTTTTTCTCCCTCTTCTAATTCTCTTTTTTCTTCTCTCTTTTTCTCCCTCTTCCTCTAATTCTCTTTTTTCTTCTCTCTTTTTCTCCCTCATTCTAATTCTCTTTTTTCTTCTCTCTTTTTCTCCCTCATTCTAATTCTCTTTTTTCTTCTCTCTTTTTCTCCCTCTTCTAATTCTCTTTTTCTTCTCTCTTTTTCTCCCTCTTCTAATTCTCTTTTTTCTTCTCTCTTTTTCTCCCTCTTCCTCTAATTCTCGTTTTTCGTCTCGCTTTTTCTCCCTCTTCTAATTCTCTTTTTTCTTCTCTCTTTTTCTCCCTCTTCTAATTCTCTTTTTTCTCCTCTCTTTTCCTCCCTCTTCTAATTCTCTTTTTTCTTCTCTCTTTTTCTCCCTCTTCTAATTCTCTTTTTTCTTCTCTCTTTTTCTCCCTCATTCTAATTCTCTTTTTTCTTCTCTCTTTTTCTCCCTCTTCTAATTCTCTTTTTTCTTCTCTCTTTTTCTCCCTCTTCCTCTAATTCTCTTTTTTCTTCTCTCTTTTTCTCCCTCATTCTAATTCTCTTTTTTCTTCTCTCTTTTTCTCCCTCATTCTAATTCTCTTTTTTCTTCTCTCTTTTTCTCCCTCTTCTAATTCTCTTTTTTCTTCTTTCTTTTTCTCCCTCTTCTAATTGTCTTTTTTCTTCTCTCTTTTTCTCCCTCTTCTAATTCTCTTTTTTCTTCTCTCTTTTTCTCCCTCTTCTAATTCTCTTTTTTCTTCTCTCTTTTTCTCCCTCTTCTAATTCTCTTTTTTCTTCTCTCTTTTTCTCCCTCTTCTAATTCTCTTTTTTCTTCTCTCTTTTTCTCCCTCTTCTAATTCTCTTTTTTCTTCTCTTTTTCTCCCTCTTCTAATTCTCTTTTTTCTTCTCTCTTTTTCTCCCTCTTCTAATTCTCTTTTTTCTTCTCTCTTTTTCTCCCTCATTCTAATTCTCTTTTTTCTTCTCTCTTTTTCTCCCTCTTCTAATTCTCTTTTTTCTTCTCTCTTTTTCTCCCTCTTCTAATTCTCTTTTTTCTTCTCTCTTTTTCTCCCTCTTCCTCTAATTCTCGTTTTTCGTCTCTCTTTTTCTCCCTCTTCTAATTCTCTTTTTTCTTCTCTCTTTTTCTCCCTCTTCCTCTAATTCTCGTTTTTCGTCTCTCTTTTTCTCCCTCTTCTAATTCTCTTTTTTCTTCTCTCTTTTTCTCCCTCTTCTAATTCTCTTTTTTCTTCTCTCTTTTTCTCCCTCTTCCTCTAATTCTCGTTTTTCGTCTCTCTTTTTCTCACTCTTCTAATTCTCTTTTTTCTTCTCTCTTTTTCTCCCTCTTCCTCTAATTCTCGTTTTTCGTCTCTCTTTTTCTCCCTCTTCTAATTCTCTTTTTTCTTCTCTCTTTTTCTCCCTCTTCTAATTCTCTTTTTTCTTCTCTCTTTTTCTCCCTCTTCCTCTAATTCTCGTTTTTCGTCTCTCTTTTTCTCACTCTTCTAATTCTCTTTTTTCTTCTCTCGTTCTCTCCCTCTTCCTCTAATTCTCGTTTTTCGTCTCTCTTTTTCTCACTCTTCTAATTCTCTTTTTTCTTCTCTCTTTCTCTCCCTCTTCTAATTCTCTTTTTTCTTCTCTCTTCTTGTCCCATTTCTAATTCTCTTATTTATCTCTTTTTCTTTCTCTTCTAATTCTCTTTTTTCTTCAGCCCTTTTCTCCCTCTTCTAATTGTCTTTTTTCTTCTCACTTTTTCTCCCTCTTCTAATTCTCTTTTTTCTTCTCTCTTTTTCCCCCTCTTCTAATTCTCTTTTGTCTTCTCCCTTTTTCTCCCTCTTCAAATTCTCTTTTTTCTTCTCTCTTTTTCCCCCTCTTCTAATTCTCTTTTGTCTTCTCCCCTTTTCTCCCTCTTCAAATTCTCTTTTTTCTTCTCTCTTTTTCCCCCTCTTCTAATTCTCTTTTTTCTTCTCTCTTTTTCTCCCTCTTCTAATTCTCTTTTTTCGACTCTCTTTTTCTCCCTCTTCTAATTCTCTTTTGTCTTCTCCCCTTTTCTCCCTCTTCAAATTCTCTTTTTTCTTCTCTCTTTTTCCCCCTCTTCTAATTCTCTTTTTTCTTCTCTCTTCTTGTCCCATTTCTAATTCTCTTATTTATCTCTTTTTCTTTCTCTTCTAATTCTCTTTTTTCTTCAGCCCTTTTCTCCCTCTTCTAATTGTCTTTTTTCTTCTCTCTTTTTCCCCCTCTTCTAATTCTCTTTTGTCTTCTCCCTTTTTCTCCCTCTTCAAATTCTCTTTTTTCTTCTCTCTTTTTCCCCCTCTTCTAATTCTCTTTTTTCTTCTCTCTTTTTCTCCCTCTTCTAATTCTCTTTTTTCGTCTCTCTTTTTCTCCCTCTTCTAATTCTCTTTTGTCTTCTCCCCTTTTCTCCCTCTTCAAATTCTCTTTTTTCTTCTCTCTTTTTCCCCCTCTTCTAATTCTCTTTTGTCTTCTCCCTTTTTCTCCCTCTTCAAATTCTCTTTTTTCTTCTCTCTTTTTCCCCCTCTTCTAATTCTCTTTTTTCTTCTCTCTTTTTCTCCCTCTTCTAATTCTCTTTTTTCGTCTCTCTTTTTCTCCCTCTTCTAATTCTGTTTTGTCTTCTCCCCTTTTCTCCCTCTTCAAATTCTCTTTTTTCTTCTCTCTTTTTCCCCCTCTTCTAATTCTCTTTTTTCTTCTCTCTTTTTGTCCCATTTCTAATTCTCTTATTTATCTCTTTTTCTTTCTCTTCTAATTCTCTTTTTTCTTCAGCCCTTTTCTCCCTCTTCTAATTGTCTTTTTTCTTCTCTCTTTTTCTCCCTCTTCTAATTCTCTTTTGTCTTCTCCCCTTTTCTCCCTCTTCAAATTCTCTTTTTTCTTCTCTCTTTTCCCCCTCTTCTAATTCTCTTTTGTCTTCTCCCTTTTTCTCCCTCTTCAAATTCTCTTTTTTCTTCTCTCTTTTTCCCCCTCTTCTAATTCTATTTTTCTTCTCTCTTTTTCCCCCTCTTCTAATTCTCTTTTGTCTTCTCCCTTTTTCTCCCTCTTCAAATTCTCTTTTTTCTTCTCTCTTTTTCCCCCTCTTCTAATTCTCTTTTTTCTTCTCTCTTTTTCTCCCTCTTCTAATTCTCTTTTTTCGTCTCTCTTTTTCTCCCTCTTCTAATTCTCTTTTGTCTTCTCCCCTTTTCTCCCTCTTCAAATTCTCTTTTTTCTTCTCTCTTTTTCCCCCTCTTCTAATTCTCTTTTGTCTTCTCCCTTCTTCTCCCTCTTCAAATTCTCTTTTTTCTTCTCTCTTTTTCCCCCTCTTCTAATTCTCTTTTGTCTTCTCCCTTTTTCTCCCTCTTCAAATTCTATTTTTTCTTCTCTCTTTTTCCCCCTCTTCTAATTCTCTTTTGTCTTCTCCCTTTTTCTCCCTCTTCAAATTCTCTTTTTTCTTCTCTCTTTTTCCCCCTCTTCTAATTCTCTTTTGTCTTCTCCCCTTTTCTCCCTCTTCAAATTCTCTTTTTTCTTCTCTTTTTTTCCTCCTCTTCTAATTCTCTTTTGTCTTCTCCCTTTTTCTCCCTCTTCAAATTCTCTTTTTTCTTCTCTATTTTTCCCCCTCTTCTAATTCTCTTTTGTCTTCTCCCCTTTTCTCCCTCTTCAAATTCTCTTTTTTCTTCTCTTTTTTTCCCCCTCTTCTAATTCTCTTTTGTCTTCTCCCTTTTTCTCCCTCTTCAAATTCTCTTTTTCTTCTCTCTTTTTCCCCCTCTTCTAATTCTCTTTTGTCTTCTCCCTTTTTCTCCCTCTTCAAATTCTCTTTTTTCTTCTCTCTTTTTCCCCCTCTTCTAATTCTCTTTTTTCTTCTCTCTTTTCCCCCCTCTTCTAATTCTCTTTTGTCTTCTCCCTTTTTCTCCCTCTTCAAATTCTATTTTTTCTTCTATCTTTTTCCCCCTCTTCTAATTCTCTTTTGTCTTCTCCCTTTTTCTCCCTCTTCAAATTCTCTTTTTTCTTCTCTCTTTTTCCCCCTCTTCTAATTCTCTTTTGTCTTCTCCCCTTTTCTCCCTCTTCAAATTCTCTTTTTTCTTCTCTCTTTTTCCCCCTCTTCTAATTCTCTTTTGTCTTCTCCCTTTTTCTCCCTCTTCAAATTCTCTTTTCCTTCTCTCTTTTTCCCCCTCTTCTAATTCTCTTTTGTCTTCTCCCTTTTTCTCCCTCTTCAAATTCTCTTTTTTCTTCTCTCTTTTTCCCCCTCTTCTAATTCTCTTTTGTCTTCTCCCTTTTTCTCCCTCTTCAAATTCTCTTTTTTCTTCTCTCTTTTTCCCCCTCTTCTAATTCTCTTTTGTCTTCTCCCCTTTTCTCCCTCTTCAAATTCTCTTTTTTCTTCTCTCTTTTTCACCCTCTTTTAATTCTCTTTTGTCTTCTCCCTTTTTCTCCCTCTTCAAATTCTCTTTTTTCTTCTCTCTTTTTCCCCCTCTTCTAATTCTCTTTTGTCTTCTCCCCTTTTCTCCCTCTTCAAATTCTCTTTATTCTTCTCTATTTTTCCCCCTCTTCTAATTCTCTTTTGTCTTCTCCCCTTTTCTCCCTCTTCAAATTCACTTTTTTCTTCTCTCTTTTTCTCCCTCTTCTAATTCTCTTTTGTCTTCTCCCCTTTTCTCCCTCTTCAAATTCTCTTTTTTCTTCTCTCTTTTTCCCCCTCTTCTAATTCTCTTTTGTCTTCTCCCTTTTTCTCCCGCTTCAAATTCTCTTTTTTCTTCTCTCTTTTTCCCCCTCTTCTAATTCTCATTTGTCTTCTCCCTTTTTCTCCCTCTTCAAATTCTCTTTTTTCTTCTCTCTTTTTCCCCCTCTTTTAATTCTCTTTTGTCTTCTCCCTTTTTCTCCCTCTTCAAATTCTCTTTTTTCTTCTCTCTTTTTCCCCCTCTTCTAATTCTCTTTTGTCTTCTCCCTTTTTCTCCCGCTTCAAATTCTCTTTTTTCTTCTCTCTTTTTTCCCCTCTTCTAATTCTCTTTTGTCTTCTCCCTTTTCCCCCTCTTCTAATTCTCTTTTTTCTTCTCTCTTTTTCTCTCTCTCTTCCTCAAATTCTCTTCTTCTCCTTGTTTTTTCTCCACCTTCTAATTCTATTTTCCCTCTCGCTTTGTCCCCTTCTAATTCTGTTTACTTATCTCTTTTTCTCCCTTTTCTTGTAATTCTCGTTCCTTCTCTCTTTTCCCCACTTCTAATTCACTTTTTCTTTCTCTTCCTACTTCCTTTCTTTCACATTTTCTACCAACCTCCTTTCTTCCCTCTTTTATTCCTACTTCCTTTCTTTCACCTTTTATTCCTACTTCCTTTCTTTCACCTTTCATTCCTATATCCATTCTTTCACCTTTTATTCCGACTTCCTTTCTTTTACCTTTTATTCCTACTTCCTTTCTTTCACCTTTCAATTCTACTTCCTTTCTTTCACCTTTCATTCCTACTTCCTTTCTTTCAACTTTTATTCCTACTTCCTTTCTTTCACTTTTTATTCCTACTTCCTTTCTTTCACCTTTTATTCCTATATCCTTTCTTTTAACTTTCATTCCTACTTCCTTTCTTTCACCTTTCATTCCTACTTCGTTTCTTTCACCTTTCATTCCTACTTCGTTTCTTTCATATTTCATTCCTACTTCCTTTCTTTCACCTTTTATTCCTATTTCCTTTCTTTTACCTTTTATTCCTACTTCCTTTCTTTCACCTTTCAATTCTACTTCCTTTCTTTCACCTTTTATTCCTACTTCCTTTCTTTCACCTTTTATTCCTACTTCCTTTCTTTCACCTTTTATTCCTACTTCCTTTCTTTTACTTTTTATTCCTACTTCCTTTCATTCACCTTTCAATTCTACTTCCTTTCTTTCACCTTTCATTCCTACTTCCTTTCTTTCAACTTTTATTCCTACTTCCTTTCTTTCACCTTATATTCCTACTTCCTTTCTTTCACCTTTTATTCCTATATCCTTTCTTTCATCTTTTATTCCTACTTCCTTTCTTTTACCTTTCATTCCTACTTCCTTTCTTTCACCTTTCATTCCTACTTCCTTTCTTTCACCTTTCATTCCTACTTCCTTTCTTTCACCTTTCATTCCTACTTCCTTTCTTTCACCTTTTATTCCTACTTCCTTTCTTTCACCTTTTATTCCTATATCCTTTCTTTCACCTTTTATTCCTACTTCTTTTCTTTCACCTTTCATTCCTACTTCCTTTCTTTCACCTTTCAATTCTACTTCCTTTCTTTCACCTTTTATTCCTACTTCCTTTCTTTCACCTTTCATTCCTACTTCCTTTCTTTCACATTTCATTCCTACTTCCTTTCTTTCACCTTTTATTCTACTTCCTTTCTTTTACCTTTTATTCCTACTTCCTTTCTTTCACCTTTCAATTCTACTTCCTTTCTTTCACCTTTTATTCCTACTTCCTTTCTTTCACCTTTCATTCCTACTTCCTTTCTTTCACCTTTCATTCCTACTTCCTTTCATTCACCTTTTATTCCTATATCCTTTCTTTCATCTTTTATTCTTACTTCCTTTCTTTTACCTTTTATTCCTACTTCCTTTCTTTCACCTTTTATTCCTACTTCCTTTCTTTCACCTTTTATTCCTACTTTCTATCTTTCACCATTTATTCCTACTTCCTTTCTTTCTCCTTTCATTCCTACTTCCTTTCTTTCACCTTTCATTCCTACTTCCTTTCTTTCACCTTTCATTCCTACTTCCTTTCTTTCACTTTTCATTCCTACTTCCTTTCTTTCATATTTTATACCTACTTCCTTTCTTTCACCTTTTATTCCTATATCCTTTCTTTCATCGTTTATTCCTACTTCCTTTCTTTTACCTTTCATTCCTACTTCCTTTCTTTCACCTTTCATTCCTACTTCCTTTCTTTCACCTTTCATTCCTACTTCCTTTCTTTCAATTTTATTCCTACTTCCTTTCTTTCACGTTTTTTTCCTACTTCCTTTCTTTCACCTTTTATTCCTATATCCTTTCTTTCACCTTTTATTCCTACTTCTTTTCTTTCACCTTTCATTCCTACTTCCTTTCTTTCACCTTTCATTCCTACTTCCTTTCTTTCACCTTTTATTCCTACTTCCTTTCTTTCACCTTTTATTCCTATATCCTTTCTTTCACCTTTTATTCCTACTTCTTTTCTTTCACCTTTCATTCCTACTTCCTTTCTTTCACCTTTCATTCCTACTTCGTTTCTTTCACCTTTCATTCCTACTTCGTTTCTTTCACATTTCATTCCTACTTCCTTTCTTTCACCTTTTATTCCTATTTCCTTTCTTTTACCTTTTATTCCTACTTCCTTTCTTTCACCTTTCAATTCTACTTCCTTTCTTTCACCTTTTATTCCTACTTCCTTTCTTTCACCTTTTATTCCTACTTCCTTTCTTTCACCTTTTATTCCTACTTCCTTTCTTTTACTTTTTATTCCTACTTCCTTTCTTTCACCTTTCAATTCTACTTCCTTTCTTTCACCTTTCATTCCTACTTCCTTTCTTTCAACTTTTATTCCTACTTCCTTTCTTTCACCTTATATTCCTACTTCCTTTCTTTCACCTTTTATTCCTATATCCTTTCTTTCATCTTTTATTCCTACTTCCTTTCTCTTACCTTTCATTCCTACTTCCTTTCTTTCACCTTTCATTCCTACTTCCTTTCTTTCACCTTTCATTCCTACTTCCTTTCTTTCACCTTTCATTCCTACTTCCTTTCTTTCACCTTTTATTCCTACTTCCTTTCTTTCACCTTTTATTCCTATATCCTTTCTTTCACCTTTTATTCCTACTTCTTTTCTTTCACCTTTCATTCCTACTTCCTTTCTTTCACCTTTCAATTCTACTTCCTTTCTTTCACCTTTTATTCCTACTTCCTTTCTTTCACCTTTCATTCCTACTTCATTTCTTTCACATTTCATTCCTACTTCCTTTCTTTCACCTTTTATTCCTACTTCCTTTCTTTTACCTTTTATTCCTACTTCCTTTCTTTCACCTTTCAATTCTACTACCTTTCTTTCACATTTTATTCCTACTTCCTTTCTTTCACCTTTCATTCCTACTTCCTTTCTTTCACCTTTCATTCCTACTTCCTTTCATTCACCTTTTATTCCTATATCCTTTCTTTCATCTTTTATTCTTACTTCCTTTCTTTTACCTTTTATTCCTACTTCCTTTCTTTCACCTTTTATTCCTACTTCATTTCTTTCACCTTTTATTCCTACTTTCTTTCTTTCACCATTTATTCCTACTTCCTTTCTTTCTCCTTTCATTCCTACTTCCTTTCTTTCACCTTTCATTCCTACTTCCTTTCTTTCACCTTTCATTCCTACTTCCTTTCTTTCACTTTTCATTCCTACTTCCTTTCGTTCATATTTTATACCTACTTCCTTTCTTTCACCTTTTATTCCTATATCCTTTCTTTCATCTTTTATTCCTACTTCCTTTCTTTTACCTTTCATTCCTACTTCCTTTCTTTCACCTTTCATTCCTACTTCCTTTCTTTCACCTTTCATTCCTACTTCCTTTCTTTCAATTTTATTCCTACTTCCTTTCTTTCACGTTTTTTCCTACTTCCTTTCTTTCACCTTTTATTCCTATATCCTTTCTTTCACCTTTTATTCCTACTTCTTTTCTTTCACCTTTCATTCCTACTTCCTTTCTTTCACCTTTCATTCCTACTTCCTTTCTTTCACCTTTTATTCCTACTTCCTTTCTTTCACCTTTTATTCCTATATCCTTTCTTTCACGTTTTATTCCTACTTCTTTTCTTTCACCTTTCATTCCTACTTCCTTTCTTTCACCTTTCATTCCTACTTCGTTTCTTTCACCTTTCATTCCTACTTCGTTTCTTTCACATTTCATTCCTACTTCCTTTCTTTCACCTTTTATTCCTATTTCCTTTCTTTTACCTTTTATTCCTACTTCCTTTCTTTCACCTTTCAATTCTACTTCCTTTCTTTCACCTTTTATTCCTACTTCCTTTCTTTCACCTTTTATTCCTACTTCCTTTCTTTCACCTTTTATTCCTACTTCCTTTCTTTTACTTTTTATTCCTACTTCCTTTCTTTCACCTTTCAATTCTACTTCCTTTCTTTCACCTTTCATTCCTACTTCCTTTCTTTCAACTTTTATTCCTACTTCCTTTCTTTCACCTTATATTCCTACTTCCTTTCTTTCACCTTTTATTCCTATATCCTTTCTTTCATCTTTTATTCCTACTTCCTTTCTTTTACCTTTCATTCCTACTTCCTTTCTTTCACCTTTCATTCCTACTTCCTTTCTTTCACCTTTCATTCCTACTTCCTTTTTTCACCTTTCATTCCTACTTCCTTTCTTTCACCTTTTATTCCTACTTCCTTTCTTTCACCTTTTATTCCTATATCCTTTCTTTCACCTTTTATTCCTACTTCTTTTCTTTCACCTTTCATTCCTACTTCCTTTCTTTCACCTTTCAATTCTACTTCCTTTCTTTCACCTTTTATTCCTACTTCCTTTCTTTCACCTTTCATTCCTACTTCCTTTCTTTCACATTTCATTCCTACTTCCTTTCTTTCACCTTTTATTCCTACTTCCTTTCTTTTACCTTTTATTCCTACTTCCTTTCTTTCACCTTTCAATTCTACTTCCTTTCTTTCAGCTTTTATTCCTACTTCCTTTCTTTCACCTTTTATTCCTACTTCCTTTCTTTCACCTTTTAATCCTACTTCCTTTCTTTCACCTCTCAATTCTACTACCTTTCTTTCACATTTTATTCCTTCTTCCTTTCTTTCACCTTTCATTCCTACTTCCTTTCTTTCACCTTTCATTCCTACTTCCTTTCATTCACCTTTTATTCCTATATCCTTTCTTTCATCTTTTATTCTTACTTCCTTTCTTTTACCTTTTATTCCTACTTCCTTTCTTTCACCTTTTATTCCTACTTCCTTTCTTTCACCTTTTATTCCTACTTTCTTTCGTTCACCATTTATTCCTACTTCCTTTCTTTCTCCTTTCATTCCTACTTCCTTTCTTTCACCTTTCATTCCTACTTCCTTTCTTTCACCTTTCATTCCTACTTCCTTTCTTTCACTTTTCATTCCTACTTCCTTTCTTTCATATTTTATACCTACTTCCTTTCTTTCACCTTTTATTCCTATATCCTTTCTTTCATCTTTTATTCCTACTTCCTTTCTTTTACCTTTCATTCCTACTTCCTTTCTTTCACCTTTCATTCCTACTTCCTTTCTTTCACCTTTCATTCCTACTTCCTTTCTTTCAATTTTATTCCTACTTCCTTTCTTTCACGTTTTATTCCTACTTCCTTTCTTTCACATTTTATTCCTACTTCCTTTCTTTCAATTTTATTCCTACTTCCTATCTTTCACCTTTTATTCCTACTTCCTTTCTTTCACATTTTATTCCTACTTCCTTTCTTCCCTTTTTATTCCTACTTCCTTTCTTTTACCTTTTATTCCTACTTCCTTTCTTTCACGTTTTATTCCTACTTCCTTTCTTTTATCTTTTATTCCTACTTCCTTTCTTTCAAGTTTTATTCTTACTTCCTTTCTTTCACCTTTCATTCCTACTTCCTTTCTTTCACATTTTATTCCCACTTCCTTTCTTTCAATTTTATTCCTACTTCCTTTCTTTTACCTTTTATTCCTACTTCCTTTCTTTCACCTTTCATTCCTACTTCCTTTCTTTAACATTTTATTCCAACTTCCGTTCTTTCACGTTTTATTCCTACTTCCTTTCTTTCACCTTTCATTCCTACTTCCTTTCTTTCACATTTTATTGCTACTTCCTTTCTTTCAATTTTATTCCTATCTCCTTTCTTTTACCTTTTATTCCTACTTCCTTTCTTTCACCTTTCATTCCTACTTCCTTTCTTTCACCTTTCATTCCTATATCCTTTCATTCACATTTTATTCCTACTTCCTTTCTTTCAATTTTATTCCTACTTCCTTTCTTTTACCTTTTATTCCTACTTCCTTCACTTCACCTTTTTGTTCCTACTACCTTTCTTTCACGTTTTATTCCTACTTCCTTCCTTTCACCTTTCATTCCTACTTCCTTTCTTTCAACTTTTGTTCCTACTTCCTTTCAACTTTTATTCCTACTTCCTTTCTTTCACCTTTTATTCCTACTTCCTTTCTTTCACCTTTTATTCCTACTTCCTTTCTTTCACCTTTTATTCCTATATCCTTTCTTTCATCTTTTATTCCTACTTCCTTTCTTTTACCTTTTATTCCTACTTCCTTCCTTTCACCTTTCATTCCTACTTCCTTTCTTTCAACTTTTGTTCCTACTTCCTTTCAACTTTTATTCCTACTTCCTTTCTTTCACCTTTTATTCCTACTTCCTTTCTTTCACCTTTTATTCCTACTTCCTTTCTTTCACATTTCAATTCTACTTCCTTTCTTTCACCTTTTATTCCTACTTCCTTTCTTTCACTTTTTATTCCTACTTCCTTTCTTTCACCTTTTATTCCTATTCCTCTCTTTCACCTTTCATTCCTACTTCCTTTCTTTCACCTTTCATTCCTACTTCCTTTCTTCCCCCTTTTATTCCTACTTCCTTTCTTTTACCTTTTATTCCTACTTCCTTTCTTTCACCTTTCATTCTTACTTCCTTTCATTCAACTTTTATTCCTATATCCTTTCTTTCATCTTCTATTCCTACTTCCTTTCTTTCACCTTTCAATTCTACTTCCTTTCTTTCACCTTTTATTCCTACTTCCTTTCTTTCACCTTTTATTCCTACTTCCTTTCTTTCACCTCTCAATTCTACTGCCTTTCTTTCACCTTTTATTCCTACTTCCTTTCTTTCACCTTTCATTCCTACTTCCTTTCTTTCACCTTTCATTCCTACTTCCTTTCATTCACCTTTTATTCCTATATCCTTTCTTTCATCTTTTATTCTTACTTCCTTTCATTTACCTTTTATTCCTACTTCCTTTCTTTCACCTTTCAATTCTACTTCCTTTCTTTCACCTTTTATTCCTACTTCCTTTCTTTCACCATTTATTCCTACTTCCTTTCTTTCACCTTTCATTCCTACTTCCTTTCTTTCACCTTTCATTCCTACTTCCTTTCTTTCACCTTTCATTCCTACTTCTTTTCTTTCACATTTTATACCTACTTCCTTTCTTTCACCTTTTATTCCTATATCCTTTCTTTCATCTTTTATTCCTACTTCCTTTCTTTTACCTTTCATTCCTACTTCCTTTCTTTCACCTTTCATTCCTACTTCCTTTCTTTCACCTTTCATTCCTACTTCCTTTCTTTCATATTTTATTCCTACTTCCTTTCTTTCACGTTTTATTCCTACTTCCTTTCTTTCACATTTTATTCCTACTTCCTTTCTTTCAATTTTATTCCTACTTCCTATCTTTCACCTTTTATTCCTACTTCCTTTCTTTCACATTTTATTCCTACTTCCTTTCTTCCCTTTTTATTCCTACTTCCTTTCTTTTACCTTTTATTCCTACTTCCTTTCTTTCACGTTTTATTCCTACTTCCTTTCTTTTACCTTTTATTCCTACTTCCTTTCTTTCACGTTTTATTCTTACTTCCTTTCTGTCACCTTTCATTCCTACTTCCTTTCTTTCACATTTTATTCCTACTTCCTTTCTTTCATTTTTATTCCTACTTCCTTTCTTTTACCTTTTATTCCTACTTCCTTTCTTTCACCTTTCATTCCTACTTCCTTTCTTTAACATTTTATTCCTACTTCCGTTCTTTCACGTTTTATTCCTACTTCCTTTCTTTCACCTTTCATTCCTACTTCCTTTCTTTCACATTTTATTCCTATATCCTTTCTTTCACATTTTATTCCTACTTCCTTTCTTTCAATTTTATTCCTACTTCCTTTCTTTCACCTTTCAATTCTACTTCCTTTCTTCCCTCTTTTATTCCTACTTCCTTTCTTTTACCTTTTATTCCTACTTCCTTCACTTCACCTTTTTGTTCCTACTACCTTTCTTTCACGTTTTATTCCTACTTCCTTCCTTTCACCTTTCATTCCTACTTCCTTTCTTTCAACTTTTGTTCCTACTTCCTTTCAACTTTTATTCCTACTTCCTTTCTTTCACCTTTTATTCCTACTTCCTTTCTTTCACCTTTTTTTCCTACTTCCTTTCTTTCACCTTTTATTCCTATATCCTTTCTTTCATCTTTTATTCCTACTTCCTTTCTTTTCCCTTTTATTCCTACTTCCTTTCTTTCACCTTTCAATTCTACTACCTTTCTTTCACTTTTTATTCCTACTTCCTTTCTTTCACGTTTTATTCCTACTTCCTCTCTTTCACCTTTCATTCCTACTTCCTTTCTTTCACCTTTCATTCCTACTTCCTTTCTTCCCCCTTTTATTCCTACTTCCTTTCTTTTACCTTTTATTCCTACTTCCTTTCTTTCAATTTTATTCCTACTTCCTATCTTTCACCTTTTATTCCTACTTCCTTTCTTTCACATTTTATTCCTACTTCCTTTCTTCCCTTTTTATTCCTACTTCCTTTCTTTTACCTTTTATTCCTACTTCCTTTCTTTCACGTTTTATTCCTACTTCCTTTCTTTTATCTTTTATTCCTACTTCCTTTCTTTCAAGTTTTATTCTTACTTCCTTTCTTTCACCTTTCATTCCTACTTCCTTTCTTTCACATTTTATTCCCACTTCCTTTCTTTCAATTTTATTCCTACTTCCTTTCTTTTACCTTTTATTCCTACTTCCTTTCTTTCACCTTTCATTCCTACTTCCTTTCTTTAACATTTTATTCCAACTTCCGTTCTTTCACGTTTTATTCCTACTTCCTTTCTTTCACCTTTCATTCCTACTTCCTTTCTTTCACATTTTATTGCTACTTCCTTTCTTCCAATTTTATTCCTATATCCTTTCTTTTACCTTTTATTCCTACTTCCTTTCTTTCACCTTTCATTCCTACTTCCTTTCTTTCACCTTTCATTCCTATATCCTTTCTTTCACATTTTATTCCTACTTCCTTTCTTTCAATTTTATTCCTACTTCCTTTCTTTTACCTTTTATTCCTACTTCCTTCACTTCACCTTTTTGTTCCTACTACCTTTCTTTCACGTTTTATTCCTACTTCCTTCCTTTCACCTTTCATTCCTACTTCCTTTCTTTCAACTTTTGTTCCTACTTCCTTTCAACTTTTATTCCTACTTCCTTTCTTTCACCTTTTATTCCTACTTCCTTTCTTTCACCTTTCAATTCTACTTCCTTTCTTTCACCTTTTATTCCTACTTCCTTTCTTTTACCTTTTATTCCTACTTCCTTTCTTTCACATTTCATTCCTACTTCCTTTCTTTCACCTTTTATTCCTACTTCCTTTCTTTTACCTTTTATTCCTACTTCCTTTCTTTCACCTTTCAATTCTACTTCCTTTCTTTCCCCTTTCAATTCTACTTCCTTTCTTTCACCTTTTATTCCTACTTCCTTTCTTTCACCTTTTATGCCTACTTCCTTTCTTTCACCTCTCAATTCTACTACCTTTCTTTCACCTTTTATTCCTACTTCCTTTCTTTCACCTTTCATTCCTACTTCCTTTCTTTCACCTTTCATTCCTACTTCCTTTCATTCACCTTTTATTCCTATATCCTTTCTTTCATCTTTTATTCCTACTTCCTTTCTTTTACCTTTTATTCCTACTTCCTTTCTTTCACCTTTCAATTCTACTTCCTTTCTTTCACCTTTTATTCCTACTTCCTTTATTTCACCTTTCATTCCTACTTCCTTACTTTCATATTTTATTCCTACTTCCTTTCTTTCACGTTTTATTCCTACTTCCTTTCTTTCACATTTTATTCCTACTTCCTTTCTTTCAATTTTATTCCTACTTCCTTTCTTTCACCTTTTATTCCTACTTCCTTTCTTTCACATTTTATTCCTACTTCCTTTCTTCCCCTTTTATTTCTACTTCCTTTCTTTTACCTTTCATTCCTACTTCCTTTCTTTCACCTTTCAATTCTACTTCCTTTCTTTCACCTTTTATTCCTACTTCCTTTATTTCACCTTTCATTCCTACTTCCTTTCTTTCACATTTCATTCCTACTTTTTTTCTTTCACCTTTTATTCCTACTTCCTTTCTTTTACCTTTTATTCCTACTTCCTTTCTTTCACCTTTCAATTCTACTTCCTTTCTTTCACCTTTTATTCCTACTTCCTTTCTTTCACCTTTTATTCCTACTTCCTTTCTTTTACCTTTTATTCCTACTTCCTTTCTTTCTCCTTTCAATTCTACTTCCTTTCTTTCACCTTTTATTCCTACTTCCTTTCTTTCACCTTTTATGCCTACTTCCTTTCTTTCACCTCTCAATTCTACTACCTTTCTTTCACCTTTTATTCCTACTTCCTTTCTTTCACCTTTCATTCCTACTTCCTTTCTTTCACCTTTCATTCCTACTTCCTTTCATTCACCTTTTATTCGTATATCATTTCTTTCATCTTTTATTCCTACTTCCTTTCTTTTACCTTTTATTCCTACTTCCTTTCTTTCACCTTTCAATTCTACTTCCTTTCTTTCACCTTTTATTCCTACTTCCTTTCTTTCACCTTTCATTCCTACTTCCTTTCTTTTACCTTTTATTCCTACTTCCTTTCTTTTACCTTTTATTCCTACTTCCTTTCTTTCACATTTTATTCCTACTTCCTTTCTTTCACGTTTTATTCCTACTTCCTTTCTTTCACCTTTCATTCCTACTTCCTTTCTTTCATATTTTATTCCTACTTCCTTTCTTTCACGTTTTATTCCTACTTCCTTTCTTTCACATTTTATTCCTACTTCCTTTCTTTCAATTTTATTCCTACTTCCTTTCTTTCACCTTTTATTCCTACTTCCTTTCTTTCACATTTTATTCCTACTTCCTTTCTTCCCCTTTTATTTCTACTTCCTTTCTTTTACCTTTTATTCCTACTTCCTTTCTTTCACCTTTTATTCCTACTTCCTTTCTTTCACGTTTTATTCCTACTTCCTTTCTTTTACCTTTTATTCCTACTTCCTTTCTTTCACGTTTTATTCCTACTTCCTTTCTTTCACCTTTTATTCCTACTTCCTTTCTTTCACCTTTTATTCCTACTTCTTTTCTTTCAATTTTATTCCTACTTCCTTTCTTTCACGTTTTATTCCTACTTCCTTTCTTTCACCTTTCATTCCTACTTCCTTTCTTTCACATTTTATTCCTACTTCCTTTCTTTCAATTTTATTCCTACTTCCTTTCTTTCACCTTTCAATTCTACTTCCTTTCTTCCCTCTTTTATTCCTACTTCCTTTCTTTTACCTTTTATTCCTACTTCCTTCACTTCACCTTTTTGTCCCTACTACCTTTCTTTCACGTTTTATTCCTACTTCCTTCCTTTCACCATTCATTCCTACTTCCTTTCTTTCAACTTTTGTTCCTACTTCCTTTCAACTTTTATTCCTACTTCCTTTCTTTCACCTTTTATTCCTACTTCCTTTCTTTCACCTTTTATTCCTACTTCCTTTCTTTCACCTTTTATTCCTATATCCTTTCTTTCATCTTTTATTCCTACTTCCTTTCTTTTACCATTTATTCCTACTTCCTTTCTTTTACCTTTTATTCCTACTTCCTTTCTTTCACCTTTCATTCCTACTTCCTTTCTTTCACCTTTCAATTCTATTTCCTTTCTTTCACCTTTCATTCCTACTTCCTTTCTTTCACATTTCATTCGTACTTCCTTTCTTTCACCTTTTATTCCTACTTCTTTTCTTTCACCTTTCATTCCTACTTCCTTTCTTTCACCTTTCAATTCTATTTCCTTTCTTTCACCTTTTATTCCTACTTCCTTTCTTTTACCTTTCAATTCTATTTCCTTTCTTTCACCTTTCATTCCTACTTCCTTTCTTTCACATTTCATTCGTACTTCCTTTCTTTCACCTTTTATTCCGACTTCTTTTCTTTCACCTTTCATTCCTACTTCCTTTCTTTCACCTTTCAATTCTATTTCCTTTCTTTCACCTTTCATTCCTACTTCCTTTCTTTTACATTTCATTCGTACTTCCTTTCTTTCACCTTTTATTCCTACTTCTTTTCTTTCACCTTTCATTCCTACTTCCTTTCTTTCACCTTTCAATTCTATTTCCTTTCTTTCACCTTTCATTCCTACTTCCTTTCTTTCACCTTTTATTCCTACTTCCTTTCTTTTACCTTTTATTCCTACTTCCTTTCTTTCACCTTTCAATTCTCCTTCCTTTCTTTCACCTTTTATTCTTACTTCCTTTCTTTCACCTTTCATTCCTACTTCCTTTCTTTCACCTTTCAATTCTACTACCTTTCTTTCACCTTTTATTCCTACTTCCTTTCTTTCACCTTTCATTCCTACTTCCTTTCTTTCACCTTTCATTCCTACTTCCTTTCTTTCATCTTTTATTCCTACTTCCTTTCTTTTACCTTTTATTCCTACTTCCTTTCTTTCACCTTTCAATTCTACTTCCTTTCTTTCACCTTTCAATTCTACTTCCTTTCTTTCACCTTTCAATTCTCCTTCCTTTCTTTCACCTTTTATTCTTACTTCCTTTCTTTCACCTTTCATTCCTACATCCTTTCTTTCACCTTTCAATTCTACTACCTTTCTTTCACCTTTTATTCCTACTTCCTTTCTTTCACCTTTCATTCCTACTTCCTTTCTTTCACCTTTCATTCCTACTTCCTTTCTTTCATCTTTTATTCCTACTTCCTTTCTTTTACCTTTTATTCCTACTTCCTTTCTTTCACCTTTCAATTCTACTTCCTTTCTTTCACCTTTCAATTCTACTTCCTTTCTTTCACCTTTTATTCCTACTTCCTTTCTTTCACCTTTCATTCCTACTTCCTTTCTTTCACCTTTTATTCCTACTTCCTTTCTTTCAATTTTATTCCTACTTCCTTTCTTTCAGATTTTATTCCTATTTCCATCACTTCACCTTTTATTCCTACTACCTTTCTTTCACCTTTCATTCCTACATCCTTTCTTTCACCTTTTATTCCTAGTTCCTTTCTTTCACCTTTCATTCCTACTTCCTTTCTTTCACCTTTCATTCCTACTTCCTTTCTTTCACCTTTCATTCCTACTTCCTTTCTTTTATTCCAAATTCACTCTCTTGACTTTCTTTTCGTTTCGTTCTTTTTTTCTGTCTTTCTTTCTTTCTTCCTTATCTGTCTTTCGTTTTTCTTTTCTAGTCCGATTTTACTTTCCCCCCGCTTCGCTTTTATTTTCCCTTTTCCTTTCTTTATTTTATTCCTGCAGTTCTTTTCCTTTCTCAGTTTTATTCTCCTTTTTATTCCCACATCCATCAATCTCCGTGGTCACGTGATTCCTAAGCGCTAATGTCAGCCAAGTGTGGGGCATGCCGGGAACGAACAAATCCCTACTTTATACCCATGGGTAAACAATGCATAAAGCGAAGGAACCAACGTAGAAACCCGACGTTGCAAATGGAAACAACGAACAAGTGAGAAAAAAGGGAAGGAGAAAACGAATGAGGCGAAACAGGAGAGTTTAAGAATCTGTGCAAATGACCAGACGTGTGGCTGAGCTAGGTGTTCATATCCCACCAACGGTTAATGTTCAATTCAAGAATGTCAAATGCTGATTTTCTAGATCGGTCTCCCCATTTCACTACCTTATAATTTACGCCAACAGCTTTAAGCAGAGCAAAGATGAACATGATAAACACATACACAACACACACACGCATATATATATATATATATATATATATATATATATATATAACATACTATTATACCTATATATACACCAAACTATTTCTTGTTTAACAGTTAAAATATTTAATCCTTGAAAATGACTAAATGTATAGCCGAAAGCGCTCGGATAAAAAGAACATTCGGACAGTTTTTAGATAATTTATCATCCGAAAAGAAAAAAAATTATTAGATCGCATGAAAAATTGTATAAAATCTAAATAAAAGCACCTTGTCTGTCGTATTCAATGAAATGTGCATGAAAGAAAGATTGCTACCTAAAAACACAAATTTTAAATATATATATATATATATATATATATATATATATATATATATATATATATTGTCATCCACAGACAGACTGTTTCGCTGTTTCACATTTCATCAGTGTGGCTAGACGTCCGGTTGCCTCTAGCTAGGATCGAAACCCGACTGAATTTGCGTCAGTCGGAACTTCTCCCACTAAGCCGTCGGCGCACGGCAGGAATGAAGGTGAATTTTAGCGTGTTTATTTTTAGATTTAGATAAACACACAGTGACTGACAGTGACTCAATTCTGCCGAAGAGTCGTGCAATATTAGCTTAAATAGTCACTGTTTACAAATTCACACCTCAAACCAGAGAGCTCAACCGAAGCTTTTCACCCCAAGCAAGGCTGGAAGCCACTAGCACGGAAGGGGTTACAGAAGATTTGGAGCGAGAGCAGATAGGAGTGTTAAAGGAAAGGATGTGGAGAAGGATAGTAGATAGATCAAGGCAAGGGGTTACAGAAGATTTGGAGCGAAAGCAAATAGGAGTGTCCGAGGAAAGGATATTGAGAAGGATAGTGGATAGATCAAGGCAACTGGAGATGTCTATTCCGGGGAGAAAAATTTCCTGGCCCGGCAGAGGTGCCAAATTTCCTTGCGGTGGATGAAGCAATTGACTCAATGAATATGCTCCATCTTAGGTCAGCGGACAGCGTGAGACCGAGCAGCCGCAGAGAGGAGCTCTCGAGAAGTTGGGCTTCAGACATTCTAATGGGAAGCAGGGAAGGACCCCTGTGGTGATTAATAGAGAGCAGTTTTGTTTTTGAGGCGTTAAAGTTAACCAACCAATTCCTGCCCCAGTTCACAACCGATTGGCGGTCCTTTTCAAGACGAACTGCCAGGTTAAATTTGTCAGCGACACTAGATTTGTTTTTGAGGCAGGAGTAAATTGTGGTGTCATCCGCGTAGATGCCAACTTGTGTGTGTGTGTGTGTGTGTAAAAGTTCAGATATAACTAAAAATGGATTTGTAAAAAGACAATATGGATAATGATAAAAGGAAAATATATCTTAGCTGACGCCTTTCATCCAAGACAAGTTTTCCTTTTATCTTAATTCAATATGGCGTCTGTGTGGTAGTTAGAACTCGTTTGTCAGCATCCTGGTATTCTTTGGAAAGATGGACGTTTGAAATGGACTGGTGTGACGCCATGAGTAATGGCCGTTTGGAACGAGGCCACACAAAAATGAATCCGCTTTATTTATTTACTAGCAGTAAAGCCCGGCGTTGCCCGGGAGTAAACTTCCTCTGAATGGAAGGTCATAACCGCCATACTCATTTTGTACACGCATGTAAGGCTGAAGTCTAGTAGACATGATGGCCGCCCACGTAAAAAACGTAATGTACACAAGTTGTCGGTATTCATCAGCACAACGGAGGAAAAAATTGTTAAACTTAAAAGGAAGCAATGGACAGCCATGTAGGAGATCCGATCAAACATGTAAACGAACACACACACATTCTGCCTTTTATATATAGAGATTTATTTATTTATTTTTAATTATATTTTTAATACTAATATAATATGTTCGCGCATTAATTATATCATATGCACTTCAAGATACTGTGTATTATGAATAATCAAAAGTGGTCTCTCCTTGTTTCGTTACTCTCCTCTTTGAGAAAGCTATTTCTGTTTACTGGGACTATAAAAGGATATTCTACGCAAACCTTGTATTCTCAGTTGAATAAAGCTTTCTTAAAGCCTACATCTCCGTACGTTTGTCATTACAACGTGTCTTGTCGTGAAGGATATTTTATTTAATATGGGCTGTTTCCAGGTTTTTGAATCTTTTCTTGCCTTGGGTTCTGTAGAGTATTTTGCGATAGTATTTGAACAAAAATAACAATATATGAACTCCTGACAGTAAGTTTATCCACAAATTCGAGCACAATACCTAACATCTTATCTGAAAATTATAAAAAATATAAAAAAAATTAAACAGACGGACAGTGTCGTAACTTTTTAATTAAGCTTGTTTGGGTGAAATTTGCTGCCTAAATATAACTTTATATTCTGGGCCGCCACAAAATAAAACGCCATATCTAAGGTTTAAAATGATTTTTTTTTAATGAAAAATCTTTCTTGAAATTTTTATTTTAGTTTTAATTTCAAGCTAATTGATTCAATTTAATATTTACAAATAATCAAAATACTTTGCTGTATTTCAAACATTAATTATTAATTTAAATTGGCTGATAGTAGGTTTGTTTTTTTTTTGGGGGGGTCTTGTGTTTTTTTTTGGGGGGGGCGTTTGTTTTTTGTTATTTTGGGGTGGTTGTTGTTTGTTTTTTTTTTTGTTTTTTTGTCAAAATAGCTGATTAGCATCCTTTTTTGGTCATCTTTCATCCCATCGCAATTTAATTCTCTTTATTAAAAAATTTTGTAAAAGTAAAATTTACGTTTCTGAAACTTTATTTGGGGGGCTATTAGCTATTAGATCTAGTGTATAATTAATCTGAAACAAATATTATTTGCCTTAAATATCGCAAAAATGCATTTTTTTAACTCAACAGTAGATGTGTTGTTCTACGGAGACTTCATCCGTAAAGCATAATTGAAGAAAATGACGTCAGCGCGTTTTTTTATATATATAATTTTTAAGTACTCAGTAAACTTTAAAATTTTGTAAAATATTCTCCGTAATCTAATATTTAATTGAATTTTGGAAATGTTGGTTGTTAATTTATTGTAATTTATTCTGATAAAGTCGCGTATGATCGCCCATACTTACAAAAATAAGCACGTTCATACACAAAAAAACAAAAATTCTTTTAAAAATATTGGCGTGTGATGTCTTTGTATTAATCTTTTCTTTATGTTTAGTGAATATAGTTTTCACTTAATAATAATATTATCTAAAAGACTGGAATTCATAGAGAATATTAAAAGAATTAAAACTTGTGGGGATCGAATAAAAACACGAAATAAAATAAAAATACAAAATTAAATAAAAGTACAAAATAAAATAAACATAAAAATCGCCCAGGAGTCCTCTGACAGGAAAGACAGTTTACGCATGTGCAAAAAGAGAGATTTCCTGGCGCCAAAAAATAAACTAGAAAAATCTATCTCTTTCTCTGTTGGACCTTGACTGGTGAACACGTGCCAACTATTCGGGAAGGAAATTCCCCAACAAGAGGTCGTTGGAATCCAAGAAAAAGAAAGAAAGAAAGTCAGTGTCCTAAACTGTCCCTCTAGTGTCTCCGCATCTTTCTGTCTCTTCTTTGTCTATTTATTTCAGCGATGAAACCAATTCAACAAGTCTTGGATGTTTAGGTGAAAGAATCAACCCAGCAGTAATAGCCATAACCTCCATAAACTTAATAGATTTTTCTAATAAAATTTTTTAAAAAAGTGAAAAAAATTTCTTGTAAAAATGCATTATTCATCGAAAAAATCTTTTTCTTAAAACAATAGTGTCCGTCATAATTCTTATTTATAAAAAGCAATTAAAAGCTTTTCTAATTAAATAATGTTTTAGTTTTATTGTATTTTTTATTTTACGATTCAGAGCAGATTTTCGGTAAATGGTGTTTCTGTTTGACAAAAAGAAAATAATGATTTAATTCTCCAAGGAGTCCTGCATTTAACTATTATAGATATGAAGAGGGTGGAATTTCAATTTCTCGAAATTTCATAAGATTAAATAAGTGGGGAGTAACAGATGTAAAAAAAGAAATTTTTACCAACATTTTCTTTAAAAAATTCAAAAATAATTTCATTCATTTGTAACTAAGCCCTGAAAAATTTATTAAAATGCGACAACTATTTTATTTTTGCAAGAATTTAAAAAAGAATGGCGCTAAAAATCCCTAAAATAATCTTTGGCCCACCCGCTGACGAAAAAAAAAAGATTTTTATCCAAAATTTCGAACGTACTAGAAAGGATTAAAAAATAATAAAATCATGAAAAAAAATACATTGGTTTTTTTCTCTTACTAATAGCATAAACATTTTGACGATAAAACTTTTTTTATCATGTTTGGGGCCTTTTTTCATCTTGGTATGCTATCTTTTTTACAAAAATTTTGAGTACCTATTATATATATATATATATATATATATATATATATATATATATATATATATATGTGTGTGTGTGTGTGTGTGTGTGTGTGTGTGTGTGTGTGTCATTCAAAGACAGTACTGTTTCGCTGTATCACAGCTCCTCAGTGCGACTAGACTTCCGAATGCCTCAAGCCAGGATTGAAACACAACTAATTTTGTGTCAGCCAGAGGGTGTCCATAAAGTTCATGTGCACTTTAAGAAATTTATAACTTTATTAATATTTGCGATAGAAATAATCTGTAAAAAATTTTATAAAGTTTAATGTACCTAGTTTTAAGTATAGCTAAAATAACTAATGTGATTTCAGGCATTACTGTAAATCAGTTGGCAAATGTTTTCCGTGAACTGCAAAATCGTATTACCCTTTGCATTGCTAATGATGGAGGACATGTGGAAACTTAAATAAAATTTCAATAAAACCTTAAAAAATATAGATTTACTTCTTTCTAATCCTTTTTACAAATTATTTCTATCGCAAATACAAATAAAGTTATACATTTTTTTAAAGTTCTCACGAACTTTATGGACACCCTGTATATATATATATATATATATATATATATATATATATAGATAGATAGATAGATAGATAGATAGATAGATAGATAGATAGATAGAAAGAGGTCATTGAGGCTAACATCCAGTGGCGACAGTACGTTTCATGCTTTTCATGCAGCCATGGCCTAAGGATTTCAAGCATGAAAGAGAGTGTCGCCATTGGGTGTCAACCTCAATTGTCCACTTTTATAGTCACATACGTTCTATCCCTCTACCATCCATTTGTTCAAGCCCATCAAGTAATTCACGCCTTGCTTTCTTCTGTTGCTCTTTCCTTCAATATGTCCTGTAAGTATCAGATTTTCCAAACCCTCCTTCCTCATTACGTGCCCCAGAAATTTGAACTGCCTCTTCATTTCTGTTTCCATTTTCTCCAAAATCTTGTTGTTGCGCACATTTTCGGTCCATGGCATCCTCAGCATCTTTCTGTATAACCACATTTCTGTTGGTTTGAGTCTCTTCTACATCTTTGAGGATATTGTCCTGCATTCGCTACCATACATCAGGGCAGATATCACGTAACAGTTCAGTACTCTTTTCTGTTTCCAACAAATCTTTTCTGTCTCTTAATACTCTGCTTAGCTTTTGGAAAGCATCTTTGGCCATCCCAATACGTCTTCGGATCGCACTTTTTGTTCTCTGTTAGAACACTTCCCATATATTTCAATTATTGTACTCGTTTGATTTTGATTTTAGTATCCCCAATTTCTAAGTCGCATTTTGGGCCCATCGTTTTGCTGATAACCATGCATTCCGTCATCTTGTAGATTATTATAGCGAAGAAAACGACGACTTACCTCGTCAAACCAAGCGACAGCGCTTCGCGTGTATCCTACGACGAAAAATCTGGCGAAAAAGAAAATTAATTACCAAAAAAAAAAGGGCACGTATTCCGCATGACATGCTGAAGACGGAATATTTAAATTAAAAACAAGTCTGTCGCAGGAGTCGCTATAAAAGTATTTTGATATGCAAAAATTGGGCGTCCTCTCCCAGTTGTCGACGAATGGAGAAAATGCTCGGCCAATAAAAGCAAAAAAGAAAAGAAAATTCGGGGAACTGGGCTACCACGTTTATCGGAGAGTGAGTTATTTTTCTGACAGGTTGCATGCATTGTGATTTGTGAGATAGTACCTGCGAATCGAGTTTTCGACATTGCTTTCTGCCCCCCGATATTCGAGTCTGAACATAGTGATTCGTTCTCTGCGTTGTGGAAGGAATCTGCGACAAATATTTCCTTTGCAATCCCAGATCGCTTACATTTATATATTTCAGACCTGTTAGAATTCTTCTTTTATGTATCTTGTCAGGTCAAGACGTAGGCGATCATGGTCCTCAACATCTTCTTGTCCCTTGCAATTCTTAATAAGTTTTGTCTTTTTGCTATTTCTTCCAGATATTCTTCTGTCATCCACTTGCTCAAACCCCTGTCCCTCTTTCTTTTTATCCGTCTTGTCAGTATCAGATTTTTCAAGACCTCCTTCCTCATTACGTGTCCCAGAAATTTCAGTTGCCTCTTCCTGATGTTAAGTATAAGTTTTCTCTTTTTTCTATTGCCTCCAAAACCTCGTCGTTGCTCACATGTTCAGCCCATGGTATCCTCAGCATCCTTCTGTAGAACCACATCTCTGCTGCTTTGAGTTTCTTCTTCATCTTTGAGGAGATGGTCTTGCATTCACTGCCATATAGGAGGACATATAACACAGTTCAGTACTCTTTTCTTTGTTTCTAACGAAATTTTCCTGTCTCTTAATACTCTGCTTAGCTTTTGGAAGGCATCTTTGGCTATCGCAATACGTCTTCGGATCTCAATGTCACACTTTCCCGTCCTCTGTTAAAACACTTCATAGATATTTCTGTACTTGTTTGATTTTAGTATTCCCGATTTGCAAGTCTTACTAAATGTTCTTGAGTAAATTTCTATTTGTTCAATAACGATATAATTGGAAAAGGCATTATTGATCACCGTTTGGCTCTCGATAGCTTTTAATTCTTTATAGGAAATGGTTATTGAAAAATAGATTCTTTTGGACGTATAAAATGTTTATGCCTTTTTTTATATCGTCGAGTGTATTCGCTTTTACACTTCAGAATGGATTAAGTAGAGTAATAAAACCTTTTTTAATAAAAAGAGATGCTAAAATTGTAAATATTAAAATTGATAAAGACGTGTCTATAAAAGGATTTTCATTCAAATGCAATTTCTAGAGATCTATTTCGCTTAATATGCTATTTTTTCAAAATTTATTTTACATTTTGTACCAAAATGAAAACATCATTTTTGTTTCAAATTCAAACTACATTATATATATATATATATATATATATATATATATATATATATATATATATAGATAGATAGATAGATAGATATATATAGATATATATATATATTGTCTGCTTCGTCTATGGCATTTATTTGCACAGACTGAGTGTATCAATACAATTCAAACTATATATATATATATATATATATATATATATATATATATATATATATATATATATGTATATATTGTCTGTTTCGTCTATGGCATTTATTTGCACAGACTGAGTGTATCAATACTCCCGAAATATATGCTAGGCAACAAAATCTCCTGAGGTGACCAAGCATAGAAATGAATACAATATGGGGACCAGTAATAAGGAGAAAAGCGATAATAACAACAAAAGTTGCGATATGAGCTCTGGTAAAAATTGTTAAGAGCAAAAATTGCAATATAAGCACGGGTACAGAACGGTTGCTGAAGACATTCAGTTTAAAATTCTCAGAAATTCATACACATATGTCCTTAAGAACACATGGCACAGTGGATAAAGACGTTGGTCAGATCCAGTTTAAGTTCAATACCTGCTTAAGACAGTGGAGAACTTGGAGACATAACTGATCACTGACAACCATCAGACATGGAACGTAGAACTAGAACAGTCTATCCCAGCGAGCGAAATAAAGGGTTCAGTTCGACATTTCAACCACCTGAAGAAGGCCGGAGCGTACAACAGCCGAAACGTTGAGGACAATAGTCCGAATAATGTAAATAGTGTACATAATACCCCATCTCAGAAATACAGACAGACCCATGTACATACATACACAAATCCGAGAAGATAGCGTGTACGGCAAAATACATTTCTTTAAGCAAGTAGTGCAGTGATATATATATATATATATATATATATATATATATATATATATATATATATATTATCTGTGTGTGTGTGTATGTGTGTGTGTGTGTGTGTGTGTGTGTCTGTGTGTGTGTGTTATATTTACCTTGATAATGTCCATCAAAAGACGAAATGCGTCGGCTAAGTTATGTTGCCTTTTATCTTTATTCATATTGTTCTAACAGTTAAAGTTTTAGTTACATCTTAAATTTTACACACACACATGCACACACACACACACACACACACACACACACACACACACACACACATATATATATATATATATATGTGTGTGTCTGTGTGTTTCATTAAAAACCGCAGACAAGTTCCTGCGATTAAGCTTTTTATTTAATTTTTCTTGTGTTCGAACAAGATTTTTCTTTTCTGGACGCAGAGTGTTTAGAAACTGCCCAAAGGTTCTACATTTCCGAGCGCTTTCAACTTTACTTTTAGCCATTATCAAGGATGATTTTTTTTTACTTTTTACTGAATGTATGGTTTGTGTTAATGTATCCAGTAATTAATATTATTGATATTATTAAGGCTTCCATTATTTTTTATTTATTTTTTTACATGTTGAAGAGGTTATTATGCTTGTATTTTCTACTAGTATGTTTCGGATGGAGTCCGGTAAGTTTGTGTGTGTGTTTAAATGGGTTCTAATGGAGTTGTGGTCGGATAGATGTAACGTAAGACGTCTGGATAGGCGTGTAGTTGTGTGACCGATTCAGATACATAGAGAAAAATCTACACATTCATTTAAAAAATTAAAATACGAAAAAAAACACCTTTGAAAATAGCTATTAGATTAGCCGAAATATATATATATATTTGTGCAGTATGAGTTTTCAATTCTTTTTGTCGTCTGCCGGTATCACTTTCCTGTAAATTTCTACACGTGAAAGTTTACCAAATTTATTGTTTTTTTTTTCTTGTCCTAAAAACAAGACAATAACTTAGTAAAATTTCACTTATAGAAAATTATTCGACATCTTTGTTTCCGGAAGCCAAATTCCAAGAAGTCTTCTGACCTCATGTTGTCTTCAAATCTTTCCTTGGTCGCCGGTAACTTCCGGTGTGCTAAGCCATTGACGAATTACAAGGACGATTTTCTTTCATTTTTATTTCTTTTTTCTCTGTCAGTCAATCTTCTTTCATCCTCGCCTCTCTCTTTTCCTTTCCCTCTCTCCCTCCTTCTCAATCGGTCTTTCTGTCTATCTTTTTCCCTTTCTATCTTTTGTGTTCTCTTCTTTTCTATCATTCTTTCATATCGCGTCTAGATTGTTTCCCCTTCCCATTAAAGCTGTCAGTCGGTTATTTACTATAGAATGTATGGCTGTCATCAAGAGGAACTGCCCAAGACGTGAACTACAAACGATGAAGATATCAAAATCAAGTAAATACAGAAATTTAAATTGATCACAAATAGGTGCTGTCACAAAATCGCTAAATAAAAATTAGCATAATATTATTAAAAAAAGGAAAAATGAAAAAAACATGAAAAACATGAAGAAAATTTTTTAAAAAGAATTAAAAATTAAAAAGATTAAAGATTTTTAAAATTTAAAAATACAAAAACACAATGAAAAATTAAAAAACAATGAAAAATTAAAAATTAAAAAACAATGAAAAATTAAAAAGATTAAAAATTTAAAAATACAAAAAACAATGAACAATTAAAAAATTTAAAAAAATCAAAAATGAAAAAACAAGGAAAAATTAAAAATATTAAAAATTTAAAAAAATTTTAAAATACAAAAAACAATGAATAATGAAAAAATTAAAAAGATTAAAAAATTTTAAATACAAAAAACAATGAAAAATGAAAAAAATAAAAAATGTAAAAACAATGACAAATAAAAAATTAAAAATTAAAAACAATGAAAAGCTAAAAAGATTAAAAATGAAAAAATTTAAAAATACAAAAAACAATGAAAAATGAAAAAAAATGTTTTTTTAAATTAAAAAACAATGAAAAATTAAAAATATTAAAAATTTAAAAATACAAAAAACAATGAATAATGAAAAAATGAAAAGATGAAAAAAATGAAAAATGAAAAAACAATGAAAAATGAATAAAATGAAAAATATTCATGAATATAAAATATAATATTCATAAATATAAAAAATGAAAAAATAAAAAATGAAAAAATAAAAAATGAAAAAATAAAAAATGAAAAAACAATGAAAAATGAAAAAAACACGATGAAAAATCCTCCAACTGTAATGGAAACAGATTCATCATCGAAATTTTTATTAAGAGAAAAGATCAAAATACTTTATAATATTTTATTAAATGTTTTAATCCTTTTTAGGACATTCAAAATTTTGATTGAAAATCGGTTTCTCAAGTCCAGTAGCTGTTATTGTACTTGCTAGTATTGATGGCGATTTCCTTCCTAACTTTTATTTGAAGTCGTGTGGAATGTCAACAATGTCATTATTTTCTCTTCGAGTTATATGTGTGTTATGGGAACTTACCCATAATAATAATGGACTATTCCGGACATTATAAATACTGCGCCTCAAGAGGGAGCAGAAAGGATAAATTGTAAGAACATTGGAATAGTGTTACTTGTCGAGACAACATAGTTCTCTCTAACCAAATCTGATAGTCATTACTAATACTTCTACTTCTTTGTACATATTTCTGTTTGTAATATATCTGTGTTATTCCATACCTGTGTTCGAGTTATTCTTCATTGGTTCTACCTTGGAGCATCACCGTGGTACAAGGAACTTGGACCATAACAATGTGCTATATATTTTAGTTGTTTCTGCTGCTGAAAGTCTTCAAGTGATGTGGTTTCTCTTATCATTACAGCTCTTTCTTTGTGATTCTGTAGCGCCAGCCATGAAAGAACTGGTGTTATCAGCGCAATTCAATAAAACCATAGATAGATAGATAGATAGATAGATAGATAGATAGATAGATAGATAGATAGATAGATAAAAAATGAGCAAACATAGATAGATAGATATATATAGAGAGAGAGAGAGATGAATGGAAAGCGATAATTCGATATGAATAGTCTGTGATAGATAGATAGATAGATAGATAGATAGATAGATAGATAGAAAGATAGATATGAACAGACTGAGATAGATAGATAGATAAATAGATTGATAGATAGATAGATAGATAGATAGATAGATAGATAGATAGATAATGAGCAAACATAGATAGATAGATAGATAGATAGATAGATAGATAGATAGATAGATAGATAGATAGATAGATAGATAGATATGAACAGACTGCGATAGATAGATAGATATGAACAGACTGAGATAGATAGATAGATAGATAGATAGATAGATAGATAGATAGATAGATAGATAGATATGAACAGACAGAGATAGATAGATAGATAGATAGATAGATAGATAGATAGATAGATAGATATGAACAGATTGAGATAGATAGATAGATAGATAGATAGATAGATAGATAGATAGATATGAACAGACTGAGATAGATAGATAGATATGAACAGACTGAGATAGATAGATAGATAGATAGATAGATATGAACAGACTGAGATAGATAGATAGATAAATAGATTGATAGATAGATAGATAGATAGATAGATAGATAGATAGATAGATAGATAGATAGATAGATAGATAGATAATGAGCAAACATAGATAGATAGATAGATAGATAGATAGATAGATAGATAGATAGATAGATAGATAGATATGAACAGACTGCGATAGATAGATAGATATGAACAGACTGAGATAGATAGATAGATAGATAGATAGATAGATAGATAGATAGATAGATAGATAGATAGATATGAACAGACAGAGATAGATAGATAGATAGATAGATAGATAGATAGATAGATAGATAGATATGAACAGATTGAGATAGATAGATAGATAGATAGATAGATAGATAGATAGATAGATAGATATGAACAGACTGAGATAGATAGATAGATATGAACAGACTGAGATAGATAGATAGATAGATAGATAGATAGATAGATAGATAGATATGAACAGACTGAGATAGATAGATAGATAGATAGATAGATAGATAGATATGAACAGACTGAGATAGATAGATAGATAGATAGATAGATAGATAGATAGATAGATAGATAGATAGATAGATAGATATAAAAAGGCATGAATAGACTGAGATAGATATGAACGCTCTTAAATATAACGTAATATAAACAAACTTCCTACTCTCTGAAGAGGCTTTTTCGTTTCTTTTGTCTCTTACATAAAAGAAGAAGCGACAATTGAATAAAGTTCATCTTTCCTGTGCGGTTTATTCCGTTATTTACCGGCTGATTGATTTCTTTCAGTTTTTCTGTATTATTGGCGAATCGTCAGTGAGTAAATAATCTCTTGCAAATATTGGCCAACTTGTCCAATGAATGCATCAGTATGCGGCCGGCGTACAGAAAAGCGCCGAGTTTCGTATGAATGTCCCCACCCCCGGGAGGTACGGCGGGCCGATGCAAGAATAAATTTCGACGAGAGAATAAAACAAACAACAGCATACGGAAGACATTTTTGCCACCTCATGAATACCGAACATTTCTCATTATGTGTATCACGGCTTCTTTTCCATATCTATTTGGCCTTTCATATTAATATCATACTCTTCCTATCTATCTATCTATCTATCTATCTATCTATCTATCTATCTATCTACTTATCTATCTATCTATCTCAGTCTGTTCATATCTATCTATCTATCTATCTATCTAAGTCTGTTCATGTCTATCTATCTATCTATCTATCTATCTATCTATTCATATCTCTTTATGTCTATCTATCATAGTTTATTCATATCTATCTATCTCTGTTCATATCTATCACGACTTCGTTTCATATCTATCTATCTATCTCAGTCATTTCCTATCTATCTATCTATCTATCTATCTATCTATCTCAGTCTATCCTTACCTATCTATCTATCTATCTGTCTATCTATCTATCTCTGTTCCTATCTATCTATCTATCTATCTAACTATCTATCTATCAATCTATCACAGTCTAGCCATATCTCTTTCTCTCTCTGTCTCTCTCTGTCTCTGTCTCTCTCTGTCTCTCTCACTCTCTCTCTCTCTCTCTCTCTCTCTCTCTCTCTCTCTCTCTCTGTATCTATCTTCCACGTTGAGGAGGGGTTGGACTTCGTCTCATCAAGGGCTACTACCGGTCGACGCGAGCCCGTGTTCGTACTTATTCGTGCGTCTCAAGCGGTCACTATGTGTGCGACGAGAGATTTCCGCGGCTAGGAAGTAGCGCATCTATCAGGCTATTGTTCTATCCTTCTCTATGGCTGCGAAACGTGGCCACTTAGAGCGGTTGGCCTACGAAGGCTTGAAGTGTTCGACAACGATTGCCTTCGCTACATTCTGCAATGCCGCCGGATCGATCGTGTGCCCACAACCACTCTGCGTCGTCGCCTGAGTTTCCGTCCTCTTCCACCCGTACTGCTCCAGCGTCGTCTCCGATGGTTCGAACACGCAGCTCGACGTCCGGAGGGAGAGCTCATCCGCGATGTACTTCTTCCTCCCTTCTCTTCTTGGCTGGCGAAGACGTGTCGGTGGGCAGCTAAAGACGTGGGCTAGCACGATCAAGGATGACCTAGCAGTGCTATCGGGCCCGCAAGTAGTTGGTCTTCGACGATGGAATCGCGAGTGGCTCGCCATTTCGTGTGACCTGGTTCAGGATCGGCGGGCGTGGACACCGATGGTCCGAGATACTGTCCTTGCTCGGGAGGAAGCCGATTCAACCCGATAAGAGTGAAAACCGATACAAGTCAAGTCAAGAAATTCTCGCCTTGATAACTGCTTGAATACGACGAGGCATGTTAACTATAAGACTGATAATATTCTGTTGGAATACGATTGGACCAGACTTCGTCCTTAAAATCACACACAAGACCTTTGGTATTGGTTGTCTCTTTGTCTGTAACCTAACAAATTTTCAATGAGGTTGAAGTCAGGTTTGTTACCAGGCCAATCCAATGTCGTGACCTCGACATTCTTAATAGGTTCTTGCATTGTGGCATGAGGTAACATCAGGCATATGGCGCCACCATATCATTCTAGGTTTTCCTGCAACACTTCCCCATACTTTTGGCAATTCGCAGTTGTTCCAGAATCCAGGAAGCATAATTAAAGTTCCTATGGTATATTTATCTTCATATCTCTGTCCTGGAGTTCGCTTTCTCATTGTTCTTTTGTCCAGAGTTCATGCCTTTTGGCGAATGCCAGAGGCTGATTTTTCATTTCCACGGTGAAGGTGGTTTTCTAAGGGTAGCTTAGATGTGGCACAAGGCCGAAAATATGTGGTGCCCAGTGAGGATCGATCTCACTACTCAGTTGTAATCGTTCTAATGAGACGAACTTGCTATACATCATGTCCAGATGCTACTTATTTCGACAGGACAGCTTTGTTTTCGGATAGGTTTGCATGATATTACAGGGGATTTATTGGCCATTCTGCAAAAAAGAGTCCTGCTATTCACATCTGTAACGCTTTGTTCTGGCATTGGTAACTGCTTGAATACGACGAGGCATGTTAACTATAAGACTGATAATATTTTGTTGGAATACGATTGGACCAGACCTCGTCCTTAAAATCGTCCACATTGGCTGTCTCTTTGTAACCACCATTAAGCCCAGTTAGTAACATTACATAGAAGGGAGTACTCAGGGAGAAATCTCAGTTCAAATGAGTTACAGCAAGACTGCAGTTCACAATGCTCTCGTGAAAAACCCAGCTGACTGAAAAAGAAAAGCGGACATCACAGATAAAACAACTGTTAGAGATAATCATATCATCAAATCCATCGTTTCCCGATGTCCGATGAATCCGTGCAAAAAATTCGAACTGCTCTGCTTCTCAGCGTTACAGATGTGAATAGTAGGACGAAAATATCGGGTCTTACTTATAATAATTCCCAACGGGAAATTGAGTTTGCGGAGATTCTTCTAAGTTTCTGGATGAGCCACATTTAGGATTCCAGATTTGAGCGGGCTGGATTCATCTGCTATGTCACTAGCGAGAACATATTCCGCAAACAAGGGAAGACGGCGCCATGGGCTTGTAAGCGTCACCGCGTGGCAGCTGGCTGGCTCGAGTAGAAGCCGGCGCAGAATAAACAAGTGTGCCTTGACTCCAGACAGTTAACTGACGGACTGGTCACTATTCGTCACTTTATGAAGTTATGTCATGCTACTTACGAGACTTCATCTTAATCAAAGAGAGATAATCGCCTTTTGTTTCCATACTGGTTCTTTGAACATCAGAAAGTGTTTTTTTCCTATTTCTAACATAAAAATGTACTGAAAACTATTCTTTAGAACAATTTCACACCTTTCAAACTAGCCAAAGGCTCTGTGTTACAGCGTTTCAATCTTGAGGACGATGTAATATTGTAATTTCTTTATATTAATTAAAATTAATTAACTATATTAATTCAAATTAAATATGCTGCAATTATAATGAAAGGTTAATAAGTTAATTTTTACCGAAACTATATATATATATATATATATATATATATATATATATATATATAAATATAAAAGTGGACATGGAAGTCAGCACTTAGAGGCGACAGTCTGTTTCATGCTAGTGCAATCGTCAGGCGACTAGTGCTGTTATTTTTCTCGGCTATTTATATAAGGGTCAGTGGTGCATTATGGGTAGTCTATTTTGGCGGTTACTTTTACCGGAAGTGGCTTATTTGTTTATTTATTTATGTCAAATTGTTTTGCTTGTTTTTTATTTGTTTTTTTATTTTTATTTTTATTTTTTATCTTATATATTTGTTTATTTATTCTTTTATTTTGATCGGTGTTTTTGGTTAACGTAGTAAAAATTTGTTTATATAGCTTATTGTTGGTAGTCTATAATGGCCGTCATTACCGGAAATCGCTTGTTCGCTTATTTATTTGGGTCAAATTGTTTTGCTTGTTTTTATTTATTTTCATTTTTATTTTTTATCTTATATATTTGTTTATTTGTCATTGATTAAATCTGTTTGTTGAATTTGTGGTTTTTTCTGACTATTATTTAGGTGGGAACAGTTTTTAATTTATCTATTTAGGTTGGTTATCTTTATTTGTTTTTGTTTTGTTTTGTTTTTTAAACGGCTAGTTTATCGTAATCGGTTGTTAGTTTATTTATATATTTGGATGTATTTAGATCGATTTAATTATACTTGTTGTTATTTATTTGTTACACTATATCTTTTTGGCTTTCGGTTTTTAAGTAACGTAGTATATTATCTTTTATTAATGTTTTTTTTTTTTTTTTTTTTTTTATTATTATTATTATTTTTATTTGTATAACAGTTATAACTTTCGTCCGTTCTTTTGTTTTGATTTTGTTTCGTATATTAACAGGTGTGGTTTTATGATTTGTTTGGAGTAATTTATTTTGCTTATTTTATTGTTGTTTGTTTATATATTTATTTATTTTTCTATTTTAAGTTACGTAGTAAAAATTTGTTTTCATGTCTACATTTTGAGATTAGCTCGGATCTTTTATTTAATAATTTATTTTCATCTGGGAAGGTAATGATAGCTATTTTTTCCTCCAAGCAAAGTTTGCAGGTTTTTGATAGGTTGTTGTAGGCTGATGATTTTTTCCTTATTTTCCAAGATATTTTTGGTGTGGTGTGTGTTTTGTTTTTTATTTCCCAGATATACTTAGAAAGCATTGTGCTGTTCGCATATTTACTATTTGTGAAAGACATTTTGTGTACATAATTTCTTTGTTTCCATGGTCCTTCGGTTACTCCTATATATACTTTTTCTTCATTATCTGCTGATTTTGTCGTGGCTTGGTATATTACGTTGTTTTGTAAACAATTACCGTTTAAGGGACATTCGTTTTTTATTCTGCAGTTGCACGTGGGTTTAATTTGTTCGTGTGGTTTGTTAATAATTTTTCTGTTGTGCTTTTTTATTATTTGTGCCATGTTCTCGGTGCAACTGTAGCTGATTTTTACTGTGTTTTTGTTGAATATTTTGTGTAGGGTGCTTGATTCCGGGAAGTGTTTGTGTAAAAGCTTGAAGAATATTTTTCCTATGTTTGTTTTTACGTTTTTGCTGTACGGTGGGTTGAACCATATGATATTTCTTTTTCTGTTGGTCTTTTTTGTGTTCTGTGGTGAGTATGTGAGTGTTGCTGGGAATCCGCTATCTTTTAGGGCTGTTTCGTAGTCTTTCTTGGCCTTGTTAAATATAGATTCATCGGAAGAATTGTCGGAAAGCCTGCGGTTAATCGATTTAGGTATCTGTTTGATTATAGAAGGCGGGTGGTTGGAGTATATATGTATGTACTGTGGTTTATCATTCGGTTTTCTGTATGGTTTGTGTGTGCCTTTTCTTAGGTTGAAGGTGACATCTAGAAAATCTACTTCGTTTAGGTTAGTTTTTATATCTATCTCGAATCCGTTATTTTTGAAAATTTTAATTATTGCTTTTCTAGTTTTATCAGTCTTTTGTTTGTTGCAGTTTCTTAAGATTATGAGACCGTCATCTCTGTAGAGCCCTGTGTCATTTCTATCTATTATTTTGCTGAGTTCGTGTAGTAAGTAAATGCCTACGATTTCGCATGTCTCTGCACCGTCAAAGCTTCCCATTGTAGTGTCAAATATCCCATCTTTCTTTATCCATGCTTCTTCATGGTGAAATAATAATGATTTACGTGAGTGCTTAATGATGTCGATTTCGTTTGGTTTTATTATTATTTGTTCCTGAGCTAAGTTGATGGCCTTATCTAGTGTACGTTCTGTTATGGATGGGTAAAATTCTTTTATGTCTAATTGTAGGAAGTGGCAATTTTGTTTGTTGTTTATGCTGTTGAACCAGTCAATGGTTGTTTTTGTGTTTTTCCACTGGTTTACTCCTAACTTCTTCCTAAGTTCAGAATTAATTCTTTCTAGTATTGTTTTACTTATTTTACCTAGTTCGCTTTTGGCTGGGTTTATGAGTCTGCATGCAGGGTTGGTTTTGAAATTTTCCTTGTGGTCTTTTAGTGTGATAAAGGCTTGCGTCTTGCTCATGCAACTTATTCGGTCATCTAGGTCTAATTTTTGAGCGATTGCTTTAGCTTCTTTATTTATATCGTGTTCTATTGTTTTGGGTGCCTTTTTGTATGTTTTGGTTATGTTGTTCTTTAGTAATTTATTGTGCGTAGGAGGGGTTAGTTTGTATAAATTTCTTGTTTTGTCGGCTGCGATAAATACATTTGCTGAACTGTTTATTTTAGCTATATCTTCTTTTAGCTTTTTTTGGAATGCATCTTGTTTTTTATGGAATTTTATGTTTCTAACTAGGTCAGTTAAGTCCTTCTCGAAGTCATCTAATTCTTTGAAATCGACATCATTAAGCACTCACGTAAATCATTATTATTTCACCATGAAGAAGCATGGATAAAGAAAGATGGGATATTTGACACTACAATGGGAAGCTTTGACGGTGCAGAGACATGCGAAATCGTAGGCATTTACTTACTACACGAACTCAGCAAAATAATAGATAGAAATGACACAGGGCTCTACAGAGATGACGGTCTCATAATCTTAAGAAACTGCAACAAACAAAAGACTGATAAAACTAGAAAAGCAATAATTAAAATTTTCAAAAATAACGGATTCGAGATAGATATAAAAACTAACCTAAACGAAGTAGATTTTCTAGATGTCACCTTCAACCTAAGAAAAGGCACACACAAACCATACAGAAAACCGAATGATAAACCACAGTACATACATATATACTCCAACCACCCGCCTTCTATAATCAAACAGATACCTAAATCGATTAACCGCAGGCTTTCCGACAATTCTTCCGATGAATCTATATTTAACAAGGCCAAGAAAGACTACGAAACAGCCCTAAAAGATAGCGGATTCCCAGCAACACTCACATACTCACCACAGAACACAAAAAAGACCAACAGAAAAAGAAATATCATATGGTTCAACCCACCGTACAGCAAAAACGTAAAAACAAACATAGGAAAAATATTCTTCAAGCTTTTACACAAACACTTCCCGGAATCAAGCACCCTACACAAAATATTCAACAAAAACACAGTAAAAATCAGCTACAGTTGCACCGAGAACATGGCACAAATAATAAAAAAGCACAACAGAAAAATTATTAACAAACCACACGAACAAATTAAACCCACGTGCAACTGCAGAATAAAAAACGAATGTCCCTTAAACGGTAATTGTTTACAAAACAACGTAATATACCAAGCCACGACAAAATCAGCAGATAATGAAGAAAAAGTATATATAGGAGTAACCGAAGGACCATGGAAACAAAGAAATTATGTACACAAAATGTCTTTCACAAATAGTAAATATGCGAACAGCACAATGCTTTCTAAGTATATCTGGGAAATAAAAAACAAAACACACACCACACCAAAAATATCTTGGAAAATAAGGAAAAAATCATCAGCCTACAACAACCTATCAAAAACCTGCAAACTTTGCTTGGAGGAAAAAATAGCTATCATTACCTTCCCAGATGAAAATAAATTATTAAATAAAAGATCCGAGCTAATCTCAAAATGTAGACATGAAAACAAATTTTTACTACGTAACTTAAAATAGAAAAATAAATAAATATATAAACAAACAACAATAAAATAAGCAAAATAAATTACTCCAAACAAATCATAAAACCACACCTGTTAATATACGAAACAAAATCAAAACAAAAGAACGGACGAAAGTTATAACTGTTATACAAATAAAAATAATAATAATAATAAAAAAAAAAAAAAAAAAAAAAAAACATTAATAAAAGATAATATACTACGTTACTTAAAAACCGAAAGCCAAAAAGATATAGTGTAACAAATAAATAACAACAAGTATAATTAAATCGATCTAAATACATCCAAATATATAAATAAACTAACAACCGATTACGATAAACTAGCCGTTTAAAAAACAAAACAAAACAAAAACAAATAAAGATAACCAACCCAAATAGATAAATTAAAAACTGTTCCCACCTAAATAATAGTCAGAAAAAACCACAAATTCAACAAACAGATTTAATCAATGACAAATAAACAAATATATAAGATAAAAAATAAAAATGAAAATAAATAAAAACAAGCAAAACAATTTGACCCAAATAAATAAGCGAACAAGCGATTTCCGGTAATGACGGCCATTATAGACTACCAACAATAAGCTATATAAACAAATTTTTACTACGTTAACCAAAAACACCGATCAAAATAAAAGAATAAATAAACAAATATATAAGATAAAAAATAAAAATAAAAATAAAAAAACAAATAAAAAACAAGCAAAACAATTTGACATAAATAAATAAACAAATAAGCCACTTCCGGTAAAAGTAACCGCCAAAATAGACTACCCATAATGCACCACTGACCCTTATATAAATAGCCGAGAAAAATAACAGCACTAGTCGCCTGACGATTGCACTAGCATGAAACAGACTGTCGCCTCTAAGTGCTGACTTCCATGTCCACTTTTATATTTACACACGCTCTATCTCTGATATTGAGCACTTTACCCCATAAATATAGCACACTTTAAGACTATATTTCTGCATATATATATATATATATATATATATAAAGACATTTTTATGTTTATACGTTCTTTTTATAGATACAAATATTTAAGTAAATGCTCTGTTTATAATAAACAGTATTAACAACATTTACCGGCCTGAATGTCCGAGAAGATTGCATAGAAAATATGCGTCCTGTGACAGGAATCGAACCTGTATCCTATATGGAACTGTCATATAGCCTGACGTGCTTTACCTATTTAGCCACAGATGAGCGTTTCGGTTAGCAAGGTCGATTTTACTGTTTTGAAACTACAATTCTTCATGATTTTCTCTCATACATTCATATCTGCTCGATGCGTATACAAATGTAAACAAATGACGTCACACATTATGAAATGGACATTTTTTATGTTTATACGTTCTTTTTGTCGATACAAATATTTAAGTAAATGCTCTGTTTATAATAAACAGTATTAAACAACATTTACCGGCTTGAATATCCGAGAAATTTTCATAGGACGCATATTTTCTGTGAAAATCTCTCGGATATGAGCTGCCACCAACGGACAAACCATCACTGCGGACCTGTAGTCGCAGCAATTGGAACGTGTGCAACAGGCTCTGCGACAGAAAGAGCTAGTATTGGTTAATCGCAAGAGTTTACTGTTCCTTCTTGACAATGCCAGGCTTCATGTGGCGCGGGTGGCCAGGGATGCCATATGGCGACTTGGCTGGAGAGACACAGTGTTATCCACCTCACTCTCCCTGACCTTGAACCAACAGATTACCACAATTTCTATTCCTTAGACAACCACCTTTGTGGGACATCTTCGCAAATGAGGTAAAGTTGAAACAGGTAATCACAGACTTCTTTGCGTCCAGGACACCTGGTATTTTTTTCATCTCTACGACATTGCGCATATGAAGGCACGTTAGCAAAAGATTCTGGATGCTGATTGGGATTACTTTGAGGACTAACAGTATATAAAATTTGATGTATATCTTTTTATTAGGAAAGCGTGCATCTTGTTTGTTAAGCTTAAATTAGTTTGGCATAAGGCCACTATTATATGGAGCCTAGAGGAGAAAATCAGTACTCAATAAATAGTAAGACTATCTCGTTCAGAATTAACACACGTCTATTCTTTGTTTTCAATGGATTTATTTAAATTTCATGAATCTTGATATTTTAATTGTCTTTATATTAACAACGAGCAGGCTTCGCACGCTCGCTATCTGATAATTTTTCGAGGAAAAATTAGTTGCTTTTCTATGGGATTAACAAAACAAGGGGAGACCACTGTTGAGTACTCATAACGATGTTTATTATATTTAACAAGAAGGGGAAATAATAATATAATGAAGATATTAACTTTCCACACTACGTTAAACAAAAGGTTTGTAAGGAAACTCTCATCAGTACTAGAAAGAAATTTTTGGTTGAATAACCAATGTAAGTGCGATTGGGGATTGAGGAATAGGAGAGTTCGAATTCCAGTCGAATTCATTACATTTACTTACGTGCTACTGGTCTAGTGCAGAAAGAAATGGCAACCTACTGCGGGAAAAAAATCTGCCTCGTCAGTCATGTATCGAAAGATACCTGATAGCCTAAGCGTGTATCATGCATGGCACATAACGGAACTGACTGAAGTGCGATTGCCTGGTTACGAAATGATATTTTAAACAATAGAACGTTGTTGCGAATATGAGTAAAATAAAGAGAGAATCTCAGCTCGAAATGGAGATGAAGAGTGCAAGCAACTTGAAATACCGACTTGTAGAATCAAGCCATATATATAGGATCAAGCAGTCGAGTATATCCCTTTATATATGGTATGAATTGTTGACCATGCTCACCATAGTCTATGAATATAGAATCCAGCGCAGTACGTAACCTGTTCAATGAAACAACGTTAAAGATTAACACTCACGAGTCAGGCACTCTACTGAATCTGACTTTATCGCCAATACCATCAGCAGCTGTTCCGTAATTCTTCAGTATTCGATATCAAAGGCTGGCAGTGAATATTCGGAAAAAAAAACATGGCCTTCTGATTGGTTAACACTTCTATTGGTGAACTATAAAATGAGTCAACTCATTTTGGTTGGCTCACTAGTACATAAGGTACCCAAAAACTCCAACACGAATTACTCACTTCCTAAATGCCCCTAAAGACCCCGTGACGGCAGCACGTAGGCGATGACAGCCCGTGGGCGACGACAGCCCGTGGGCGATGACAGCCCGTGGGTGACGATAGCAGGTGGATGACGTTAGTTCCCTGGTGTTTAACGGAAACGAGAACAAGTTCCGGCTTAGACCTCACGGGAGACAGATGTAGTCGATAACCCGCTGACTTTACACATGTAATTGGACCATAAAAGGTGAGTAAATACAAATTAAATTTTTGAGTAATTTCTCGTCTACATATCATCTCTCAGTTGCGTCTCTGTCTTTAGGCAGAGTGCGCTGAGGGGCTTCTCTGTCAAAGGACAGAGGGGCAACTGAGGAAAATAATACTGAGAGGTGCCCAGCCCTGGGCAACAGCTGCCCGCGGCCGCGTCCTCCCATTGCACCAGAGGGAGGGATCGGTGCTCGCACCGAGGCCAGCGCATCCGAGGGTTGCGGGGTCTGAGGGGAATCTTTGTTCCTGTCCCGGGCGTACGTGCTCGGATCCCCTTGTGTCAAATCTCGTCCTAGTGGGGAGACAGAGTAAATACAGCGTGCAATTGCTATAAAGTGGCGTTGGGATCTTTCAACCTCAGAATTCGTGAAAGAATTCAGCTTCAATTTCGCATTTTCTACATAAATTGTGCGTCATTTTCAAAGGAGGAAAAATAAAGTTTCACCCACTTGAAAAAGAGTAAAGGAGTAATGAACATAAAATAATGAGTCGATGTCTTTCGTACCTAACTATCACCTAACTACTTTTCTTTAACGTGCTTTTCTTTCCATTCCTGTCTTACAGCTTCTCTTTCTATGTACAGTGTCCCTTCAGAACGTAGGCAATCCTGGCGTTCCACAATTTCCTGTCCTTTGTAGCTCTTAATAAATGTTGTCTTTAGGTCGATGCAGCTTACAAGCCCGTAGCACCGTTTTCCTATAGAAATATATCTTCACCCGATATAGAAACTACCTTTTAAAACTTGCTCTTGCCATTTACTCAAGATCTTTAAGTAGGTTAACTGTTGTTTTCTTCAATCCCGCTTGCTTTCAATATGTCCTCTGTGTATCAAATTTTCTAAACCCTCTTTCCTCACTATGTGAAAATTCAACTATCTTTTTCTAAGTATAAATATTCGTTTTATTTCCATTTTCTCTAAAACATGGTCGTTGCCTCCATGTTGAGTTTTAGGAATTCTCAGCATTCTTCTGTAGAACCACATTTCTGTTGCTTCAAGTCTCTTCTTCATCTGTGAGGAGACTGTCAAATATTCATTATTTCACACCTGTTTTTTCTCTTTTCTTTCTATCTATTGCCAATTCCGTGAATTCAAACGTCCTACGAGGCTGGCATCCCGCTCTCACCCTTTCACTGTCGAAACTGTTAAATGTAGCCGTCTCTTCTACTCCAATAGCTTCAGGTCTCGCACCTCTCGCCTGTGGAACTCCCCCCCTCTTCCTGTTTTTCCGTGATAGCTATAATGTCCAACTATTCAAATGTAATATCTTAATCGACGTCTCCAGATGCCCTGATCTATCCCCTATCCTTCTCTTCGTCCTTTCTTATACCACTACTATTTGCTCTCGCTCCAACTCTCTGTAACCCCTTGTGTGCTAGTGGCTTTCCGCCTTGCTTGAGGTGAAACGCTTAAAAAAATTGATTGATTTCGTTTAGAGGCATATCAACACCTCTCATTTATTTAATGCCGTAACCTAAATATTTTGAACGCAGCTGTATAGCTGCAATTACAAATAAAACGTGTTGTTGGTTATTTTGCAATAAAATATATATATTGTTCATAATTCTACTCTAAATAGGTATTGTTTGTAATTTTACTATAAAAATGTTTTGTTATTTCTTTACTTTCATAGTTTTGTCTTTGTTTTGGGGTTCACTATTTGCCCATATCTGGGACCCTAACAAGTACTACCATCACTGGTCACGGTCAACCTGGGAACAACAGCAATTAAGAGGTGTTTCCACGCTTCTCGAAACCTCCATTCTCCCAATCAGCGGCCTTGCTGCTGGATGTAGTTTATCGTCATACCCAGGACAAGCATTGCTAATGATTTTACTACATAAACGCATTGAAAATCAAGAAGAAAGGATTTGTCAGTGGTCAGAATTTAATAAAAGCATTACTAGCAGAATAGGACTATTGAATATATAATGTAAATGCATTACTAACGATTTAACCAAGTAGGCATTGAAAAATAGAACGAAAGGTATTGTCAATGGTCAAGAATTTAGACAAGTATTAGTGTGAGAATACTGAAATTATATTTATAATTTAAAAACATTTCTAATGAATTCTCTCTAGAAATGCATTGAAAATCAAGAAAAAAGCTATTGTCAGTACACTATTTATATTATTCGGACTATTGTCCTCATCTTTGTCGCCATATTTATTACAACGTTTCGGCCCTTCAGTATCTGTCTATATTTCTGAGATGAGGTATTATGTACACTATTTACATTATTCGGACTATTGTCCTCATCTTTGTCGCCATATTTATTACAACGTTTCGGCCCTTCAGTATCTGTCTATATGTCTGAGATGAGGTATTATGTACACTATTTACATTATTCGGACTATTGTCCTCATCTTTGTCGCCATATTTATTACAACGTTTCGGCCCTTCAGTATCTGTCTATATTTCTGAGATGAGGTATTATATACACTATTTACATTATTCGGACTATTGTCCTCATCTTTGTCGCCATATTTATTACAACGTTTCGGCCCTTCAGTATCTGTCTATATTTCTGAGATGAGGTATTATATACACTATTTACATTATTCGGACTATTGTCCTCATCTTTGTCGCCATATTTATTACAACGTTTCGGCCTTTCAGTATCTGTCTATATTTCTGACATGAGGTATTATATACACTATTTACATTATTCGGACTATTGTCCTCATCTTTGTCGCCATATTTATTACAACGTTTCGGCCCTTCAGTATCTGTCTATATTTCTGAGATGAGGTATTATATACACTATTTACATTATTCGGACTATTGTCCTCATCTTTGTCGCCATATTTATTACAACGTTTCGGCCCTTCAGTATCTGTCTATATTTCTGAGATGAGGTATTATATACACTATTTACATTATTCGGACTATTGTCCTCATCTTTGTCGCCATATTTATTACAACGTTTCGGCCCTTCAGTATCTGTCTATATTTCTGAGATGAGGTATTATGTACACTATTTACATTATTCGGACTATTGTCCTCATCTTTGTCGCCATATTTATTACAACGTTTCGGCCTTTCAGTATCTGTCTATGTTTCTGAGATGAGGTATTATATACACTATTTACATTATTCGGACTATTGTCCTCATCTTTGTCGCCATATTTATTACAACGTTTCGGCCTTTCAGTATCTGTCTATATTTCTGAGATGAGGTATTATGTACACTATTTACATTATTCGGACTATTGTCCTCATCTTTGTCGCCATATTTATTACAACGTTTCGGCCCTTCAGTATCTGTCTATATTTCTGAGATGAGGTATTATATACACTATTTACATTATTCGGACTATTGTCCTCATCTTTGTCGCCATATTTATTACAACGTTTCGGCCCTTCAGTATCTGTCTATATTTCTGAGATGAGGTATTATATACACTATTTACATTATTCGGACTATTGTCCTCATCTTTGTCGCCATATTTATTACAACGTTTCGGCCCTTCAGTATCTGTCTATATTTCTGAGATGAGGTATTATGTACACTATTTACATTATTCGGACTATTGTCCTCATCTTTGTCGCCATATTTATTACAACGTTTCGGCCTTTCAGTATCTGTCTATGTTTCTGAGATGAGGTATTATATACACTATTTACATTATTCGGACTATTGTCCTCATCTTTGTCGCCATATTTATTACAACGTTTCGGCCTTTCAGTATCTGTCTATATTTCTGAGATGAGGTATTATGTACACTATTTGCATTATTCGGACTATTGTCCTCATCTTTGTCGCCATATTTATTACAACGTTTCGGCCCTTCAGTATCTGTCTATATTTCTGAGATGAGGTATTATATACACTATTTACATTATTCGGACTATTGTCCTCATCTTTGTCGCCATATTTATTACAACGTTTCGGCCCTTCAGTATCTGTCTATATTTCTGAGATGAGGTATTATATACACTATTTATATTATTCGGACTATTGTCCTCATCTTTGTCGCCATATTTATTACAACGTTTCGGCCCTTCAGTATCTGTCTATATTTCTGAGATGAGGTATTATATACACTATTTACATTATTCGGACTATTGTCCTCATCTTTGTCGCCATATTTATTACAACGTTTCGGCCTTTCAGTATCTGTCTATATTTCTGACATGAGGTATTATATACACTATTTACATTATTCGGACTATTGTCCTCATCTTTGTTGCCATATTTATTACAACGTTTCGGCCCTTCAGTATCTGTCTATATTTCTGAGATGAGGTATTATATACACTATTTACATTATTCGGACTATTGTCCTCATCTTTGTCGCCATATTTATTACAACGTTTCGGCCTTTCAGTATCTGTCTATATTTCTGACATGAGTTATTATATACACTATTTACATTATTCGGACTATTGTCCTCATCTTTGTCGCCATATTTATTACAACGTTTCGGCCCTTCAGTATCTGTCTATATTTCTGAGATGAGGTATTATATACACTATTTACATTATTCGGACTATTGTCCTCATCTTTGTCGCCATATTTATTACAACGTTTCGGCCCTTCAGTATCTGTCTATATTTCTGAGATGAGGTATTATATACACTATTTACATTATTCGGACTATTGTCCTCATCTTTGTCGCCATATTTATTACAACGTTTCGGCCCTTCAGTATCTGTCTATATTTCTGAGATGAGGTATTATGTACACTATTTACATTATTCGGACTATTGTCCTCATCTTTGTCGCCATATTTATTACAACGTTTCGGCCTTTCAGTATCTGTCTATGTTTCTGAGATGAGGTATTATATACACTATTTACATTATTCGGACTATTGTCCTCATCTTTGTCGCCATATTTATTACAACGTTTCGGCCTTTCAGTATCTGTCTATATTTCTGAGATGAGGTATTATGTACACTATTTACATTATTCGGACTATTGTCCTCATCTTTGTCGCCATATTTATTACAACGTTTCGGCCCTTCAGTATCTGTCTATATTTCTGAGATGAGGTATTATATACACTATTTACATTATTCGGACTATTGTCCTCATCTTTGTCGCCATATTTATTACAACGTTTCGGCCCTTCAGTATCTGTCTATATTTCTGAGATGAGGTATTATATACACTATTTATATTATTCGGACTATTGTCCTCATCTTTGTCGCCATATTTATTACAACGTTTCGGCCCTTCAGTATCTGTCTATATTTCTGAGATGAGGTATTATATACACTATTTACATTATTCGGACTATTGTCCTCATCTTTGTCGCCATATTTATTACAACGTTTCGGCCCTTCAGTATCTGTCTATATTTCTGACATGAGGTATTATATACACTATTTACATTATTCGGACTATTGTCCTCATCTTTGTTGCCATATTTATTACAACGTTTCGGCCCTTCAGTATCTGTCTATATTTCTGAGATGAGGTATTATATAGACTATTTACATTATTCGGACTATTGTCCTCATCTTTGTCGCCATATTTATTACAACGTTTCGGCCCTTCAGTATCTGTCTATATTTCTGAGATGAGGTATTATGTACACTATTTACATTATTCGGACTATTGTCCTCATCTTTGTCGCCATATTTATTACAACGTTTCGGCCTTTCAGTATCTGTCTATGTTTCTGAGATGAGGTATTATGTACACTATTTACATTATTCGGACTATTGTCCTCATCTTTGTCGCCATATTTATTACAACGTTTCGGCCTTTCAGTATCTGTCTATATTTCTGAGATGAGGTATTATGTACACTATTTACATTATTCGGACTATTGTCCTCATCTTTGTCGCCATATTTATTACAACGTTTCGGCCTTTCAGTATCTGTCTATGTTTCTGAGATGAGGTATTATGTACACTATTTACATTATTCGGACTATTGTCCTCATCTTTGTCGCCATATTTATTACAACGTTTCGGCCCTTCAGTATCTGTCTATATTTCTGAGATGAGGTATTATATACACTATTTACATTATTCGGACTATTGTCCTCATCTTTGTCGCCATATTTATTACAACGTTTCGGCCTTTCAGTATCTGCCTATATTTCTGAGATGAGGTATTATGTACACTATTTACATTATTCGGACTATTGTCCTCATCTTTGTCGCCATATTTATTACAACGTTTAAACCGTTGTACGCTCCTGCCTCATTTCGCTCACTGGGGTAGACTCTTCTAGTTCTTGTTAAAGGGTTCATTTCAACATTCCAACCACCTGAAGAAGGCCGGAGCATAAAATGACCGAAACGTTGTAATAAATATGGCGACAAAGATGAGGACAATAGTCCGTATAATGTAAATAGTATGCATAATACCTCATCTCAGAAATATAGACAGATACGATTGTCAGTAGTCAGGAATTATTACAAATATTTAGGTTATTAAGGGTGTTTCATTAAGACGGATCAAAGTCAGCAGTAAATAAATCAGTGTTATTGGTGAAAGTTTATTTATTTCTCTATTAGATCATGTTTTTTAAGTCATGGCAATTATGTGTGACAAATAATATTGCCCAAGTGTCCACCAAATCTGAAAGAAAAAGAAAAAAGTTTATTAGATGCTTAATCTTAATTCACGTTTAAAATCGGTCCAAGTTATTGAAACACCTTTGCATGTATAATAATACAATAATATTGATGCTACATGAATTATGTCCAAACTTTATAAGTATTATACAGATAATAAGTAAGATTTATTTTTTTTATTTTTTTTATTTTCGATGACTTTATTTTTCCACAATGCGCCACAGTTATTCACCAGTGAGAGAATCAAGACAGATCTTTTAATCATGTTAAAATAACAAATGGCTTATTTCTATCGCAGAACAGTGATTGGATTCCGAGACGAATGAACAGCGTTGCTGACTTTAGTTGTCGCTGACTGAAATAAAGAAAAGCAAACACCAAAGCCATGTAATCAATTCGGAAGTAGACTAAGAATTAGTGTCATGCGCAGTCAGTCTGTTCTGATAATATCCGTTTCTTGTTGCATTTCGTGAAAATGAGTTTATTTTTTTTTATTGTTGTTCTTGTTCTCTCGCTGCGTTTCATTATCACGAAGTAATATGAGAGTTCGTAATAATGCCATTAGCACGCCTGTCATTTGAATAAAAATATATTTTTTAAAAAGTATGCACAGAATGATATCAGGACCAGCAATGAAGGGTGTATACTTATGTTTTGTAGATTGTGTAAAAGCTTTTGATGGTGTTTGACACAAAGGATTGTTTGAACTGCTAAGTAAGCTTGACCTATTTGGGAAAATTATTAAAATAATCTAGAACTTATACTGGGAGAAAACCGCTTGCATTCGGGTAGAAAATAGATTCAGGAAATAAGCAAATGTAGAAAGAGGCATAAGAGAAGGATGTCTTACAAATTATTAATTTTGAATCACTTTAAAATGTTATTTTCAGGTTCAAAACTATTGGGAAATCTCTCGTTCAAAGTCAAATGACAATGCCCAATATTAGATAGATGTTCCTCCTTTTATTAAGCCTGAATTTGGTTATACGTTTAAAGTTCAAATTTTGAAAGAATTCTTCAATTATTCTGTTTTTTAGAATTTCAACTTTATACTTCAATCAACTTTTCGGAGAGGACGAATCCTAATCATTTGCACAGGTCCCAGTTAAGTACTGTTCCTACCCTTGCGTTTTTTAGACACTTTTCTACGTTCTATTTTTTTACCTCTAACTAAGGTTTTCTTTTCTTACTAACTAACCTTTATTATGATTATATTATTTCATTAATATTATTAGTAGAATTGCTAGTATGGTTAGTATTTATACTGTTGGGGTTAGTAGTAGTAGAATTAGTAGTAGTAGTAGTAGTAGTAGTAGAAATAATATTAGTTGTAGTAACTGAGATATGAAAAATTGAAATGAATCCACGCGTCTTCCATTTCGGTGAAGGTCAAAATGAACGTTGGTTTTCAAAGATAAACTGAAATATCAATTACTGGCATGAAATCGATGGAGTGTTGCAGTTCCCATTACTTTCACGGCTAATGCTGACCATTCACGTAAAGTGGCTATATTGTCTTTACAATTGAACAACAACGAAAATCCTTCTCTGGTTCTTACGGAGTCCCGTAATGGCAGTAATTCATGCGCAATCTAATGTGATTCATATCTGCAGCCTTTAAAGAAAGAATGTTAAGCCATCGACGGTTTCTCGTGAAACCCTCTGCTAAAAGCTCTATCGTGAGCTTTCAATAAACGAGAAAGAATGAACGAAAGAGAGATAGACAGAAAAAAGAAAGAAAGAATGAATGAAAGATAGGTAGGGAAAAGAAAGAAAGATGCACATTGAAAAACGAAAGACGGTATGAAGACAGAAAGATAGTAATAAAAAATCATGAAAGAAAAATAGAAAGAGAAAATAAAGATGGATAATGAAAAAGAAAGTAAGATGTTATGAAGAAAGAAAGTTGAGTAGAACAGAGAAAGAAAGTCAACTGTGATCAATAAAAATGTAAATGCAATGTCAATCGCTATCTTCTATTATCTTAATTATTGTTCTTTTAATATCCTCTTTCTTTAAAGTATATTTCTCATATTCTCTAACACCCATTATCCCGTTGCGTTCTAGTGGCTTTATTGCCTTGTTTGGGGGTGAAATATTTAAAAAGAAAGAAAGATGGACAGTAAAAAGTAAGAGGAAAAAGAAAGAAAGATGTGTAGAAAAAAGACAGAGTAAAAACGTAAGATGATACAAAAAAGAAAGAAGGAAAGTTGAGTAGTGAAAAGACTTAGTAAAAAAGTAATCTGATAGGAAAAAGAAAGAAGGAAAAGTGAGTAGGGATGATACAAAAAAGAAAGAATGATGTGTAGAAAATGACAGAGTAAAATATTAAAATGATTCACGGAATCCACAACAAATTGGCGACGAGGAATTCGAACTCACACGGGAAGGAAAACGAAACAAAGTTCCCCCTCGTTGTTCACAACAAATTGACGACGAGGTATTCGAACTCACACAGGAAAAAAATGTCTCCTTTGCCGTTTTTTGCCATTGTCCACAACAACTTGGCGAGAAAATATTTACGAGGACTAAAATACGGAAAAGCGAGTTTTTCGTAAAACTTTTATCATGGAGGATTTTAAAAATATTTTAGTAGAACTTGTAAAATACCAAAATGAACAGCAATTACAACTCCAGGAATGAATGAAAGAAAAATGGCAAAAACAATTACTACAAACGCAGGAACTAATATTAAAGGTAGCCGGTAACAAACAACAAAATATCGAAAAAGAGGCGACTTTTTCCCAAGACGCAGTATGGAATACGATAGAAACTTTCAGATACTCTCTAGAAGAGGATAAAAATTTCGGGTTTTATTTTAAACGCCACAAAGATATCTTTAACATCGATTGTCAAAACTGAACAGAAGCAAAGAAGCTACGTTTGTTGCTCAGGAAACTAGGAACAGAGGAATACACAAAATCTTTGGATTACTTTTTGCCAAAAAAGACGAACGAATTAACGTTTGACGAAGCAGTTACATGTCTTACAGAGCTTTTCAGTCCAAAAACGTCACGCTTTCAGAACAGGTGGAAATTTCTTAACCTGGTAAAGGGCGAAAATGAGGACTATTCCGCGTTTGCCGCAATCGTGAATAAATATTGCGACGACTTCAAGTTGGCAGAATTAACACCGGACAATTTCTAGTGTCTCATCTTTGTTCAAGCGTTAGTCTCAGCAAAAGATAGTGAAATGCGTAAAAGAATGCTTTCAAAACTACAAAATGAACCTGGACTAACACTACAACAATTATCAGAAGATTGCCAAAAAATGCCTGAGTATGAAGAAAGACTCGAAGAACATTGAGGAGTCAGGAGTATCTCATATACGTAAGTTAAACAAAAGTTTACGTTCTTCACCCTCCCCGGAAAGAAAACAAAAATTCTATAATAAGGGAAAAAGTACAACATATAGGGCAAATTATGACGAAAATCGAAGCAAATATAAGCCCTCCCCCATCTGCATGTTATCGATGTGGAAGACTACACTGGAATAAGGATTGCCGTTTTAAATATAAAAACTGTCTTGTGTGTGGAAAAATGGGGCACAAGGCATCCCAATGTAGGAACAGAAAAGCTACTAGTAGGATAAGAGCTACTAGGATGCATGACGAAGACAATACCAATATAAGGAAATATGTGGAACTTGAAATCTTAAATAAAAAGATAAAATTGCAACTAGACTTGGGTTCCGATCTAACGATAATTAACCTACGGATATGGAAAAAGCTTAACAGACCAACCATGTTACATACACAAAAAATTGCTAAGTCGGTGACAGGAAAGCGTATAAAATTCGAAGGAGAAATAATCGTAAATGTTAAATTCCACGGGAAAACGACAAAAAACTCAAGATATACGTAATGAAAGATACAGAAAATCTAGTGGGTACAGACTGGATGCAAAAATTAGACGTTTGGGACCTACCTATCAGCTCATTTTGCAAAAACTTAGACGGTGAACCATCAGATACGACAAAGTTAAAGGAAGAATTACATAATCAATTTCCCGAGCTATTTGCGAGCGGGTTGGGACGATGCAACAAATTTGCAGCTAGAATTGAATTAAAAGAAAACGTCCAACCAGTATTTAACCAGTATTTAACGTCCAAACAGAAAGAAGCGAAACGTACCGTTTACTACTATAGAAAAAATCGACAAAGAATTAGACAAACTTGGATCCTTTCAAAAATAGAGTTTAGTGAATGGACAGCACCGGTAGTCTATGTAAAAAAGAAATCAGGAGAAATCCGTGTACGCGCAGATTTTTCGATGGGGCTAAATAAGGCTATATAAGACCATCATTACCCATTACCGAGTCCAGAGGAAATATTTAAAAAGCTCAACGGCGGTAAGATATTTTCCAAAATAGATCTAAGTGAGGCTTATCTGCAAATCCCAGTACAAGAAGAGAGTATGAAAATTCTATGTATTAATACGCACAAAGGGTTGTACAAATTCAACAGACTACCGTTCGGGGTAAAAGTTGCACCAGCAGACGATGGACACAATGCTCCCGGGCCAGAATTTTGCGACCGCTTATCTGGATGACATTCTAATTAAGAGCGACAATGTTGAAGAGCACACATCGCACATAAAGGAGGTTTTCAGAAGACTTCAGGACTTTGGGTTTAAAGTAAAAGAAAAAAAGTGTGATTTTTTCCAAAATGAAATAAAATACTTAGGCCATATAATTAATGAAAGTGGCAGGAAACCAGACCCAGAGAGGGCATCGGCAATTAAAAACATGCCTGAACCAAAAAACGTTGCAGAATTACAAAGTTTTCTGGGCCTAGCTAACTACTATGGCGAATTTATTGATAATATGCATAAATTGAGCGCCCCACTAAATGAGTTACCAAAAAAGGAGAATAATTGGAATTGGGCAGAAGACTGTAAAAAAGCGTTTAAGGAAATAATACAAAAATTAACTTCGGAGCTAGCACTGAAACATTTCGATCCCGAATTAGAAATCATTATTGCAAGTGACGCGAGCTCACATGGGGTAGGTGCGTGTATTCTACACAAGATGCGGGACGGTACAAAGAAACCCGTTGCGCACGCATCTAGATCATTATTACCGGCGAAGAGAAACTATTCACAGATCGAAAAGGAGGCATTAGGCATAATATTTGCAATAACTCGCTTTCATGGATATATATATGGGAGAGAGTTCACGCTCCAAACGGACCACAAACCCCTTCTTACGATGTTCGGTTCAAAAAAAGTTCTACCAGTCTATACAGCGAACAGACTTTTAAGATGGGGAACTATTTTACTAAACTACAATTTCAAACTTGAGTTCCTACCATCAAAGAAAATTGGGCACGTGATGGACTATCGCGATTAATACCGGCGAAAAGCGAACCGTTGGAAGACTCGGTAATAGCGGCATTACAAGCTGAAGATGAAATCAGTAAAGTGTTATACAATACAATAAAGGAACTACCTGTGACTTTCCTAGAGATAAGAAGAGAAGCGGAAAAGGATGAATTTATTCAGAATACCAAGAAAAAAATAGAAGAGAAGGAAAGGAATTTAGCACACAGCTTCTCAATCTGTGAGTACATATTATTGTATAACGAGAGAGTGGTAATACCGAAGTCGCTACGAAGGCGAATCTTGAAAGATTTTCATTTAGGACATCCGGGGAAAAAAACGGATGAAGGCACTTATGAGAAGTTTTGTCTACTGGCCAAACATGGACGATGATATTACGCAAAAGTTGTAAAGGCTGTGCTGCTGCGGCGAAAGCACCATCCTCTATACAAAAGCCATGGCCTAAAGTTGACAGACCGTGGTCCAGAATCTACGTGGATTACGCAGGACCCATAGAGGGTTACTACTACTTAATAACAGTAGATAGTTTCAGTAAATGGCCTGAGTTTTCCAGATTCAAGCACCCGACGACAGAAAATACCATAAACTGTATACACGAATTATTCGCCAGATTCGGCGTCGTGGATTGCTTGGTAAATGATAACGGTACACAATTTACCTCCAGTGACTTCAAAGATTTTTGTGAGACATACCAAGTAAAGCATATCAAGATAGCTCCGTACCACCCGAGGTTGAACGGAAAAACCGAAAGATTCGTAGACACACTAAAAAGAGCTTTAAAAAAAGCCGAATATGTACCGACGGAAAAAGCGATACAGCAGTTCCTCCAAGTATACAGAATAACACCTAAAGAGAACACACTATCTGGTCTTTCACCACCGGAATTGATGTTTGCCCGGAGAATACGGTCTGTGTTCGATAAATTATTGCCAAACAAGAACAAAAACCAGTTTACACCTATTGTACCAAAGAGATCATTTAAACCAGAAGAACGAGTTTACTTTAGGATGTTCAGAAACAATATGGCTTACTGGGAGCCTGGCACAATAATTAACAGACTGGGAAATGTGATGTACACAGTACAAGGCGAACAGTTTACCCATAGAAGACATATTGACCAAATACAAAAAAGACGGGTTGAGGAGCCAAGCTCGTCACCCGCAGAAAATGACGATGCAATGGACGCAATCTTCAAAGCTTTTGAGATTCAAAGACCACAGGAAGATATAGAATTTAGGTCAAACAGGAAGGGAAAAATTACTGAACCACTGATCATCAACCATAAGAGGAAAATATACTAACTCCCTATCTAAGGAGGGGGGTGTTAAGGGGTCTCCCCTTTTCACACAAATGGACTCACCCAAGGTATACATATACTACTACCAGTGAATACCCGAACAGTCAAGTAGGAGTCGAGACGGAACGACAGAAGAATAGTAGAGTTCAGTAGTAGTAGAGTAAGTCACACACAGAGACGGCGGCAAGCGTCACCGTTAGCGAGTACGTAGACTCAGTAAGGAGTCATACCGCGATACTTCAATACCAAGACTGTATATACATATATTAGTGCTACTAACCCGCATTCATAGATCTACTAACCCGTATTACCAGTTTGTATTATTACGTTAATACATTTATTTTCCTTATCCATTCCTGGCGTTTGTTATTCATTGATATCGGATTTATCCCGGAATCCACAACAGAAAGATGTGTAGAAAAAAGGCAGAGTGAAAAAGGAAGATGATACAAAAAAGAAAGAAAGAAAGAAAGGTGAGTAGGGAAAAGACAGCGTAAAAAAGTAAGATGATACAAAAAAGAAAGAAAGAAAAATGTGTAGAAAAAAGACAGAGTAAAAAAGGAAGATGATACAAAAAGAAAGAAAGAAAGGTGAGTAGGGAAAAGAAAGAATAAAGAGAAATAAAAAAGAAATATAAAGATCCCTGTTTAAATGGCACGATTTTTCCAAAATGAATGACTTAAAAATCAAAATGGAAGGGAAATGGAAGAAAATGCTAAAAAATTGAAACAAAATGTCGAACCACAGAAAATAGCAACGGCCAATAGCTACCCACTAATCCGAGAAAGGAGGCACAGAATATTTCCACATACGTACAACCTTTACATGGCTATGGAAAAAAAACAGAAAATATTCGTGAACCCAGTCACAAGAATTCTGACAAAATAACAAAAATGATCGACATAGAGACAAATTGAAAACTAAAAGTGAGTAGAAAACTAAAAATTGAATTTCAGTAAGAAGGAAACGCATTCAAACATTTTTACTTTTTTTTTCTTCATACGACAATGTGGGCCATTTTCATTTGTCCTGAAGAGGATAACGCTTCAGATATGCGGTTGCTTCTTCCATAAGGGAGTTTAGGTGAAAGGTGAAAATGGTCTCTGCCAATAATTGTTAAAGACCTTTCACGACCGGCAAGTCGTGGAGGACGAGGGGCAAGTCATTGAGTATAAAGAATGAGACTTTTTATTCAGAGTGGAACACCAACATAATGGGGATGAGTCATGGGATTTGATGGAAGACTGCGTGGTGGAAATGTAGAGAGAAGATGAGGAAGATGCCGGGCAGGAATTGTTGCTGCATACCAACGACTTTGAGTGAAGAGGCTGTAGAGTTTAATTTGATCTGGATAGAGGAAATTTGAGATAGATAGATAGATAGATAGATAGATAGATAGATAGATAGATAGATAGATAGATATGAGCAGAAGGAGATAGATAGATAGATAGATAGATAGATAGATAGATAGATAGATACTGAGGATAATGAGAAAGAAAGAAAGAAAGAAAGAAAGAAAGAAAGAAAGAAAGAAAGAAAGAAAGTGTTATATAGACATATATGAACAGACTGGAATAGATAGATAGATAATGAGCAGAATGAGAAAGAAAGAAAGAAAGAAAGAGGGTTGTTATATAGAAATATATGAACAGAGTAAATTAGATAGATAGATAGATAGATAGATAGATAGATAGATAGATAGATAGGAACGCAATGAGGTCGATTTAGTTTACTTATTCTTGTTATCGAGTAAACACATTTTCTTCCATATCAGAATGAATGACTATTAAGTAGAATTTCAAATTGAAAATCTGTCTGGTTATTTCACAATTATTATTATTAATGTTATTGTTGTTGTTGGTGTTGTGCTTCTTCTTCTTCTTCTTCTTCTTCTTCTTCTACTGCTTCTTCTTCTTCTTCTTCTTCTTCTTCTGCTTCTGCTTCTTCTTCTTCTTCTTCTGTTTCTTCTTCTTCTTCTTCTTCTTCTTCTTCTGTTTCTTCTTCTTCTTCTTCTTCTTCTTCTTCTGCTTCTGCTTCTTCTTCTTCTTCTTCTTCTGCTTCTTCTTCTTCTTCTTCTTCTGCTTCTGCTTCTTCTTCTTCTTCTTCTTCTTCTGCTTCTGCTTCTTCTTCTTCTTCTTCTTCTTCTTCTGCTTCTTCTTCTTCTTCTTCTTCTTCTTCTTCTTCTTCTTCTGCTTCTGCTTCTTCTTCTTCTTCTTCTTCTTCTTCTGCTTCTTCTTCTTCTTCTTCTTCTTCTTCTTCAAGGCGAGTCTTAACCGCGAGGGATATAGTTGGTGGAACTATGGAATGTACTTTGTCTGAACACTTTCCATGAAAATAGTGATAGAGCAGCGAGAGGCTTGCAGCTTTTCGTTTGTGGGAAATGGGTTGTAGGGTGGGAAAAGTCACTATCATGACGTGGAAACAGTATCTCTGTATTTTCCGGTTTTCTCAAATTTCGCTTTGCCTGTATGACTAATGAAACGCCAAGAAAATTATTCTGCAGTGATTTGCTGTAGCTTTAGAGATGTGACACAAGACCACAAGTTGGGTGCACACAGTGAGGAGCTTACTGACTACTCAGTCGTAATTGATATCGCGAGAAATTCTTACTCGTAAGAAAATTTTACAAAGACATGTTTTGAGCACACACAATTGAAAACAGAATCATTTTGATAATGACAATTTAATGAAGACATTCCTTTTGGTGAACACGATATTAATTTAAAATTGGGTGGCATAGTAATTCTGAGTTCAATCCTAGGGTCGGCAGTATGTTCTTGGACTCAGTGGAAATAGGGCGTACAATAACTGAGCAGTACTAAAAATAAGAACTAGTCGATATATCTCTAGACATGGGCAATGGAACGAGAACAGTCTACTTCAGAAGATTAAAGAGTTCTTTTCCGAATTTCCTGCAGGTTAAGTGGATTAAGCCTTCAAACAAAAAAAATAGAGACACCTTTAAAACAATGCTTTGATTAAAATGCGCGGGATTTTCTTTTCATCTCTTTACATTCTCACGCACCTAACAATAACTTATGTGAGTCGAAAGGTTGGACCTAATATAAATTTTGTCTATCTTTTTGCATCAATTACATCGATATTTCCAAACAACTTTCTTTACAATAATTTTCTCCCTGAACAGAGCCCAAGAGCCACTCAAGGTATAGTGTTACAGAGTAAGAGGCACAGTTTATGAGTATATGCAGGGAAGATAATGGTTAACCCCAGACGTCAACAGGTTAAGGTTATAGTGGTTGGAAAAGCATCATTTTGTGAGACGGTTTCACAGCAGTGGTTCGTGGGAAAAAGTTGCTCAAGTGAAACGTACTTCTTACCAATGGTATACGAAGGAAATGGGGGTGGTTGGCTACAATGTGCGTGACATGGCTGATCTTAGCCCCGAATGTTACAACTGGTGGAACTAAGGCGCCAAAGACACGGGACCTCCTTGAACGAGTGGAGCTCCACTTGTTCATCGCGACAGGCAAAAACTCATTGCCCGTTCGATGATGATGGAACGTCACTAGTTTTGTTTTCGATGAATTCAATATGGCCAGCCAATTAGCTTTAGAGGAGAGATCCGCTCTTATGCAGGAGGTGCACCGATATACGGTTTTGTCATCAAATAAAATGCTTTCTTATTCACAAAATAAAATACTTCTTATTCACAAAATAAAATATTTTCTCATTCACTAAATTAAATTGGGCATCACCAAGTTACTTTCCTTAGCGTCGGGGTCTCATAAAGAACAAACATGGCAAGATTCTTTTTAATCATTTCACCCCAAGCAAGGCGATAATGTTACACAAGGGGAAACGGAGAATTAAAAAGAATGAGAAGACTTTAGAGGGATCCGGAAACCCGATCCTAAACAGAAAATAATTGATAAAACTCTACTCCTGCTCAAAAAAACGAGGAGGAGTGTGAACCGGGTGACAGGCGAACCTATCTTCTCCTATTGAGTAAAAATGAATAAATAAAAATAAATAACATTTCAGAGTTTAGCATGAACTGTTAGACTTTCAAAGTAACCGGATACCAAATCCTAAACAAGAAACAAGTGATAAACCTCTACTCTTGATTAAAAATCCGGGGGGGTGAAATGGTTCTTCAAGAAATCAGGTCATCAATAATTCTTTCCACCAATTGGATTGGTATTATATCATTCAATACGACATATTTCAGGAGACTTGAAGAGAAATTGAGTAATTAACTCCCATTCTCTAGAGACTCCTTTAAAAGACCCAGCATTTTGGACAATCCTTTTGATATTGCAGCTGGCAATCTAAACCATTTCTTGAAAGGATCTTGTATCAGTGTAAGAAACTTGTAAATGGATGACTTACATTTATGTGCAACTTGTGGATTAAACGCGTTTCGATTAAATTATTACACGCCTTGTAACTGCTTTACTGCTTTGTTGCATTTGCTGATTCGTGGAAGCAATTAAACGCAAACGGGTGAATGGAGACAAAGGTGAATAGGCCGTTCTCTTCTGGAAGAAGATTATGGACGATCAGTACCACTTTTGATAGCTTACTACACGACGGACTGCGACGAAATCAGCTTTTCAGAATTTATTTAGAATAAGTATTTCTTTCTTTATTGTCTGATTTGACTATCCGGGACGTTACTGATATCAATAACATCAGAAGAACCATTTAAGTTCACCTGCGTATCAAGCAATCGAGGTTCGAATCTAAGCATAGTTAGGAGGAATTCCTTACAAATTCCTTCTTGACCATTTCCAAAGAGTGCGAGATGGCATGCATGACAAATATAAATATAAGATGCACTTCAATTTGTAGGCTCGTATATATATAATCGTTTCACAGAAAGTAAGACAATAAAGCCACCAAGACGCAAGACTTAATAAGTTTGAATTCAAGGTTTGAATGCCAAGAAATCTACATTTTCTGCATCTTCTTTGCAACAAAATGTCTTTTGGTTCTAAAAGAATTGTCCAGTGCCCAGGTCGATAGATCAAGGGAATATTGTGGAAGTGGCAAAGTCTCGTATCCCAAGTCCGTCAGCTTCTGCAGTATCATTTAGGCAACATGTGGCCGAGTATTCACATGAAGCAAACCTCTAGTGTCGGTTGTATTTTGTTTAACTGAATGTACATAACATCCGGTTGTTAACAGTAAACTTCAGCAGTGATGCACTGGATAACTCCAATGGCCGACTACCAAACAGTCACCATAATATTCCATTTGCAATTTTGGTTTTGGAAAATGTTTGGCTCCTACGTCATGATCAAGCCACTGAGCCGATCGTTTATGATTGTCGTAAAGCATCCATTTCTCATCACAAGTCACTTTCGATGAAAAATGAATCGTTCGAATTTTGCAGATGCAACAGCGAAAACGTCGAATTCGTTGACATTCACTGAGTTCCCGAGGACCCCATTTTTCTGTTTCTTCACCATGCCAATTTTCTTGAGATGGTCTGATATTGTTGAAATGCTATCACCCATTACCTGAAACATTTCTCTGACGGATGTTGATTGTGAATTGCAGATGGACGCATCCCCACTGCTCAACTCTTTTCTTTTAATATCCAAGATGAGGGGCATAAAATGTTTCAATTAAATTCTGCATTAACAAAGAGGACACTTTAATCATTAGGAATTAATAATGTATTTTTGTGCAACTATTATACTAATATATTAGAACACAAAATGTCTATTCTAAAATAGGACATTATTTTCCGAGCAACCTAATATTTAAAAGTATATTTCTCTGATTCTTAGTATGTGGATATCCTAAGCGCAGATGAGATAAGGCACAAGGCCGCGATTAAGTGTCACTCACTGAGCATGGAACTCACTACTCAGTTGCTACTGATTAAGCCAGACAAGCTTGTTAACCAATACACAAAATCGAAATGACCACTAACTCTAAATATAAGTGTAATTAAGTAACTGTTTCTTGAAAATTACTCACCATAAAAGATTTTTGTGAGGAGATGGTTGTCGTTGAAGGACCAGAGGTTTCATCCTATAATGTTATTAAATACTGAAATTGGCATTTCAAATGCGATTGGGTCTCAGAGAAAACGATCCTTATTCCAGATAGCCCTTTATGGTGACACCGTCCAACAAGTTGAGACTGCTATCTTAGAAGATGAACGTATAACCATTCGGGAAATTGTGGATATGGTCAATATTAGTGAATAAAAAACGATAATTACTGATCGATTTCAATCGATCACAACATATAATCTGTAGACAGAAGTATATAAACAGTCGTCCCTCGCTACTTCACGCTTCGACTTTCACGGCTTCAGTCTATCGCGGTTTTTCCGATCTTTTCATAAAAAATCGTTTCTCGCTGTTTCGCGGTTGACTACGGTCTGCTACAGTGGAGGAACGTACTGTTAACTGATTGGCTATTGTTGTGGGTGTGCTGTGGATCACATGGTGAAGTGTTTGGCTCCGGGTTGGTACAAAGGAATTCGTGAAATAATTGTTCTGCAGATATTAAATTGACAACAAACCGAGTACAAAACAACAAGGTAAATAGTATTTGATTAAAATGTAGCCAAATTTTATTTTTAGCAACAAAACCAAAACTACATACAAAGATATTTATGCAGATAGGATAATTGATTTCAAGGAGATTCTTAAAAGAAAACATCAAATTATGCTTATTAGTTCTTACAAAGTATAAAGAAGGTTTATGCAAAATGATTTAGAGGAGCAGTATCCATTATTGTGCACTACATATCTTCATCGCATCATCATCAAACAAATTGCATTACTTTCCTAGTTTCACACTAACCTAGGGAAATAATGCAACTTATTCGATGATGAAGCAATGTACACGTAAGAACTTTGTGTGTGATTTTCATGTATAATAATAATAATAATATAATATTTGTAACGTCTAATATATCTTATTTTTTCTTATTTTGTCTAATATATTGGGTAATATAAGTGTAAAAGTGACTACAGGGTTGTTATTTCATGTCTAGAGAGCTCTTATAATGTAAAAAAACTGTATTCAGAAGGTCGTAAACAAGTTTTCTATACTCCGAAAATACTACGAAAATATTCGATTTATAAATAAAGGTTCCTACTTCGCGGAAATTCACTTATAGCGGTAGGTTCTGGAACTGATTAACCGCGATAAACGAGAGACAACTGTAATCACTAAAACTACAATAACATAGTTTCCACCTTTTCCCTTCTTTCCTTAAAAGTTAATAACAATGTTTCTAACAATAAAATGTACTAAAAGATAATCCCGATACGAAAACAAACATCAGATACTGGAACATCTGCTCTGTATCGTACCCTAACGTAAACAAACTTCTAGCATTACTAGCTACTTTGTCATGCCATGTACAATTTTGAAACCTTGTAATGAAAATTAAAATTTTCTGCAGATTTCAAAAAGTCAATAAAATCAAATGTGTCTTTCGTTCTTCTCCTTCTACGATGCTTTCAAAATGGCCGTAAACGCAAAGCTTAAAAAGATGCTCTCAGGGCTTCTCCCTAAGTATGTTGGATAAAATAATCATTTATAAGATATTAGATTATTAGATCTGACGTGCTTAACCGACTCGGCCACGTAGGACTCACGGTTAAACAAAGCTCGAAATAATGCTTTTGAACTCACATTCTCTGTCGATTCTCGAAACTAACTACAAAAATATTCGATTTATAAATAAAGAATCCTACTTCGCGGAAATTCACTTATAGCGGTAGGGTCTGGAACTGATTAACTGCGATAAACGAGAGACAACTGTAATCACTAAAACTACAATAACATAGTTTCCACCTTTTCCCTTCTTTTCTCAAAAGTTAATAACATTTTTCTAACAATAAAACATACTAAAAGATAATCCCGATACGAAAACAAACATCAAATACAGGAATATGTACAAAAGCCATACTTCTGTAAATGGTTTCGTTCAATTACATTATAGAATAAACATATTGATCTCGCTGAAGATTAATCATTTTAATAACGATGCACGCGAAATGCAATTGGAAAGCAAAGAGCAGGGTTCGAATTCTAGTCGTGTTTGCTACACTCACATACGCGCAAATAACCTTGGGAAAGGCATGCATCCCTCTATTCTCCCCCTGTTATGGATTAAATAGCATAGAAGACTGGGATCTGTAGCCATAGTTACAAAATCAGTCTAAGAGAAGGAAAACTCTGATTTCAAAACTATAACGACCAAATTATGGGTTAAATTTTGGTAACGGATAGCACCTGGAATCCACCCTTGCTATTTAAATTCAATGGTTTAAAATTCTTCATGCTAGAAAATGGAGGTTAATTATTCCGAGTCAGTTGGAAACTACTTCTGTTGAGGAGGACAAAAATAGTAAATAAAATTCCAGGGTTTAGGTGAAGACGTTAGAAGTATAGTGTTTGAGGTAGGCTTAACAAACGAACCGGAAACCTAATTCTAAACAAGACCTACGAGGAGAGTGAAGCAGGCGGTAGGCGAACCTGTCTACTCCTACAGAGGAGAAAAAATAATAATTAAATATCAATTTCAGTTTTGAAGCAGAGAGTTGAAGTAGACTATAGAAGGAACCGGAAACCCAATCCTAAACAGGAAACAAGGCATAAACCTTTACTTCTGAGCAAAAACCGGGGAGGAGAGTGAATCGGGCGACGAGCGAACATGTCTAATAAATAATAATTATGACGTTATCTAAAAGTAAATAAAACCGTACTCTTATCATCATCATCATCATCATCATCAGTCCCTTGACTGCTTTATTCGTCGCAGGGGAGCTAAGGGTAGAAGAGACAGACAACCACCTCTAGGATGATCTGTGGGCGGTGGCTCTCAGGAGTTGCGGTATTGTCATATCAGTCCACTTTTTGGTGCTGTCTGACCAGCCTTTGCGAAGATATCACCACTTTCTCAGCTTTCAAGAGTGCCTTGCATGACGGTTTTGCAGAAGCTATTCTACCGTGTGACGTGACTAAACCATGCCATCTTCAACGCTTATTAGTGGCTAGGGGAGATTCCTGTCGGAACACGATTCTTTTGAGCTTGCTCCGTAAATAGTCAGTGGTTTTGTGCTTCCAGTAGGTGATGCGGAGGAGCTTTCTCAAGCACTACTTGAAAGTCTCACACCCGTAGAGGAGGATGGGCATAATGTTGTCTGACCAGTTCATGCGTTGCCGTCCTCGCTTGCGTCCGCCTTCAATCGGGCCTTGCACGATGGTCTTGCAGAAGCTGTCGTGTAAGAAGGCCAAACCATGCCATCTTCCAACGCTTAATAGTGGCAAGGAGAGATTCCTGTCTGCCGACAATACTTTTGACCTTGCTCCGTAAATTGTCATTGGTTTTGTGCTCCCAGCAGGAGATGCGGAGGAACTTTCTCAAGAATTTTTCTCGAATGTCTGTATCCTTTTCCCTGCCTCAACCAGAAGACAATTGTTTGTTTTTATATCAGAATAAAATTGCGTATATTTTTTACTTGAAGAAATCGGGGGCAATTTATTCATTCCCTTTGAAATTTAAATCAATTGATATAGCTTCACGATCTTCATTTTGATGTCAAATACTTTTGTAGCTAAGTGTAATGTTATCTTTATACAGACCAAAAACACGAGACTAAATCTTCAACTCTGAACGGTGAGTTGGTGTGTGGCTACGGGTTTTTCTAACCTTGATGATTCTTCTCGCACGGGTGCAAGAGCGACCCTGCTCTCTTTCTTCCCAGTTAGATATATAAGCACCTTCCCGAAAGAGAAGCAGGAGAGAAAAGTCTCGTGCATCCTTGCGAGAAGAAAACATCCGCGTGAGGAGCAAAACCCAATGCTAATCATCGATATAAAGTTCTGAGGTAAAGGAAAAATAATTTTACGTAAAGCGGCATATTTACTATTTGCAGAGCAAGGACAAAAGTATTGTGGACAGGCAGGAATCTCTCCTCGCCACTAATAAGCGTCGGAAGATGGCATGGTTTGGCCCTCTTACACGACAGCTTCTGCAAGACTATCGTGCAAGGCCCTATTGAAGGCGGACGCAAGCGAGGACAGCAACGCAGGAGCTGGTCACAATATTATATCCATTCTCCTCTACGGGTGTTAGACTTTGAAGAAGTGCTTGAGAAAATTCCTCCGCATCTCCTACTGAAAAAATGTTTGGAATAATAAAATTAGTTTTATCTGCCGATTTGGTGAAATTGTTATCATATTGTGAGGTCCATCCCTTGGCCGGATAGTACTGAAACTATGAAAACAGAGCGATTGGTACTAAAACAAATAACAAAAAAATAGAACAAAGCGAGTTCAACCTAGGCATGGATAGCGGAAAGAGATAAGAATATTTTTGTGTTATAGCCTTTGCTCGCAACAGTAGCCTTCAGGCGTTTCCTCTTAGGTGGTCGAAAAAAAAAAACGAATAAAGTTATTCTCTCTCGGAGGAACATGTCGGTGATCAAATTGCTTCGCAATTTCTTTTAAAGACAATCTGAAAACAAATGACACTGAACAAAGTAGAGTGTCTCGCGATCCTGAGGATGTCAAACCTGGACAGGAGCCAATTCATTCAAACAGATTATAAATCTTAGACACAGAAGACATTGGCAAAAAACACACCCCAAACTTTCCTTTTTATCCTTCATATTCATCATCAGCAAGGTTATCGGTCACGGCTCGGACCAAAAGGTATTAGGGACATTCTACATATGTATATTAAAACTAGTTTTATTAACATTATATTAATTTAGAGGCACCTCTAATTGGTGTATGGTTAGCAGGTTTGTCTCGCTAGATCAATTACGATTGAATAGCGAGTTCGATCCTCACTGGGTGCCCCATACTTTCGGTCTTGTGCCACATCTAAGAGTGCATATTTTTCTTGAATAAATTCTTTCTCAATTATTCACACCATTAGACGAAAATAAATAAATATCAGTCAGTTATGCGCCATGCGTGATACACACTAATGCGGTCATGTATCTTTCGATACATGACTGACGAGGCAGATTTTTCCCGCAGTAGGTTGCCATTACTTTCAGCGGTAGACCAGTTGTTATCCAAGGCTATAGAACCCGGTCTGTCCTGCTATTTACCAATAGCTGGCGGGAGAAGAAGCGGATTCATACCTTTCCCAAGGGCAGTAGCACGTAAGTGGATGTAATAAATTTCTACTGTAATTCGAACTCGGCTCTCCAATTCCTCAATCCGAGCCGCTATCCATTACTCTTCCCTAAATATAAATAATAAAACAGTCTACTCAAATAATTGATAAATAAATAAACAGTCTACTCAAATACGAGACTTTTAAGGTATGGAACCTCCTTAAGAGAACCCTCATCCATCTTGTCAGTTTAAAGTTATGAGTCTGCTCAGTTGTGTATTAAATGAAGGCTGTATGAAATACATTACCACTGTAGACACAAACAGGCAGATACAAGAGGTAGCCAAATTTTATGGCGGCTGATGGAATGTTAGACAATGACGTTAAAAATAGATGAAAGCAAGCAAAAGATGAATGCCTCAACGAAAAGTGGGTAGAGATATAAAGACTACAAAACATAAATATCGCCGTCATGCAAAAAAGGATGAAGAAAATAGAACAAAATATTCTTACTACGTGATGTAATGGTTTCCAAGATGTAAATTCAATATATGTGTACTCTATAAATCTGTATTTCTATCACACAAAATTTTGTCAATAACTTAGAGCTTAGCATCGCGTTGTAATGTTTAGTAAATTGGTTTGGTTATTTTGGTTTTACGGCAGATCGACCTCAATGAGTCATTTAATGCCGACAAAATTTTTATTATTAGTAATATTTTTTTAAATCTATTTCTGGTAAAATTTTTCCTTCAAAAAATCTATTTCTGGTAATAATTTTCTTTGAAATCTGTATCACTGGTAATATTTTTCTTTTTTTTTCAAAAATATATTGCTTATTTTTCCAAATACGTATAGCTGGTAATATTATTTCTTTAAAACACGTACAGCTGAAAATATTTCTGTTTTTTCCTTCTTCTTTTTTAAAGACAAATAGCTGGTAATATTTTTTCAAAACCGTATAGCTGGCAACATTATTCTTTCAAAAATGTATAGCTGGTAGTACTATTTTCCAAAAACATATAGCCGGCAACATTACTTTTCCAAAAATGGCCTTGCCGTCGGATATAGTTTATCGTCTTACCCAGGACGCGGATGTAGTTTATCGCCTTACCCTGGACGCGGATGTAGTTTATCGCCATACCCATTGAAGCGGATGTAGTTTATCGTCATACCCAGGACGTGGTTAGTAAATTGGACTCCAAGATATTCACTACTGAATTCACTCCATGAGTGCTCCATACGTCTAACCTTGTGCCAGACTGAGTTTTGAGAATAACTTAGTACCGTGATGTAAATGTTAACAAATTGAGTTCAAAACTCATTACTACCGATTAGTGAGTTCTTTACTCACTAGGCGCTCTTTTTTCGTAGCCTTACACCCGACTTGTGCTCGATTATATTTCTTAATCATTCGGGGTAATTTCTTCAAAATAAAATCCAAGAAAATAAAAATTCCGTTACATACAAATTAAACCCAAGTGCTCCATACGTCTAACCTTGTGCCAGACTGAGTTTTGAGAATAACTTAGTACCGTGATGTAAATGTTAACAAATTGAGTTCAAAACTCATTACTACCGATTAGTGAGTTCTTTACTCACTAGGCGCTCTTTTTTCGTAGCCTTACACCCGACTTGTGCTTAATTTTTCTTAATCATTCGAGGTAATTTCTTCAAAATAAAGTCCAAGAAAATAAAAATTCCGTTACATACAAATTAAATCCAATTTTCGTTCAGTTTTCGCACTACCCTGGTGTATCTTTCTTTTTCTTTTTTTTTTTTTTTTTGAATGAATGAATGATTCCGAGAAAATTTCCTTGGTATCGGCATTTGTATGTTTTAGTGTTTTCCTTTATATTTCCAAAGCCGTTATGACACGAAGATAACTGCATCGAAAATGGCGCAGTACAAATCATTGATGGCGTTTGGTAATAACTGCTTCTTATTGATAAATGACTTATCAATACTCGCTGGGCTGTGTAAAAACTGTCTTTTCACACATAAATAAGTAAATGGCATAATATATACACACATAAGATGTACACCTTTGCAACCTCAGAGCGGGCACTTGAATATGAGCATGGAATGGAAGCGCATTTATAGCTCGATTTTCAGTTTGACGTCTGAAAGTTTTCCACACATCCATCTTATAAACGAACAATATATTGGGATATGATTTTTCACGCCAAAGTTTCTGGTTATTGTTGCTAAGGAATGAGTAAAAATAATTGCCCGAAGACATCCAGCGACTGCTGAAATAAGCTCACTTAGACTTACGGCCATATCACTTTGAAACACCGGTTCCCGTATGATCACCGATATTAAGCAACGTCGAGCCTGATCAGTACTTAGACGGGTGACCGAAATACCAGGTGCTTTAATCTTGGATGTGCGGGTGGGTTAATGGATAATGGCTCGGAATTCTAGTTTGTTATGGTCCAGGTTAGGACCAAGGAAGAACAACACGAACACAAGAGTAGAAATAACGAAGATATATTACACGGAATAATAATACAAGATGTGGAAGGTGTTAGTATGACTGTCAGTCTGGTTTGAAGTGAACTACTATTGGCTCGATTCGATTCCGTCTCGTCTCTCTTGAGAGGCGCAGTATTCATAGTGTCAGGAAGAGTTCACTCTGTCGTTATAGGTAAGGTCCCATAACAATTAATAAGGCTACCATTATTTTTAGCCTATATAATGTTTTCATTTTCAAAACACGGTCAAAATATTGTGTCCATGTTTAAATTCTAAGAAAATGATCATTTAAACTGAGAATCTGACTTGATACAATCTCGAAAACATTCTTCAAAATTTGAATCAATCAATTCTAAAAAATATAATTTGCATTTTATTAAAAGATGTTAATATTAGAAACGAATGAATTATAATTTGAATGAAGTTTTAGAATTGAATGAATTATATTTTAAATAAAGTTTTAAAATTGAATGAATTACAGTTTAAATTAAGTTTTAATATTGTATGAATCGTAATTTAAATGAGGTCTTAGAATCGAATGAATTATAATTTGAATTAAGTTTTAGAATTGACTGAATTATAATTTTGTTATGGTCCAGGTTAGGACCAAGGAAGAACAACACGAACACAAGTGTAGAAATAACGAAGATATATTACACGGAATAATAATACAAGATGTGGAAGGTGTTAGTATGACTGTCAGTCTGGTTTGGAGTGAACTACTATCGGCTCGACTCGATTCGTCTCTCTCTCTTGAGAGGCGTAGTATACATATTGTTAGGAAGAGTTCATTCTGTAGTTATAGGTAAGGACCCATAACCCCCCCCCCCCAAGCTTTTACCTCGCAGGGGTCTTTAATATTTTTCCTCTTCGGATTAATCATCAACGGCTCTGTAAATTTTCTTTTTCTGCTTAATTTCCGCGGTTCTGAAATTGCTTGAGGCCTTTGCATATTGAATGTGTCAAATATTGTGTCCATTACTTCCTCCTCTTCCTGAGGTAGACCGTTAGAATCCTCTAACAGCCTCTTTCTGATCTGATTTAAGTGCCTTTTATGCGAGAACTTCGGACCCTGAATTATGTCATTGTTAATCGGAGAGCCGAGTTCTAATTCCAGTTAGGGTCGTTATATTCATTTCCGTGTAAATACAGTTGGGAAAATATGAAACCACCTCTTCTCCCCCAGCTATGGGCTAATTAGTATATCACTAGATCATTATTATCTCAAAAAAATTATTAAAATCTAAAAATATTTTCTGGCTTTAAATAACCTGCAAAGGGTTGATAAAACCTACAAATCTAATCAATCAAATGTTACCTCATTTTCTGTCTATATTTCTGAGATGAGGTATTATATACATTATTTACATTATTCGGGCTATTGTCCTTATCTTTGTTGCCATATTTATCACAACGTTTCGGCCGTTGTACGCTATGGCCATCTTCAGGTGGTTGGAATATCAAACTGAAACCTTTATTTCGCTCACTGGGGTAGACTGTTCTAGTTCCACGTGCCATGTTTAATGGATGTCAGTTAGCAGTTATCCCCTGTCAAATTCCCTCAAGGCCACATGGCACAATGGATAAAGGCGTTGGTTAGAACCAGTGACATGACCCAAAGAGTGTGAGTTCAATACCCGGTTAAGGCAGTGGAGAACTTTCAGAGGGAAATTATTTGCGATCGTCAGACAAACTGATTAGTTTTTAAATTTTGGATTTATATATGGTTGTGTATATCGGTGTTTTTATGGTAGCGGGGGGGGAGTTGTCGTCGGGACGCCACTCAAACTTACGCAAACATACATACACGCACATACACTCATCGACGTACGCAGACACACACACCCACGCTCACTCACCGGGGGCTCACACAAACATAAACATATGTGAACAGTGTGGGATTGGGCATATATATTCATATATGTGTCGTTGCACACACACGTACGCATTTGGTCGCTGTATTCAATGTTGGACTGTGTAGCAAATATTTCCGTTTTTCTATTTTTGTTCGCTGAATAATATTTACTCGCACGCACGCATGCACATATGATAGGGTCGGTGTATGACGATAAACTACGTCCAGCAGCAATGCCTCTGGAGGTTTTGAGGAGCGTGGAACCACCTCTTAATTGCTAGTGTTCCCATGTCCACCCTGACCCGGGGTTTTAGTACCTGCTAGGGTCCCAGCTATGGGCAAATAGTTAACCCCCAAACTGGAATCATAACACTATGAAAGTGTAAAAATAGATTTTATTACCAGAAATACCTTTTTAAAAAAAATATTGCCAGCAATACATATTTGAAGAAAAAAATATTACCAAAAATAGATTTATGAATGAAAAAAATATTACCAAAAATAGATTTATGAATGAAAAAATATTACCAGCAACAAAAGATTTGTTGCCATTAAAAAACACATTGAGGTTTATATGCCGTAAAACAAACCAAACCAAACTATCGCTATGAATCTATTTTAAAAATTCTGTTGGTATTAAATGACCCACTGTGGTTTTGATATGTCATAAAACAAAACAACCAACCAATCATCAAACGTTTAGCAGTGAAGGTGTGGTTATTTTCGTTTTCCGCTCTTATAAAATGAAAAAATATTTAGTAACTTAGTGTATCTATTGGAGCTTTTACAGTAGCGAGAACTTTCTTTGCAATATCAGATCTGGTAAAAATATGTAATGATAACAGCAAAAATTGCAATATAAGCACTGGTTAAAACTAGTTGCTGAAGACATTAGGTTTATAAAACCCAGACATTCATTCACATATATCCTCAAGGACACATGGCACAGTAGATAAAGACGTTGGTTAGATCCAGTGACAGGATCCAAAGAATGTGAGTTCAAGTGGGAAATTAACTGGTAACTGACATCCATGAAACATGGCACATGGAGCTAGAACAGTCTACCCCAGTGAGCGAAATAAAGGGTTCAGTTCGACATTCCAACCACCTGAAAAAGGCCGGAGCGTACAATAGTGTACATAATACCTCATCTCAGAAATATAGACAGATACTGAACGGCCGAATCGTTGTAATAAATATGGCGACAAAGATGAGGACAATAGTCCGAATAATGTAAATAGTATACATAATACCTCATCTCAGAAATATAGACAGATACTGAACGGCCGAATCGTTGTAATAAATATGGCGACAAAGATGAGGACAATAGTCCGAATAATGTAAATAGTGTACATAATACCTCATCTCAGAAATATAGACAGATACTGAACGGCCGAATCGTTGTAATAAATATGGCGACAAAGATGAGGACAATAGTCCGAATAATGTAAATAGTATACATAATACCTCATCTCAGAAATATAGACAGATACTGAACGGCCGAATCGTTGTAATAAATATGGCGAAAAAGATGAGGACAATAGTCCGAATAATGTAATTAGTGTACATAATACCTCATCTCAGAAATATAGACAGATACTGAACGGCCGAAACGTTGTAATAAATATGGCGACAAAGATGAGGACAATAGTCCGAATAATGTAATTAATGTACATAATACCTCATCTCAGAAATATAGACAGATACTGAAAGGCCGAAACGTTGTAATAAATATGGCGACAAAGATGAGAACAATAGTCCGAATAATGTAAATAGTATACATAATACCTCATCTCAGAAATATAGGCAGATACTGGAGAACTTTCTTGTTTTTCACCTTGTTTTTTTCTTACCAGAGAAAGACTAGTTTTTGTATTTGTTTTGATTTTTTTTTTGTTCATTGACATCAATTAGTAAAAAAAATACTGATTTGTAATTAACTGAGCGACATGTCAATAGTTTTGTTCCGTTGTAAAGAGACATCAGGTGACTCGCATCAGAGAATGATACAGACGGTCAAAATGACGATCCTTCTTCAGAGGATGGAGATGGATCCATTCTCAATGTTTAGCAATGGTCGAAAGGGACCCCACTCAGAAAATACGTTTCCTTGTGGAGAGACAAGTAAAATAATGATTCAATCAAAATGCAAATCATTCTTCAGAGGATGTAAGCGGATGAAAAGGTCGAAAAGGATCCCACTGAGAAAGTTTGATTCCTTGAGAACAGACATCAGGTTATTCAAAATAATGACCCAGTGGACCAAATTAATGATGATTCGTTTTCAGAAGATAACCACAGCTCGATTCCTATTGCCCAGCCATTATGCACAATAAATTCTAGACCAACCAATTTCGATCTTGCCTTTTCCACGATCTTGCCTTTTAGTGATGTTTCCTTTGAATTGTGATAAGATTTCTTACATCTGATTGGAAATGAAAGCAACCAATTGGCCACTCAAACTAATCTTACCAATTAGAAAAAAAATGTACACCCGCAAGAAATGTCTTTCTTTTTATTCTTTTCATCGAAAACTCATCAAGGAATTGTGAACCAGTTATCTTTGGAACAGATTCCCCAGAACGTTACTTTTATTAATAAAATTTTAAATTGAGGAAATACAAGGGTTGGACAAATAATTGGAACAGTTGCAAATTCCACTACTATATTTCAAAGACCAATTATATTAAGAACTTTAACTAAAACTTCGTAATGGCAGTTTATATCTATTGTAAATACATTTATTTATCTAATTTACTCTCTTTGTCTTATTTATTTTTAGAATTTAGTAAAATTTAAGCTAAATGCGTGACCTCTCCGAGTTCGAAAAAAGGCATATTGTTGGAGCTCGTATGACAGGAGCCTCGATCACTAAGGTTGCTGAACTGTTTGGTTTTTGAAGAGTTACCATATCAAGAACTATGACGCAATTCGAGAATCAGAGCAAAACCTCGAGCAACCGTAGCAATTCGGGCCGGACTTGCAAACTTACTGACAGGGACTGACGTGCATTGAAAAGCAATGTGGCAAAACATCATCGGACTCCTGTCGCCAAAGTGTCTGCTGAGTTTAATAATCAACTGAATAGTCCAGTTTCTAGTAAAACTCTTCGTCTTGAGCTCCATAAGGCTGGATATCATGGAAGAGCTGCCGTAAGGAAACCTCTTCTCTCCACTCGCAATATTCAAAAGAGGTTGAAGTGGTGCAGAGATCACAATACCTGGTCTGCAGACCAATGGAAGCAAGTCATATTCTCAGACGAGTCCAGTTTTTCTCTTTTCCCAACTTCAGGGCGAGTTTATTTGTGGAGGCAGCCCAAAGAAGTTTACAACCCTGACTGCCTTCTTCCAACAGTGAAGCATGATGGTGGATCAGTGATAGTTTGGGCCACCATATCATGGAAATATGTCGGTCCAATAGTTGCACTGCATGGTAGAATCAACAGCATTTTGGGTGATCATGTTCATCCAATGGCCCAGACTTTATTCCCTGATCGTGACTGCATCTTCCAAGACGTTAATATTCCAATACATACCGCTCGAGTGGTCAAGAATTGGTATGAAGATCATGAAAGTGAGCTAGAACACATGGAGTGGCCTCCCCAATCTCCAGATATCAATATTATTGAACATTTGTGGTGCATTTTGGAGCGACAATTTAGGAGCCGCTATCCTCTATCGTCGTGTCTTAAAGAGATAGAGCAGGTGTTAATGGAAGAATGGCTGAAAATTCCTCTGGATGAAGTCAGAAAGCTGTATGATTCTATTTCTAGACGTATAACAGCTGTATGTGAGGCTAAAGGAGGACCAACTCCATATTAAATAAATTTTCTTTGAATTTAACAAGTGTTTCAATTATTTTGTCCAACCCCTTTATGTTAGCTTCCATTTCAATCGTTCTATTCATCTTTAACTCTGTTTTTGTCATCCATATGTTGTCTGTAAAGCATGGCAGTTTTTCAGTCAGCTTCCGAAGACTCTCTTTCAATAGGAAAACTTTTACTCACAATTCTTCTGTTCTATAGGAATTTGATCTTCATTAGAACCGTTTCGATTTGAAGGCACACTGCAATTTATTGAGTGTTCGATTCTTAGAACGCCCGTCTGCGCAGACATTTTGTGTTTGGTCAAGACCGACAGAGCCAAACAATGATTTATATTGCAACTAATCGACGTCTCCAGACGCCTTGATCTATCCCCTATCCTTCTCTTCGTCCTTTCCTCTATCACTCCTATTTGCTCTCGCTCCAACTGTCTGCAACCCTTTGCATGCTGGTGGCTTCCCGCCTTGCTTGGGGTGAAACGCTTAAAAAAAAATATTTGAAGCGAATTTTGATTACAGTTCAAGTACGTGTCCAACCTGGGTCAAACACAGATTTTAATTTCGAGTTTTCCCTTTGCTTATACTAGTTGCTAACTACGGCTACCGCGTAAAGTCTACTCCGGGGAAGGGATAGATTAACGTTTTTGCGAAAGAGAATATAACGATCTCGATCTGAATTCGAACACGTCGATCTCTCGTTCTGGGCCTCTGGCCATTATACTTTCTCGTAGATGGAAAGTTCTTCTTCGTTGGCGGACATTTTTTTTTGTACAATTAACACCATCAGATACTTGTTATACTATTCCACCTGGCTTAGCCAAGAAAATAACTTTGTACTCTCTCTCTCTCTCTCTCTCTCTCTCTCTCTCTCTCTCTCTCTCTCTCTCTCTACGAGGAATTTATAAAATCGAATCGGAAAAAAAGTAGATTTTGTTGTATTTTGGAATGAGAGGTATCGCTAATCAGACCTCAAGAAATGTAAAGATTCTCCATCTGCGTCTAAATGCGGACCTTACGCACAATGTCTTCTCGCTATCATAAAAGGTGCAGGAATATCTCGGTCGATATTTTCACTGTGCAAACATCTCTCGAAAACCAGGCATCGATTTCGACACTGAATATAAAATTTAACCCATGACCAGATTGTTCGTAAACAAGAAGAGGGAACTGCGAATAATTTATCTTAATGCCAACAGGCCGACATTTTGTCTACTAAATTTCAGGCTTACCAAATTGAATAAATGCAAAAGTTTATAAAATAA
>OZ038499.1:10955125-10960125 GCA_964036315.1 Acanthosepion esculentum | reverse complement strand
TTCATGCTTTTTATCTGAAACGACGCAACCATGAAAAAAAACTGAACAAATTCTGCTTATTTTTACACCGAAAAGCAAGCGGCAATCGCAAATCATCTTGCGAAATCTCTCCATCTGATCTGGAGAGCAAGGAGCCTCTTTGCCGTCTCACAGACACTCACGCCGATTCGATTAGTCTATTTTATTACAATAACTAAAAACCACCGAAGATCTGTGACATTATCAGAAGAAAGAAAAACAAAACAAACAATAAAATAAAAACAAACTCACGATAATTGACGGAATAATTTATTTACTTACAAACGATTCCCGGGTCTATTTTCGAGCCACTGACAAATACAAATAAAATTAAGTCAAGTAATAAATACTAATCAATACAACGATCACAAGTGCAAGCAGAAAAAAAAAGCCTGAGTGACTTTTTGTCTGTAATTTTTGGCCGCTGTTAGTGTAACGGTTATCGACACGAGAAGCAGAATCAGCGAAACGAGTTCAAATCCTGGCCTGGTATTTTTCCCGTTCACATTTAAACTAAAACCCTTTGGGAAAGCATTAATCTCTTCTCCTATCCCCCCCCCCACCAATATCTATATGTAAAACAATAGCGTAGACTGGGTTTGGATGGCAGCCACTTTAATTCAAGAACAACTTCGAATTCAAAATCATGCAGAAATCACTGTGAAACCGCTACACCAGGCATGTCAAACTGCGGGCATATGGAGGTCTGCAGCGGCCATAACTGCAGCCTCGAGAGACACATCTGCATACAGTCTTACATTAATCACATCTAGTGGTAACTAAACTTTAAATACAAAATACTTACAATACAAGTTAATACAATTTAATCATTTTTTATGTTGTCCTGATGACTGACATCGCTTTAGACAAACTATTCACGATATATCAGGTTGGAATGTCTGTGTAGATCCCACTTTGATCAAAGATGACAAATGTTCATCAGTTAATCTGGTTCATAAACGAAAATAACTGCTGACAGACATATGTGGAACCAAACATCGCCATAATCTTTGTGGCAAACTTTCTGAAGTTCTTAAATATCTAAGGAAGGTATGAAAAAATCCGGGTACGCCTACTTCTAGGTACCTTCCCTTGAGTATTGAGTCAATCTGCATTTCCAGTAGTTCCACCTGTAGACTTTCCTCTGCCTGAGCAACATCAAAAGTAGATGATGCTGAGAATAATACAAACTGATCTTCACAAGATGAAAACTCACAAAAACTTTGCTAAAATTCCTTTTACATGCACCTTGGCGGCCCTCACAAAGGTTTCTATAGCTGTGGTATATCAAAATTTTTGTCTCTGTTGCTAATGCAAATTATTAAAATCAGTGAGATTTTTTTTTTCAATTGGTATGATTAGATTGTTTATTCTATCTCAATGTTTTTTTTTGTTTTCGAATGTCAGCAACTATTTTAAAACTTCCGGTTAATCACGTGACCATCCTTGACAACTAAATAAGAACAAATGTAAAGTGAAAAAAATGGCTGAATAGAAACGTTTTTGAGGGCCGCCAAGATGCATGTAAAAGGCCGCATGCAGCCCGCGGACCGCCAGTTTGACACACATGCGTTACATTATCTCATTCCCAAGAAGTCATAGTAATTCAAAGATCATAAAGAAAAAGGAAGCTGTGAGGAGCCATGACCACCCCCGTGCTGAAGAGATATAAAACTGATATCAACCTTAAACTTCCGACACTAGATGGCAGTGTTGATATCGAAATGTTCCTACACGTGAAAGCTGGATGGTACAAAAGACCGATTCCATGAAATGGAAAGTTTTTACTGACCCAAACGTAATTGACGGATTTATTTTAAATCCGATATTTTTATTACTTCAAATTTCTTTTTAGGGGTTAAATCCTTCAGATACGAATTGGATGCAGTCAAAGCCCGACAAGCACATAAATTAAACAGATGGAAAGATCAGAAGGTGTGAGTTGAAGTTCAGGTATTGTCCGGTGAATGTTGGCTTGCCGTCTACGGATGTCTTGAACCCATACTCTGTTCGAGATATTAGTTCGAGATATTAGTACATCGAGGAATGGTAGTTTCTTGTTGTTTTCTCTCTCCGTTTCGTTAAGTATATATATTGTACTAGCAGCATGGCCCGGAGTTGCCCGTGCTTGATTTAAAAAATCGTACGACTCATACAGCAATCGCTATCACTTGACTTAAAATATTTTTGCCCTTCCTTGCCTTTAAAGGAGTGCCCTTTGCCGTGCTGATGTTGCTACATGCCTTACTTCTTGTCTATCTCACACTGCGAATTTTTTCTAAGCTCTTTACTAAACATTAAATCTGTTACGAAAACAGAACTAAACAAAATGAACACAAAACGATCAGCTCTCACTCTGGCCAATAGAATCTTCCTGCCTATTCGTGGCAGCCAGCTATAGGCTCTCACTCTGGCCAGTAGAAAATGGCCGCAAACTACATGAAAACTGCCGTAGAAGCATGAAAAAATCGATTATTTCCACTATCGATGGGAGTTGGGAAATGCAATGTCGGTCTTGGCCCTTTTCCTAACTTGGAGCATGTGCATGTAAATTTTGGTGCAAATCCGTCGCAAATTGCTGCCGTGCATTCCTCTCATACACACACACACACACACACACACACACACACACACACACACACACATCCTGCCTTTTATAGATAGAGATATGTGGCATGAAATGTTTCTTTTATGTTGCATTGTTTCTTTTTTTTCTTTTTCTTTATATTTCTATCACGTTTGTTATTAAATATCCCAGATAGTGATAACAGAAGATCTGCTAAGGAAGTTTTATGGTCTAAGTTTAGGACCAAGGAAGAACAACACGAACACAAGAGTAGAAATAATGAAGATATATTACACAGAATAATAATACAAGATGTGGAAGGTGTTAGTATGACTGTCAGTCTGGTTTGGAGTGTACTACTATTGGCTCGACTCGATTTCGTCTCGATATTTAACAACCCTCCCACGGGGGTCGCATGTGGCACAAGGCCGGCTTCGTAGGCTCGGCCAAAAAAATATGCCCATTTAGAACCCGTATAAACGGGTTCAGTGACTGTCTGCCTCCCCGGACAAATCTTTGCCCTTCGGCAAAGCCTCGTCCGAGTTCCTCTCTGCCAAAGCAGAGAGTTTGACAGAAGTCGCAAACAGTCAGAGACTGCTCACGACTCGATTCCGTCTCGATATTTAACAACCCTCCCACGTGGGTCGAATGTGGCACAAGGCCGGTTTAATGTGGGATCCCCGAGCCCGTAGGCTCGGCCAAAAATATGCCCATTAGAACCCGTATAAACGGTTTCAGGGTCTGTCTACCTCCCCGGACGAAACTTTGCCCTTCGGCTAAGCCTCGTCCGGGTTCCTCTCTGCCAAAGCAGAGAGATTGACAGTAGTCGGAAACAGTCAGAGACTCGATTCCGTCTCGATATTTAACAACCCTCCCACGTGGGTCGAATGTGGCACAAGGCCGGTTTAATGTGGGCTTACCGAGCCCGTAGGCTCGGCCAAAAATATGCCCATTAGAATCCGTATAACCGGGTTCAGGGACTGTCTACCTCCCCGGACGAAACCTTGCCCTGCGGCAAAGCCTCGTCCGAGTTCCTCTCTGCCAAAGCAGAGAGTTTGACAGTAGTCGGAAACAGTCAGAGACTCGATTCCGTCTCGTTCCTCTCTCTTGAGAGGAGCAGTATTCATAGTGTCAAGAAGAGTCCACTCTGTCGTTATAGGTAAGGTCCCATAACAGGAAGATTATTGCAAGAAACTGGACACAAATTTGCTGTCGATGATGTAGCGATTAAAACACTTTCCATACATTTTGGCCTTAATAATTTTGTGTTATACAGGGTGTCCATAAAGTTCGTGTACACTTTAAAAAAAATTATAACTTTATTTAGAAATAATTTGTAAAAAGGATTAGAAAGAAGTAAATCTCTATTTTTTAAGGTTTTATTGAAATTTTATTTAAGTTTCCACTTGTCCTCCATCATTAGCAATACAAAGGGTAATATGATTTTGCAGTTCACGGAAAACATTTGCCAACTGATTTGCAGTAATGCCTGAAATCACATTAGTTATTTTAGCTATACTTAAAACTAGGTACATTAAACTTTATAACATTTTTTTTTAATTATTTCTATCGCAAATACAAATAAAGATATAATTTTTTTTAAAGTGCACACGAACTTTATGGACACCCTGGCAGCTCTGTAAGAGTGTGTTGAACAAGAATAAATGTATTTTAATTAAAGTATCATTTTCTAAATCAAAATTATGGTTAAACACATTACGTTGAGCAACTAATACATTTAGTGTGTTGTTTTGTAAAAGACCTTTTTTGTGTTCATATAATCTTTTATTTAAATTACTTGAGGTTCCTCCTATGTATAGTTGGCGGCAATTACTACTGGTGCTTCAATAAATTCCTTCTTCAAATGTTAGCTTATTATCTTGTTTTGTATTAAATAAATCATTTAATGTTTTAGTCGTCGTTATAAAAGATTTTATCTCAAGCTGAGATGAATTCTTTCCAATTTTAGTTAGAGGTAGCGTGTACAACAATATATTTCCCTAATTCATCTACAGTAAATTTACGTCCAAGTTCTTACAAGATTCACCTTTCTTCAGTAGATCTGTTGTGACAATGCGGGGTATCTAATAACAAAAGTGTTATAGACATAAACGAAAGGCAAAAGAAACAATGAAATATTTAATAGAAACTAAATAAAATCGACTAAACATTATACCCAAAACATATACTTAGATAAATAAAAACTGATTTTAAAATTCTCAATGAGCCTCTCTATGTCGTGCGCATGCGTAGTCTCATCAACATAAACATTACTTTAGTCCGATGAAATCCAAAGGGGAAAAAAACACGCCACAATCAATTTTTTCCACTTTTTCATAGATTTCCCCAAGTATGCATGTATATATATATATTAAAATATAAATATATATATATATACATGTATATATATATATAT